>JAKELJ010000064.1:101798-169691 GCA_025594165.1 Tamias sibiricus
AACGCCTGTTGAGTTTAATTCTTAAATGTTAATGCTAGAACTTTCAAAACACAGAACAACACATTAGACTTCACAAGAGCACACTGTGCTTCTCTCCTGGTTCAAGTATCTCAAAGGCTGAATCACTAGGTAGCAAAAGAGCTTTTCAAACTCACAGAAAAAGCGTTTTAGCCAACTGAAATAATTACATGTTTTACTTAGCTTGTGGGTACTATGTTTCTTGTGTATTTCAATGAAACACTGACAAAAATGATTCTCTCTTGTTCCCCTTATGGCTCCCCAAATTTGGTCAATCCCCACCATCACGGGTTTTTTGTTTAGAGCCTATTGGATGTTTACCCTGATTAGCGAATTTCACTGAAAACGCCTGTTAGTTTAATTCCTCCAATGGTTAAAGGTAGAACTTTGAAAATGCAGAAAAGCACTTCAGATCACAAGAGCACACTGTGCACTACTCTGTCCTGGTTCAAGTATCTCAAAGCTGAATCACTAGGTAACAAAAGAGTTTGAAACTCACAGAAAAGCGTTTAGCCAACTGGAAAATAATTCCATGTTTCATAGCTTCTGGGCACTAGGTTTCTTTGTGTATTTCAATGAAACTCTGAAAAAATGATTCTCTCATGTGTCCCTTCAAGGACTCCCCAATTTTGTCATCCTCCATCAAGGGTTGTTTTGTTTACAGTCTATTGGATGTTTACCCTGAATAGGCGAAAATGCCTGAAAACGTCTGTGAGTTTAATTCTTAAATGGTTAATGCTAGAACTTTAAAACACAGAAAAACACTTTAGTTCACAACAGCACACTCTGATTCTCTCCTGGTTTAAGTTTCTCAAAGCTGAATCACTAGGTAGCAAAAGAGTTTCAAACTCACAGAAAAGCGTTTTTTAGCCAACTGGAAATAATTCCATGTTTCTTAGCTTGTGGGTAACTATGTTTCTTTGTGTATTTCAATGAAACTCTGAAAAATGATTCTCTCTTGTTCCCCTAATGGCTCCCCAAATTTGGTCATCCACCATCACTGGTTTTTGTTTAGAGCCTATTGGATTTTTACCCTGATTAGGCAATTTGCACTGAAAACGCCTGTAGTTTAATTCCTAAATGTTAAATTTATAATGCTAGAACTTTGAAAATGCACAAAAGCACTTCAGATCACAAGAGCACACTGTGCTTCTTTCCTGGTTCGAGTATCTCAAAGCTGAATCACTAGGTAAGCAGAAAAGTTTTCAAACTCACAGAAAAGCGATTTAGCCAACTGGAAATAATTCCATGTTTCTTAGCTTGTGGGTACTGGTTTCTTTGTGTATTTCAATGAAACTCTGACAAAATGATTCTCTCTGTGTGCCCCTCATGGCTCCCCAAGTTTGGTCATCCACCATCACAGTGTTTTTTGTTTAGAGCCTATTGGATGTTTACCCTGATTAGGCGAAAATGCACTGAAAACGCCTGTAGTTTAATTCTTAAATGGTTAATGCTAGAACTTGAAAATGCAGAAAAAGCACTTCAGATCACAAAAGCACACTGTACTCCTGTCCTGGTTCAAGTATCTCAAAGCTGAATCACTAGGTAGCAAAAGAGTTTCAAACTCACAGAAAGCGATTTAGCCAACTGGAAATAATTCCATGTTTCTTAGCTTGTGGGTACTAGGTTTCTTTGTGTATTTCAATGAAACTCTGAAAAAAATGATTCCCTCATGTGTTCCCCTCAAGGCTCCCCAGGTTGTTTGGTCAATCCCACCATCACGGGTTTTTTGTTTTAGAGCCTATTGGATGTTTACCCTGATTAGGCGAAAAATGCCTGAAAACGCCTGTAGTTTAATTCTTAAATGGTTAATGCTAGAACTTTGAAAATGCAGAAAACACTTTAGTATCACAAAAGCACACTGTGCTTCTATCCTGGTTCAAGTATCTCAAAGCTGAATCACTAGTAGCAAAAGAGTTTCAAACTCACAGAAAAGCGTTTTAGCCAACTGGAAATAATTCCATGTTTCTTAGCTTCTGGGTACTAGGTTTCTTTGTTTATTTCAATGAAACTCTGACAAAATGATTCCTCTTGTGTCCCTCATGGCTCCCCAAATTTGGTCAATCCACAATCACAGGTTTTTTTGTTTAGAGCCTATTGGATGTTTACCCTGATTAGGCGAATTTCACTGAAAAGGCGTGTAGTTTAATTCCTCAATGGTTAATGCTAGAACTTTGAAAAAATGCAGAAAGCACTTCAGATCACAAGAGCACACTGTGCTCCTGTCCTGGTTCAAGTATCTCAAAGCTGAATCACTAGGTAGCAAAAGAGTTTCAAACTCACAGAAAAGCGATTTAAGCCAACTGGAAATAATTCCAGATTTCTTAGCTTGTGGGCACTAGGTTCTTTGTGTATTTCAATGAAACTCTGAAAAAATGATTCTCTCATGTGCCCCTCAAGGCTCCCCACGTTTGGTCATCCCACCATCACGGGTTTTTTGTTTACAGTCTATTGGATGTTTACCCTGATTAGGCGAAAATGCCTGAAAACGCCTGTGAGTTTAATTCTTAAATGGTTAATTCTAGAACTTTAAAAACGCAGAACAACACTTTAGTTCACAAGAGCACACTGTGCTTCTGTCCTGGTTCAAGTATCTCAAAGCTGAATCACTAGGTAGCAAAAGAGTTTCAAACTCACAGAAAAGCGTTTTAGCCAACTGGAAAATAATTCCATGTTTCTTAGCTTGTGGGTCATAGGTTTCTTTGTGTATTTCAATGAAACTCTGAAAAAATGATTTCTCTCTTGTGCCCCTCATGGCTCCCCAAATTAGGTCAATCCACCATCACGTGTTTTTTGTTTAGAGCCTATTGGATGTTTACCCTGATTAGGCAAATTTCACTGAAAACGCCTGTAGTTTTAATTCCTCAATGGTATAATGCTAGAACGTTGAAAATGCAGAAAAGCACTTCAGATCACAAGAGCACACTGTGCTTCTGTCCTGTTCAAGTATCTCAAAGCTGAATCACTAGGTAGCAAAAGAGTTTCAAACTCACAGAAAAGCGTTTTAGCCAACTGGAAATAATTCCATGTTTCTTAGCTTGTGGGTACTAGGTTTCTTTGTGTATTTCAATGAAACTCTGAAAAAATGATTCCCTCTCATGTGTCCCCCTCAAGGCTCCCCAAGTTTGGTCATCCCACCAATCACAGGTTTTTTGTTTAGAGCCTATTGGATGTTTACCCTGATTAGGCGAAAATGCCTGAAACGCTGTAGTTTAATTCTTAAATGGTTAATGCTAGAACTTTGAAAATGCAGAAAAGCACTTCAGATCACAAGAGCACACAGTGCTTCTGTCCTGGTTCAAGTATCTCAAAGCTGAATCACTAGGTAGCAAAAGAGTTTCAAACTCACAGAAAAGCGTTTTAGCCAACTGGAAATAATTCCATGTTTCTTAGCTTCTGGGTACTAGGTTTCTTTGTGTATTTCAATGAAACTCTGACAAAATGATTCTCTCTTGTGCCCCTCATGGCTCCCCAAATTTGGTCATCCCACCATCACGGGTTTTTTGTTTAGAGCCTATTGGATGTTTACCCTGATTAGGCGAATTTCACTGAAAACGCCTGTAGTTTAATTCCTAAATGGTTAATTCTAGAACTTTGAAAATGCAGAAAAGCACTTCAGATCACAAGAGCACACTGTGCTTCTGTCCTGGTTCAAGTATCTCAAAGCTGAATCACTAGTAGCAAAAGAGTTTCAAACTCACAGAAAAGCGTTTTAGCCAACTGGAAATAATTCCATGTTTCTTAGCTTGTGGGTACTAGGTTTCTTTGTGTATTTCAATGAAACTCTGACAAAATGATTCTCTCATGTGCCCCTCAAGGCTCCCCAAAGTTTGGTCAATCCACCATCACGTGGTTTTTTTGTTTAGAGCCTATTGGATGTTTACCCTGATTAGGCGAAAATGCACTGAAAACGCCTGTAGTTTAATTCTTAAATGGTTAATGCTAGAACTTTGAAAATGCAGAAAAGCACTTCAGATCACAAGAGCACACTGTGCTTATGTCCTGGTTCAAGTATCTCAAAGCTGAATCACTAGGTAGCAAAAGAGTTTCAAACTCACAGAAAAGCGTTTTAGCCAACTGGAAATAATTCCATGTTTCTTAGCTTGTGGGTACTAGGTTTCTTTGTGTATTTCAATGAAACTCTGAAAAAAATGATTCTCTCATGTGCCCCTCAAGGCTCCCCACGTTTGGTCATCCCACCATCACGTGTTTTTTGTTTAGAGCCTATTGGATATTTACCCTGATTAGGCGAAAATGCCTGAAAACGCCTGTAGTTTAATTCTTAAATGGTTAATGCTAGAACTTTGAAAATGCAGAAAACACTTCAGATCACAAAAGCACACTGTGCTTCTGTCCTGGTTCAAGTATCTCAAAGCTGAATCACTAGGTAGCAAAAGAGTTTCAAACTCACAGAAAAGCGTTTTAGCCAAATGGAAATAATTCCATGTTTCTTAGCTTGTGGGTACTAGGTTTCTTTGTTTATTTCAATGAAACTCTGACAAAATGATTCCCTCTTGTGTCCCTCATGGCTCCCCAAATTTGGTCAATCCACCAATCACGGGTTTTTTGTTTAGAGTCTATTGGATATTTACCCTGATTAGGCGAATTTCACTGAAAAGGCCTGTAGTTTAATTCCTCAATGGTTAATGCTAGAACTTTGAAAATGCAGAAAAGCATTTCAGATCACAAGAGCACACTGTGCTCCTGTCCTGGTTCAAGTATCTCAAAGCTGAATCACTAGGTAGCAAAAGAGTTTCAAACTCACAGAAAAGCGATTTAGCCAACTGGAAATAATTCCAGATTTCTTAGCTTTTGGGCACTAGGTTCTTTGTGTATTTCAATGAAACTCTGAAAAAATGATTCTCTCATGTGCCTCTCAAGGCTCCCCAAGTTTGGTCATCCCACCATCACGGGTTTTTTGTTTACAGTCTATTGGATGTTTACCCTGATTAGGCGAAAATGCCTGAAAACGCCTGTGATTTCAATTCTTAAATGGTTAATGGTAGAACTTTAAAAATGCAGAACAACACTTTAGTTCACAAGAGCACACTGTGCTTCTGTCCTGGTTCAAGTATCTCAAAGCTGAATCACTAGGTAGCAAAAGAGTTTCAAACTCACAGAAAAGCGTTTTCGCCAACTGGAAATGCTTCCATGTTTCTTAGCTTGTGGGTACTATGTTTCTTTGTGTATTTCAATGAAACTCTGAGAAAATGATTCTCTCTTTTTCCCCTCATGGCTCCCCCAAATTTGGTCAATCCACCATCACGGGTTTTTTGTTTAGAGCCTATTGGATGTTTACCCTGATTAGGCGAATTTCACTGAAAACGCCTGTTAGATTAATTCTTCAATGGTTAATGCTAGAACGTTGAAAATGCAGAAAAGCACTTCAGATCACAAGAGCACACTCTGCCTCTTTCCTGGTTCAAGTATCTCAAAGCTGAATCACTAGGTAACAAAATAGTTTCAAACTCACAGAAAAGCGTTTTAGCGAACTGGAAATAATTCCATGTTTCTTATCTTCTGGGCACTAGGTTTCTTTGTGTATTTCAATGAAACTCTGAAGAAATGATTCTGTCATGTGCCCCTGAAGGCTCCCCAAGTTTGGTCATCCCACCATCAAGGGTGTTTTGTTTACAGTCTATTGGATGTTTACCCTGATTAGGCAAAAATGCCTTAAAAAAGCCTGTGAGTTTAATTCTTAAATTGTAAATGCTAGAACTTTAAAAACGCAGAACAACACTTTAGTTCACAGCAGCACACCGTGCTTCTCTCCTGGTTCAATTATCTCAAAGCTGAATCACTAGGTAGCAAAAGAGTTTCAAACTCACAGAAAAGAGTTTTAGCCAACTGTAAATAATTCCATGTTTCTTAGCTTGTGGGTACTAGGTTTCTTTGTGTATTTCAATGAAACTCTGAAAAAATGATTCTCTCATGTACCCCTCAAGGCTCCCCAAGTTTGGTCATCCCACCATCAAGGGTGTTTTGTTTACAGTCTATTGGACGTTTACCCTGATTAGGCGAAAATGCCTGAAAACGCCTGTGAGTTTAATTCTTAAATGGTTAATGCTATTACTTTAAAAACGCAGAACAAACCTTTAGTTCGCAAGAGCACACTGTGCTTCTGTCCTGGTTCAAGTATCTCAAAGCTGAATCACTAGGTAGCAAAAGAGTTTCAAACTCACAGAAAACCGTTTTAGCCAACTGGAAATAATTCCATGTTTCTTAGCTTGTGGGTACTAGGTTTCTTTGTGTATTTCAATGAAACTCTGACAAAATGATTCTCTCATGTGCCCCTCAAGGCTCCCCAAGTTTGGTCATCCCACCATCAAGGGTGTTTTGTTTAGAGCCTATTGGATGTTTACCCTGATTAGGCGAAAATGCCTGAAAACGCCTGTAGTTTAATTCTTAAATGGTTAATGCTAGAACTTTGAAAACGCAGAAAAGCACTTCAGATCACAAAAGCACACTGTGCTTCTATCCTGGTTCAAGTATCTCAAAGCTGAATCACTAGATAGCAAAAGAGTTTCAAACTCACAGAAAATCGTTTTAGCCAAATGGAAATAATTCCATGTTTCTTAGCTTGTGGGTACTAGGTTTCTTTGTTTATTTCAATGAAACTCTGACAAAATGATGCCCTCTTGTGTCCCTCATGGCTCCCCAAATTTGGTCAATCCACAATCACGGGTTTTTTGTTTAGAGCCTATTGGATGTTTACCCTGATTAGGCGAATTTCACTGAAAAGGCCTGTAGTTTAATTCCTCAATGGTTAATGGTAGAACTTTAAAAATGCAGAACAACACTTTAGTTCACAAGAGCACACTGTGCTTCTGTCCTGGTTCAAGTATCTCAAAGCTGAATCACTAGGTAGCAAAAGAGTTTCAAACTCACAGAAAAGTGTTTTAGCCAACTGGAAATACTTCCATGTTTCTTAGCTTGTGGGTACTAGGTTTCTTTGTGTATTTCAATGAAATTCTGAAAAAATGATTCTCTCATGTGCCTCTCAAGGCTCTCCAAGTTTGGTCATCCCACCATCACGTGTTTTTTGTTTAGAGCCTATTGGATGTTTACCCTGATTAGGCGAAAATGCCTGAAAACCCTGTAGTTTAATTCTTAAATGGTTAATGCTAGAACTTTGAAAATGCAGAAAAGCACTTCAGATCACAAAAGCACACTGTGCTTTTGTCCTGGTTCAAGTATCTCAAAGCTGAATCACTAGGTATCAAAAGAGTTTCAAACTCAGAGAAAAGCGTTTTAGCCAACTGGAAATAATTCCATGTTTCTTAGCTTGTGGGTACTAGGTTTCTTTGTGTATTTCAATGAAACTCTGACAAAATGATTCTCGCATGTGCCCCTCAAGGCTCCCCAAGTTTGGTCATCCCACCATCAGGGTTTTTTGTTTAGAGCCTATTGGATGTTTACCCTGATTAGGCGAAAATGCCTGAAAACGCCTGTAGTTTAATTCTTAAATGGTTAATGCTAGAACTTTGAAAATGCAGAAAAGCACTTCAGATCACAAAAGCACACTGTGCTTCTGTCCTGGTTCAAGTATCTCAAAGCTGAATCACTAGGTAGCAAAAGAGTTTCAAACTCACAGAAAAGCGATTTTAGGCAAATGGAAATAATTCCATGTTTCTTAGCTTCTGGGTACTAGGTTTCTTTGTGTATTTCAATGAAACTCTGACAAAATGATTCTCTCATGTGCCCCTCAAGGCTCCCAAAGTTTGGTCATCCCACCATCAAGGGTGTTTTGTTTACAGTCTATTGGAGGTTTACCCTGATTAGGCGAAAATGCCTGAAAACGCCTGCGAGTTTAATTCTTAAATGGTTAATTCTAGAACTTTAAAAACGCAGAAAAACACTTTAGTTCACAAAAGCACACTGTGCTTCTATCCTGGTTCAAGTATCTCAAAGCTAAATCACTAGATAGCAAAAGAGTTTCAAACTCACAGAAAAGCGTTTTAGCCAACTGGGAATAATTCCATGTTTTTTAGCTTCTGGGTACTAGGTTTCTTTGTTTATTTCAATGAAACTCTGACAAAATGATTCCCTCTTGTGTCCCTCATGGCTCCCCAAATTTGGTCAATCCACAATCACGGTTTTTTTGTTTAGAGCCTATTGGATGTTTACCCTGATTAGGCGAATTTCACTGAAAAGGCGTGTAGTTTAATTCCTCAATGGTTAATGCTAGAACTTTGAAAAATGCAGAAAAGCACTTCAGATCACAAGAGCACACTGTGCTCCTGTCCTGGTTCAAGTATCTCAAAGCTGAATCAGTAGGTAGCAAAAGAGTTTCAAAGTCACAGAAAAGCGATTTAGCCAACTGGAAATAATTCCAGATTTCTTAGCTTCTGGGCACTAGGTTCTTTGTGTATTTCAATGAAACTCTGAAAAAATGATTCTCTCATGTGACTCTCAAGGCTCCCCAAGTTTGGTCATCCCACCATCACGGGTTTTTTGTTTACAGTCTATTGGATGTTTACCCTCATTAGGCAAAAATGCCTGAAAACGCCTGTGAGTTTAATTCTTAAATGGTTGATGCTATTACTTTAAAAACGCAGAACAACACTTTAGTTCACAAGAGCACACTGTGCTTCTGTCCTGGTTCAAGTATCTCGAAGCTGAATCACTAGGTAGCAAAAGAGTTTCAAACTCACAGAAAAGCGTTTTAGCCACCTGGAAATAATTCCATGTTTCTTAGCTTGTGGGTCATATGTTTCTTTGTGTATTTCAATGAAACTCTGACAAAATGATTGTCTCATGTGCCCCTCATGGCTCCCCAAATTAGGTCCATCCACCATCACGTGTTTTTTGTTTAGAGCCTATTGGATGTTTACCCTGATTAGGCAAATTTCACTGAAAACGCCTGTAGTTTAATTCCTCAATGGTTAATGCTAGAACGTTGAAAATGCAGAAAAGCACTTCAGATCACCAGAGCACACTGTGCTTCTGTCCTGGTTCAAGTATCTCAAAGCTGAATCACTAGGTAGCAAAAGAGTTTCAAACTCAGAGAAAAGCGTTTTAGCCAACTGGAAATAATTCCATGTTTCTTAGCTTGTGGGTACTAGGTTTCTTTGTGTATTTCAATGAAACTCTGAAAAAATGATTCTCTCTATGTGCCCCTCAAGGCTCCCCAAGTTTGGTCATTCCCACCATCACGTGTTTTTTTTTGTTTAGAGCCTATTGGATGTTTACCCTGATTAGGCGAAAATGCCTGAAAACGCCTGTAGTTTAATTCTTAAATGGTTAATGCTAGAACTTTGAAAACGCAGAAAAGCATTTCAGATCACAAGAGCACACTGTGCTTCTGTCCTGGTTCAAGTATCTCAAAGCTGAATCACTAGGTAGCAAAAGAGTTTCAAACTCACAGAAAAGCATTTTAGCCAACTGGAAATAATTCCATGTTTCTTAGCTTGTGGGTACTAGGTTTCTTTGTATATTTCAATGAAACTCTGAAAAAATGATTCTCTCATGTGCCCCTCAAGGCTCCCCATGTTTGGTCATCCCACCATCAAGGGTTTTTTGTTTACAGTCTATTGGAGGTTTACCCTGATTAGGCGAAAATGCCTGAAAACGCCTTTGAGTTTAATTCTTAAATGGTTAATTCTAGAACTTTAAAAATGCAGAACAACACTTTAGTTCACATAAGCACACTGTGCCTCTATCCTGGTTCAAGTATCTCAAAGCTGAATCACTAGATAGCAAAAGAGTTTCAAACTCACAGAAAAGTGTTTTAGCCAACTGGAAATAATTCCATGTTTTTTAGCTTGTGGGTACTAGGTTTCTTTGTGTATTTCAATGAAACTCTGACAAAATGATTGTCTCTTGTGCCCCTCATGGCTCCCCAAATTTGGTCAATCCACCATCATGTGTTTTTTGTTTAGAGCCTATTGGATGTTTACCCTGATTAGGCGAATTTCACTGAAAACGCCTGTAGTTTAATTCCTCAATGGTTAATGCTAGAACTTTGAAAATGCAGAAAAGCACTTCAGATCACAAGAGCACACTGTGCTCCTGTCCTGGTTCAAGTATCTCAAAGCTGAATCACTAGGTAGCAAAAGAGTTTCAAACTCACAGAAAAGCGATTTAGCCAACTGGAAATAATTCCAGATTTCTTAGCTTCTGGGCACTAGGTTCTTTGTGTATTTCAATGAAACTCTGAAAAAATGATTCTCTCATGTGCCCTCTCAAGGCTCCCCAAGTTTGGTCATCCCACCATCACGGGTTTTTTGTTTACAGTCTATTGGATGTTTACCCTGATTAGGCGAAAATGACTGAAAACGCCTGTGAGTTTAATTCTTAAATGGTTAATTGCTATTACTTTAAAAACGCAGAAACAACACTTTAGTTCACAAGAGCACACTGTGCTTCTGTCCTGGTTCAAGTATCTCAAAGCTGAATCACTAGGTAGCAAAAGAGTTTCAAACTCACAGAAAAGCGTTTTAGCCACTGGAAATAATTCCAGTTTCTTAGCTTGTGGGTCATAGGTTTCTTTGTGTATTTCAATGAAACTCTGAAAAAATGATTCTCTCTTGTGCCCCTGATGGCTCCCCAAATTAGGTCCATCCACCATCACGTGTTTTTTGTTTAGAGCCTATTGGATGTTTACCCTGATTAGGCAAATTTCACTGAAAACGCCTGTAGTTTAATTCCTCAATGGTTAATGCTAGAACGTTGAAAATGCAGAAAAGCACTTCAGATCACAAGAGCACACTGTGCTTCTGTCCTGGTTCAAGTATCTCAAAGCTGAATCACTAGGTAGCAAAAGAGTTTCAAACTCACAGAAAAGCGTTTTAGCCAACTGGAAATAATTCCATGTTTCTTAGCTTGTGGGTACTAGGTTTCTTTGTTTATTTCAATGAAACTCTGACAAAATGATTCCCTCTTGTGTCCCTCATGGCTCCCCAAATTTGGTCAATCCACAATCACGGGTTTTTTGTTTAGAGTCTATTGGATATTTACCCTGATTAGGCGAATTTCACTGAAAAGGCCTGTAGTTTAATTCCTCAATGGTTAATGCTAGAACTTTGAAAATGCAGAAAAGCATTTCAGATCACAAGAGCACACTGTGCTCCTGTCCTGGTTCAAGTATCTCAAAGCTGAATCACTAGGTAGCAAAAGAGTTTCAAACTCACAGAAAAGCGATTTAGCCAACTGGAAATAATTCCAGATTTCTTAGCTTTTGGGCACTAGGTTCTTTGTGTATTTCAATGAAACTCTGAAAAAATGATTCTCTCATGTGCCTCTCAAGGCTCCCCAAGTTTGGTCATCCCACCATCACGGGTTTTTTGTTTACAGTCTATTGGATGTTTACCCTGATTAGGCGAAAATGCCTGAAAACGCCTGTGATTTCAATTCTTAAATGGTTAATGGTAGAACTTTAAAAATGCAGAACAACACTTTAGTTCACAAGAGCACACTGTGCTTCTGTCCTGGTTCAAGTATCTCAAAGCTGAATCACTAGGTAGCAAAAGAGTTTCAAACTCACAGAAAAGCGTTTTAGCCAACTGGAAATGCTTCCATGTTTCTTAGCTTGTGGGTACTATGTTTCTTTGTGTATTTCAATGAAACTCTGAGAAAATGATTCTCTCTTTTTCCCCTCATGGCTCCCCAAATTTGGTCAATCCACCATCACGGGTTTTTTGTTTAGAGCCTATTGGATGTTTACCCTGATTAGGCGAATTTCACTGAAAACGCCTGTTAGATTAATTCTTCAATGGTTAATGCTAGAACGTTGAAAATGCAGAAAAGCACTTCAGATCACAAGAGCACACTCTGCCTCTTTCCTGGTTCAAGTATCTGAAAGCTGAATCACTAGGTAACAAAATAGTTTCAAACTCACAGAAAAGCGTTTTAGCGAACTGGAAATAATTCCATGTTTCTTATCTTCTGGGCACTAGGTTTCTTTGTGTATTTCAATGAAACTCTGAAGAAATGATTCTGTCATGTGCCCCTCAAGGCTCCCAAGTTTGGTCATCCCACCATCAAGGGTGTTTTGTTTACAGTCTATTGGATGTTTACCCTGATTAGGCAAAAATGCCTTAAAAAAGCCTGTGAGTTTAATTCTTAAATTGTAAATGCTAGAACTTTAAAAACGCAGAACAACACTTTAGTTCACAGCAGCACACCGTGCTTCTCTCCTGGTTCAATTATCTCAAAGCTGAATCACTAGGTAGCAAAAGAGTTTCAAACTCACAGAAAAGAGTTTTAGCCAACTGTAAATAATTCCATGTTTCTTAGCTTGTGGGTACTAGGTTTCTTTGTGTATTTCAATGAAACTCTGAAAAAATGATTCTCTCATGTACCCCTCAAGGCTCCCCAAGTTTGGTCATCCCACCATCAAGGGTGTTTTGTTTACAGTCTATTGGATGTTTACCCTGATTAGGCGAAAATGCCTGAAAACGCCTGTGAGTTTAATTCTTAAATGGTTAATGCTATTACTTTAAAAACGCAGAACAAACCTTTAGTTCGCAAGAGCACACTGTGCTTCTGTCCTGGTTCAAGTATCTCAAAGCTGAATCACTAGGTAGCAAAAGAGTTTCAAACTCACAGAAAACCGTTTTAGCCAACTGGAAATAATTCCATGTTTCTTAGCTTGTGGGTACTAGGTTTCTTTGTGTATTTCAATGAAACTCTGACAAAATGATTCTCTCATGTGCCCCTCAAGGCTCCCCAAGTTTGGTCATCCCACCATCAAGGGTGTTTTGTTTAGAGCCTATTGGATGTTTACCCTGATTAGGCGAAAATGCCTGAAAACGCCTGTAGTTTAATTCTTAAATGGTTAATGCTAGAACTTTGAAAACGCAGAAAAGCACTTCAGATCACAAAAGCACACTGTGCTTCTATCCTGGTTCAAGTATCTCAAAGCTGAATCACTAGATAGCAAAAGAGTTTCAAACTCACAGAAAATCGTTTTAGCCAAATGGAAATAATTCCATGTTTCTTAGCTTGTGGGTACTAGGTTTCTTTGTTTATTTCAATGAAACTCTGACAAAATGATGCCCTCTTGTGTCCCTCATGGCTCCCCAAATTTGGTCAATCCACAATCACGGGTTTTTTGTTTAGAGCCTATTGGATGTTTACCCTGATTAGGCGAATTTCACTGAAAAGGCCTGTAGTTTAATTCCTCAATGGTTAATGGTAGAACTTTAAAAATGCAGAACAACACTTTAGTTCACAAGAGCACACTGTGCTTCTGTCCTGGTTCAAGTATCTCAAAGCTGAATCACTAGGTAGCAAAAGAGTTTCAAACTCACAGAAAAGTGTTTTAGCCAACTGGAAATACTTCCATGTTTCTTAGCTTGTGGGTACTAGGTTTCTTTGTGTATTTCAATGAAATTCTGAAAAAATGATTCTCTCATGTGCCTCTCAAGGCTCTCCAAGTTTGGTCATCCCACCATCACGTGTTTTTTGTTTAGAGCCTATTGGATGTTTACCCTGATTAGGCGAAAATGCCTGAAAACCCTGTAGTTTAATTCTTAAATGGTTAATGCTAGAACTTTGAAAATGCAGAAAAGCACTTCAGATCACAAAAGCACACTGTGCTTCTGTCCTGGTTCAAGTATCTCAAAGCTGAATCACTAGGTATCAAAAGAGTTTCAAACTCACAGAAAAGCGTTTTAGCCAACTGGAAATAATTCCATGTTTCTTAGCTTGTGGGTACTAGGTTTCTTTGTGTATTTCAATGAAACTCTGACAAAATGATTCTCTCATGTGCCCCTCAAGGCTCCCCAAGTTTGGTCATCCCACCATCACGGGTTTTTTGTTTAGAGCCTATTGGATGTTTACCCTGATTAGGCGAAAATGCCTGAAAACGCCTGTAGTTTAATTCTTAAATGGTTAATGCTAGAACTTTGAAAATGCAGAAAAGCACTTCAGATCACAAAAGCACACTGTGCTTCTGTCCTGGTTCAAGTATCTCAAAGCTGAATCACTAGGTAGCAAAAGAGTTTCAAACTCACAGAAAAGCGATTTAGCCAAATGGAAATAATTCCATGTTTCTTAGCTTCTGGGTACTAGGTTTCTTTGTGTATTTCAATGAAACTCTGACAAAATGATTCTCTCATGTGCCCCTCAAGGCTCCCCAAGTTTGGTCATCCCACCATCAAGGGTGTTTTGTTTACAGTCTATTGGAGGTTTACCCTGATTAGGCGAAAATGCCTGAAAACGCCTGCGAGTTTAATTCTTAAATGGTTAATTCTAGAACTTTAAAAACGCAGAACAACACTTTAGTTCACAAAAGCACACTGTGCTTCTATCCTGGTTCAAGTATCTCTCAAGCTAAATCACTAGATAGCAAAAGAGTTTCAAACTCACAGAAAAGCGTTTTAGCCAACTGGGAATAATTCCATGTTTTTTAGCTTCTGGGTACTAGGTTTCTTTGTTTATTTCAATGAAACTCTGACAAAATGATTCCCTCTTGTGTCCCTCATGGCTCCCCAAATTTGGTCAATCCACAATCACGGTTTTTTTGTTTAGAGCCTATTGGATGTTTACCCTGATTAGGCGAATTTCACTGAAAAGGCGTGTAGTTTAATTCCTCAATGGTTAATGCTAGAACTTTGAAAATGCAGAAAAGCACTTCAGATCACAAGAGCACACTGTGCTCCTGTCCTGGTTCAAGTATCTCAAAGCTGAATCACTAGGTAGCAAAAGAGTTTCAAACTCACAGAAAAGCGATTTAGCCAACTGGAAATAATTCCAGATTTCTTAGCTTCTGGGCACTAGGTTCTTTGTGTATTTCAATGAAACTCTGAAAAAATGATTCTCTCATGTGACTCTCAAGGCTCCCCAAGTTTGGTCATCCCCACCATCACGGGTTTTTTGTTTACAGTCTATTGGATGTTTACCCTGATTAGGCAAAAATGCCTGAAAACGCCTGTGAGTTTAATTCTTAAATGGTTGATGCTATTACTTTAAAAACGCAGAACAACACTTTAGTTCACAAGAGCACACTGTGCTTCTGTCCTGGTTCAAGTATCTCGAAGCTGAATCACTAGGTAGCAAAAGAGTTTCAAACTCACAGAAAAGCGTTTTAGCCACCTGGAAATAATTCCATGTTTCTTAGCTTGTGGGTCATAGGTTTCTTTGTGTATTTCAATGAAACTCTGAAAAAATGATTCTCTCTTGTGCCCCTCATGGCTCCCCAAATTAGGTCCATCCACCATCACGTGTTTTTTGTTTAGAGCCTATTGGATGTTTACCCTGATTAGGCAAATTTCACTGAAAACGCCTGTAGTTTAATTCCTCAATGGTTAATGCTAGAACGTTGAAAATGCAGAAAAGCACTTCAGATCACAAGAGCACACTGTGCTTCTGTCCTGGTTCAAGTATCTCAAAGCTGAATCACTAGGTAGCAAAAGAGTTTTCAAACTCAGAGAAAAGCGTTTTAGCCAACTGGAAATAATTCCATGTTTCTTAGCTTGTGGGTACTAGGTTTCTTTGTGTATTTCAATGAAACTCTGAAAAAATGATTCTCTTATGTGCCCCTCAAGGCTCCCCAAGTTTGGTCATTTCACCATCACGTGTTTTTTGTTTAGAGCCTATTGGATGTTTACCCTGATTAGGCGAAAATGCCTGAAAACGCCTGTAGTTTAATTCTTAAATGGTTAATGCTAGAACTTTGAAAACGCAGAAAAGCACTTCAGATCACAAGAGCACACTGTGCTTCTGTCCTGGTTCAAGTATCTCAAAGCTGAATCACTAGGTAGCAAAAGAGTTTCAAACTCACAGAAAAGCATTTTAGCCAACTGGAAATAATTCCATGTTTCTTAGCTTGTGGGTACTAGGTTTCTTTGTGTATTTCAATGAAACTCTGAAAAAATGATTCTCTCATGTGCCCCTCAAGGCTCCCCATGTTTGGTCATCCCACCATCAAGGGTGTTTTGTTTAGAGTCTATTGGAGGTTTACCCTGATTAGGCGAAAATGCCTGAAAACGCCTTGAGTTTAATTCTTAAATGGTTAATTCTAGAACTTTAAAAATGCAGAACAACACTTAGTTCACAAAGCACACTGTGCTTCTATCCTGGTTCAAGTATCTCAAAGCTGAATCACTAGTAGCAAAAGAGTTTCAAACTCACAGAAAAGCGTTTTAGCCAACTGGAAATAATTCCATGTTTCTTAGCTTGTGGGTACTAGGTTTCTTTGTGTATTTCAATGAAACTCTGACAAAATGATTGTCTCTTGTGCCCCTCATGGCTCCCCAAATTTGGTCAATCCACCATCATGTGTTTTTTGTTTAGAGCCTATTGGATGTTTACCCTGATTAGGCGAATTTCACTGAAAACGCCTGTAGTTTAATTCCTCAATGGTTAATGCTAGAACTTTGAAAATGCAGAAAAGCACTTCAGATCACAAGAGCACACTGTGCTCCTGTCCTGGTTCAAGTATCTCAAAGCTGAATCACTAGGTAGCAAAAGAGTTTCAAACTCACAGAAAAGCGATTTAGCCAACTGGAAATAATTCCAGATTTCTTAGCTTCTGGGCACTAGGTTCTTTGTGTATTTCAATGAAACTCTGAAAAAATGATTCTCTCATGTGCCTCTCAAGGCTCCCCAAGTTTGGTCATCCCACCATCACGGGTTTTTTGTTTACAGTCTATTGGATGTTTACCCTGATTAGGCGAAAATGACTGAAAAAACGCCTGTGAGTTTAATTCTTAAATGGTTAATGCTATTACTTTAAAAACGCAGAACAACACTTTAGTTCACAAGAGCACACTGTGCTTCTGTCCTGGTTCAAGTATCTCAAAGCTGAATCACTAGGTAGCAAAAGAGTTTCAAACTCACAGAAAAGCGTTTTAGCCACCTGGAAATAATTCCAGTTTCTTAGCTTGTGGGTCATAGGTTTCTTTGTGTATTTCAATGAAACTCTGAAAAAATGATTCTCTCTTGTGCCCCTCATGGCTCCCCAAATTAGGTCCATCCACCATCACGGTGTTTTTTGTTTAGAGCCTATTGGATGTTTACCCTGATTAGGCAAATTTCCTGAAAACGCCTGTAGTTTAATTCTTCAATGGTTAATGCTAGAACTTTGAAAATGCAGAAAAGCACTTCAGATCACAAGAGCACACTGTGCTTCTGTCCTGGTTCAAGTATCTCAAAGCTGAATCACTAGGTAGCAAAAGAGTTTCAAACTCACAGAAAAGCGTTTTAGCCAACTGGAAATAATTCCATGTTTCTTAGCTTGTGGGTACTAGGTTTCTTTGTTTATTTCAATGAAACTCTGACAAAATGATTCCCTCTTGTGCCCCTCATGGCTCCCCAAATTTGGTCAATCCACAATCACGGGTTTTTTGTTTAGAGTCTATTGGATATTTACCCTGATTAGGCGAATTTCACTGAAAAGGCCTGTAGTTTAATTCCTCAATGGTTAATGCTAGAACTTTGAAAATGCAGAAAAGCACTTCAGATCACAAGAGCACACTGTGCTCCTGTCCTGGTTCAAGTATCTCAAAGCTGAATCACTAGGTAGCAAAAGAGTTTCAAACTCACAGAAAAGCGATTTAGCCAACTGGAAATAATTCCAGATTTCTTAGCTTTTGGGCACTAGGTTCTTTGTGTATTTCAATGAAACTCTGAAAAAATGATTCTCTCATGTGCCTCTCAAGGCTCCCCAAGTTTGGTCATCCCACCATCACGGGTTTTTTGTTTACAGTCTATTGGATGTTTACCCTGATTAGGCGAAAATGCCTGAAAACGCCTGTGATTTCAATTCTTAAATGGTTAATGGCTAGAACTTTAAAAATGCAGAACAACACTTTAGTTCACAAGAGCACACTGTGCTTCTGTCCTGGTTCAAGTATCTCAAAGCTGAATCACTAGGTAGCAAAAGAGTTTCAAACTCACAGAAAAGCGTTTTAGCCAACTGGAAATGCTTCCATGTTTCTTAGCTTGTGGGTACTATGTTTCTTTGTGTATTTCAATGAAACTCTGAGAAAATGATTCTCTCTTTTTCCCCTCATGGCTCCCCAAATTTGGTCAATCCACCATCACGGGTTTTTTGTTTAGAGCCTATTGGATGTTTACCCTGATTAGGCGAATTTCACTGAAAACGCCTGTTAGATTAATTCTTCAATGGTTAATGCTAGAACGTTGAAAATGCAGAAAAGCACTTCAGATCACAAGAGCACACTCTGCCTCTTTCCTGGTTCAAGTATCTCAAAGCTGAATCACTAGGTAACAAAATAGTTTCAAACTCACAGAAAAGCGTTTTTTTTAGCGAACTGGAAATAATTCCATGTTTCTTATCTTCTGGGCACTAGGTTTCTTTGTGTATTTCAATGAAACTCTGAAGAAATGATTCTGTCATGTGCCCCTCAAGGCTCCCCAAGTTTGGTCATCCCACCATCAAGGGTGTTTTGTTTACAGTCTATTGGATGTTTACCCTGATTAGGCAAAAATGCCTTAAAAAAGCCTGTGAGTTTAATTCTTAAATTGTAAATGCTAGAACTTTAAAAACGCAGAACAACACTTTAGTTCACAGCAGCACACCGTGCTTCTCTCCTGGTTCAATTATCTCAAAGCTGAATCACTAGGTAGCAAAAGAGTTTCAAACTCACAGAAAAGAGTTTTAGCCAACTGGAAATAATTCCATGTTTCTTAGCTTGTGGGTACTAGGTTTCTTTGTGTATTTCAATGAAACTCTGAAAAAATGATTCTCTCATGTACCCCTCAAGGCTCCCCAAGTTTGGTCATCCCACCATCAAGGGTGTTTTGTTTACAGTCTATTGGATGTTTACCCTGATTAGGCGAAAATGCCTGAAAACGCCTGTGAGTTTAATTCTTAAATGGTTAATGCTATTACTTTAAAAACGCAGAACAAACCTTTAGTTCGCAAGAGCACACTGTGCTTCTGTCCTGGTTCAAGTATCTCAAAGCTGAATCACTAGGTAGCAAAAGAGTTTCAAACTCACAGAAAACCGTTTTAGCCAACTGGAAATAATTCCATGTTTCTTAGCTTGTGGGTACTAGGTTTCTTTGTGTATTTCAATGAAACTCTGACAAAATGATTCTCTCATGTGCCCCTCAAGGCTCCCCAAGTTTGGTCATCCCACCATCAAGGGTGTTTTGTTTAGAGCCTATTGGATGTTTACCCTGATTAGGCGAAAATGCCTGAAAACGCCTGTAGTTTAATTCTTAAATGGTTAATGCTAGAACTTTGAAAACGCAGAAAAGCACTTCAGATCACAAAAGCACACTGTGCTTCTGTCCTGGTTCAAGTATCTCAAAGCTGAATCACTAGATAGCAAAAGAGTTTCAAACTCACAGAAAATCGTTTTAGCCAAATGGAAATAATTCCATGTTTCTTAGCTTGTGGGTACTAGGTTTCTTTGTTTATTTCAATGAAACTCTGACAAAATGATGCCCTCTTGTGTCCCTCATGGCTCCCCAAATTTGGTCAATCCACAATCACGGGTTTTTTGTTTAGAGCCTATTGGATGTTTACCCTGATTAGGCGAATTTCACTGAAAAGGCCTGTAGTTTAATTCCTCAATGGTTAATGGTAGAACTTTAAAAATGCAGAACAACACTTTAGTTCACAAGAGCACACTGTGCTTCTGTCCTGGTTCAAGTATCTCAAAGCTGAATCACTAGGTAGCAAAAGAGTTTCAAACTCACAGAAAAGTGTTTTAGCCAACTGGAAATACTTCCATGTTTCTTAGCTTGTGGGTACTAGGTTTCTTTGTGTATTTCAATGAAATTCTGAAAAAATGATTCTCTCATGTGCCTCTCAAGGCTCTCCAAGTTTGGTCATCCCACCATCACGTGTTTTTTGTTTAGAGCCTATTGGATGTTTACCCTGATTAGGCGAAAATGCCTGAAAACCCTGTAGTTTAATTCTTAAATGGTTAATGCTAGAACTTTGAAAATGCAGAAAAGCACTTCAGATCACAAAAGCACACTGTGCTTCTGTCCTGGTTCAAGTATCTCAAAGCTGAATCACTAGGTAGCAAAAGAGTTTCAAACTCACAGAAAAGCGTTTTAGCCAAATGGAAATAATTCCATGTTTCTTAGCTTCTGGGTACTAGGTTTCTTTGTGTATTTCAATGAAACTCTGACAAAATGATTCTCTCATGTGCCCCTCAAGGCTCCCCAAGTTTGGTCATCCCACCATCACGTGTTTTTTGTTTAGAGCCTATTGGATGTTTACCCTGATTAGGCGAAAATGCCTGAAAACGCCTGTAGTTTAATTCTTAAATGGTTAATGCTAGAACTTTGAAAATGCAGAAAAGCACTTCAGATCACAAAAGCACACTGTGCTTTTGTCCTGGTTCAAGTATCTCAAAGCTGAATCACTAGGTAGCAAAAGAGTTTCAAACTCACAGAAAAGCGATTTAGCCAAATGGAAATAATTCCATGTTTCTTAGCTTCTGGGTACTAGGTTTCTTTGTGTATTTCAATGAAACTCTGACAAAATGATTCTCTCATGTGCCCCTCAAGGCTCCCCAAGTTTTGTCATCCCACCATCAAGGGTGTTTTGTTTACAGTCTATTGGAGGTTTACCCTGATTAGGCGAAAATGCCTGAAAACGCCTGCGAGTTTAATTCTTAAATGGTTAATTCTAGAACTTTAAAAACGCAGAACAACACTTTAGTTCACAAAAGCACACTGTGCTTCTATCCTGGTTCAAGTATCTCAAAGCTGAATCACTAGATAGCAAAAGAGTTTCAAACTCACAGAAAAGCGTTTTAGCCAACTGGGAATAATTCCATGTTTTTTAGCTTCTGGGTACTAGGTTTCTTTGTTTATTTCAATGAAACTCTGACAAAATGATTCCCTCTTGTGTCCCTCATGGCTCCCCAAATTTGGTCAATCCACAATCACGGTTTTTTTGTTTAGAGCCTATTGGATGTTTACCCTGATTAGGCGAATTTCACTGAAAAAAGGCGTGTAGTTTAATTCCTCAATGGTTAATGCTAGAACTTTGAAAATGCAGAAAAGCACTTCAGATCACAAGAGCACACTGTGCTCCTGTCCTGGTTCAAGTATCTCAAAGCTGAATCACTAGGTAGCAAAAGAGTTTCAAACTCACAGAAAAGCGATTTAGCCAACTGGAAATAATTCCAGATTTCTTAGCTTCTGGGCACTAGGTTCTTTGTGTATTTCAATGAAACTCTGAAAAAATGATTCTCTCATGTGACTCTCAAGGCTCCCCAAGTTTGGTCATCCCACCATCACGGGTTTTTTGTTTACAGTCTATTGGATGTTTACCCTGATTAGGCAAAAATGCCTGAAAACGCCTGTGAGTTTAATTCTTAAATGGTTGATGCTATTACTTTAAAAACGCAGAACAACACTTTAGTTCACAAGAGCACACTGTGCTTCTGTCCTGGTTCAAGTATCTCGAAGCTGAATCACTAGGTAGCAAAAGAGTTTCAAACTCACAGAAAAGCGTTTTAGCCACCTGGAAATAATTCCATGTTTCTTAGCTTGTGGGTCATAGGTTTCTTTGTGTATTTCAATGAAACTCTGACAAAATGATTGTCTCATGTGCCCCTCATGGCTCCCCAAATTAGGTCCATCCACCATCACGTGTTTTTTGTTTAGAGCCTATTGGATGTTTACCCTGATTAGGCAAATTTCACTGAAAACGCCTGTAGTTTAATTCCTCAATGGTTAATGCTAGAACGTTGAAAATGCAGAAAAGCACTTCAGATCACAAGAGCACACTGTGCTTCTGTCCTGGTTCAAGTATCTCAAAGCTGAATCACTAGGTAGCAAAAGAGTTTCAAACTCACAGAAAAGCGTTTTAGCCAACTGGAAATAATTCCATGTTTCTTAGCTTGTGGGTACTAGGTTTCTTTGTGTATTTCAATGAAACTCTGAAAAAATGATTCTCTCATGTGCCCCTCAAGGCTCCCCAAGTTTGGTCATCCCACCA
The DNA here is from genome assembly GCA_025594165.1 of Tamias sibiricus. Lineage (NCBI taxonomy): Eukaryota > Metazoa > Chordata > Mammalia > Rodentia > Sciuridae > Tamias > Tamias sibiricus. The sequence continues at coordinate 123,697 of JAKELJ010000064.1, forward strand.
TCACGTGTTTTTTTGTTTAGAGCCTATTGGATGTTTACCCTGATTAGGCGAAAATGCCTGAAAACGCCTGTAGTTTAATTCTTAAATGGTTAATGCTAGAACTTTGAAAACGCAGAAAAGCATTTCAGATCACAAGAGCACACTGTGCTTCTGTCCTGGTTCAAGTATCTCAAAGCTGAATCACTAGGTAGCAAAAGAGTTTCAAACTCACAGAAAAGCATTTTAGCCAACTGGAAATAATTCCATGTTTCTTAGCTTGTGGGTACTAGGTTTCTTTGTGTATTTCAATGAAACTCTGAAAAAATGATTCTCTCATGTGCCCCTCAAGGCTCCCCATGTTTGGTCATCCCACCATCAAGGGTTTTTTGTTTACAGTCTATTGGAGGTTTACCCTGATTAGGCGAAAATGCCTGAAAACGCCTGTGAGTTTAATTCTTAAATGGTTAATTCTAGAACTTTAAAAATGCAGAACAACACTTTAGTTCACATAAGCACACTGTGCTTCTATCCTGGTTCAAGTATCTCAAAGCTGAATCACTAGATAGCAAAAGAGTTTCAAACTCACAGAAAAGCGTTTTAGCCAACTGGAAATAATTCCATGTTTTTTAGCTTGTGGGTACTAGGTTTCTTTGTGTATTTCAATGAAACTCTGACAAAATGATTGTCTCTTGTGCCCCTCATGGCTCCCCAAATTTGGTCAATCCACCATCATGTGTTTTTTGTTTAGAGCCTATTGGATGTTTACCCTGATTAGGCGAAATTTCACTGAAAAAAAACGCCTGTAGTTTAATTCCTCAATGGTTAATGCTAGAACTTTGAAAATGCAGAAAAGCACTTCAGATCACAAGAGCACACTGTGCTTCCTGTCCTGGTTCAAGTATCTCAAAGCTGAATCACTAGGTAGCAAAAGAGTTTCAAACTCACAGAAAAGCGATTTAGCCAACTGGAAATAATTCCAGATTTCTTAGCTTCTGGGCACTAGGTTTCTTTGTGTATTTCAATGAAACTCTGAAAAAATGATTCTCTCATGTGCCTCTCAAGGCTCCCCAAGTTTGGTCATCCCACCATCACGGGTTTTTGTTTACAGTCTATTGGATGTTTACCCTGATTAGGCGAAAATGACTGAAAACGCCTGTGAGTTTAATTCTTAAATGGTTATTGCTAGAACTTTAAAAACGCAGAACAACACTTTAGTTCACAAGAGCACACTGTGCTTCTGTCCTGGTTCAAGTATCTCAAAGCTGAATCACTAGGTAGCAAAAGAGTTTCAAACTCACAGAAAAGCGTTTTAGCCAACTGGAAATAATTCCATGTTTCTTAGCTTGTGGGTCACTAGGTTTCTTTGTGTATTTCAATGAAACTCTGAAAAAATGATTCTCTCTTGTGCCCCTCATGGCTCCCCAAATTTGGTCATCCACCATCACGGGTTTTTTGTTTAGAGCCTATTGGATGTTTACCCTGATTAGGCAAATTTCACTGAAAACGCCTGTAGTTTAATTCCTCAATGGTTAATGCTAGAACTTTGAAAATGCAGAAAAGCACTTCAGATCACAAGAGCACACTGTGCTTCTGTCCTGGTTCAAGTATCTCAAAGCTGAATCACTAGGTAGCAAAAGAGTTTCAAACTCACAGAAAAGCGTTTTAGCCAACTGGAAATAATTCCATGTTTCTTAGCTTGTGGGTACTAGGTTTCTTTGTGTATTTCAATGAAACTCTGACAAAATGATTCTCTCATGTGCCCCTCAAGGCTCCCCAAGTTTGGTCATCCCACCATCACGTGTTTTTTGTTTAGAGCCTATTGGATGTTTACCCTGATTAGGCGAAAATGCCTGAAAACGCCTGTAGTTTAATTCTTAAATGGTTAATGCTAGAACTTTGAAAACGCAGAAAAGCATTTCAGATCACAAAGAGCACACTGTGCTTCTGTCCTGGTTCAAGTATCTCAAAGCTGAATCACTAGGTAGCAAAAGAGTTTCAAACTCACATAAAAGCATTTTAGCCAACTGGAAATAATTCCATGTTTCTTAGCTTGTGGGTACTAGGTTTCTTTGTGTATTTCAATGAAACTCTGACAAAATGATTCTCTCATGTGCCCCTCAAGGCTCCCCAAGTTTGGTCATCCCACCATCAAGGGTGTTTTTGTTTACAGTCTATTGGAGGTTTACCCTGATTAGGCGAAAATGCCTGAAAACGCCTGTGAGTTTAATTCTTAAATGGTTAATTCTAGAACTTTAAAAACGCACAACAACACTTTAGTTCACAAAAGCACACTGTGCTTCTATCCTGGTTCAAGTATCTCAAAGCTGAATCACTAGATAGCAAAAGAGTTTCAAACTCACAGAAAAGTGTTTTAGCCAACTGGAAATAATTCCATGTTTTTTAGCTTGTGGGTACTAGGTTTCTTTGTGTATTTCAATGAAACTCTGACAAAATGATTGTCTCCTGTGCCCCTCATGGCTCCCCAAATTTGGTCAATCCACCATCATGTGTTTTTTGTTTAGAGCCTATTGGATGTTTACCCTGATTAGGCGAATTTCACTGAAAACGCCTGTAGTTTAATTCCTCAATGGTTAATGCTAGAACTTTGAAAATGCAGAAAAGCACTTCAGATCACAAGAGCACACTGTGCACCTGTCCTGGTTCAAGTATCTCAAAGCTGAATCACTAGGTAGCAAAAGAGTTTCAAACTCACAGAAAAGCGATTTAGCCAACTGGAAATAATTCCAGATTTCTTAGCTTCTGGGCACTAGGTTCTTTGTGTATTTCAATGAAAACTCTGAAAAAATGATTCTCTCATGTGCCTCTCAAGGCTCCCCAAGTTTGGTCATCCCACCATCACGGGTTATTTGTTTACAGTCTATTGGATGTTTACCCTGATTAGGCGAAAATGACTGAAAACGCCTGTGAGTTTAATTCTTAAATGGTTAATGCTATTACTTTAAAAACGCAGAACAACACTTTAGTTCACAAGAGCACACTGTGCTTCTGTCCTGGTTCAAGTATCTCAAAGCTGAATCACTAGGTAGCAAAAGAGTTTCAAACTCACAGAAAAGCGTTTTAGCCACCTGGAAATAATTCCAAGTTTCTTAGCTTGTGGGTCATAGGTTTCTTTGTGTATTTCAATGAAACTCTGAAAAAATGATTCTCTCTTGTGCCCCTCATGGCTCCCCAAATTAGGTCCATCCACCATCACGTGTTTTTTGTTTAGAGCCTATTGGATGTTTACCCTGATTAGGCAAATTTCACTGAAAACGCCTGTAGTTTAATTCCTCAATGGTTAATGCTAGAACGTTGAAAATGCAGAAAAGCACTTCAGATCACAAGAGCACACTGTGCTTCTGTCCTGGTTCAAGTATCTCAAAGCTGAATCACTAGGTAGCAAAAGAGTTTCAAACTCACAGAAAAGCGTTTTAGCCAACTGGAAATAATTCCATGTTTCTTAGCTTGTGGGTACTAGGTTTCTTTGTGTATTTCAATGAAACTCTGACAAAATGATTCTCTCATGTGCCCCTCAATGGCTCCCCAAGTTTGGTCATCCCACCATCACGTGTTTTTTGTTTAGAGCCTATTGGATGTTTACCCTGATTAGGCGAAAATGCCTGAAAACGCCTGTAGTTTAATTCTTAAATGGTTAATGCTAGAACTTTGAAAACGCAGAAAAGCATTTCAGATCACAAGAGCACACTGTGCTTCTGTCCTGGTTCAAGTATCTCAAAGCTGAATCACTAGGTAGCAAAAGAGTTTCAAACTCACATAAAAGCATTTTAGCCAACTGGAAATAATTCCATGTTTCTTAGCTTGTGGGTACTAGGTTTCTTTGTGTATTTCAATGAAACTCTGACAAAATGATTCTCTCATGTGCCCCTCAAGGCTCCCCAAGTTTGGTCATCCCACCATCAAGGGTGTTTTTGTTTACAGTCTATTGGAGGTTTACCCTGATTAGGCGAAAATGCCTGAAAACGCCTGTGAGTTTAATTCTTAAATGGTTAATTCTAGAACTTTAAAAACGCAGAACAACACTTTAGTTCACATAAGCACACTGTGCCTCTATCCTGGTTCAAGTATCTCAAAGCTGAATCACTAGTAGCAAAAGAGTTTCAAACTCACAGAAAAGTGTTTTAGCCAACTGGAAATAATTCCATGTTTTTTAGCTTGTGGGTACTAGGTTTCTTTGTGTATTTCAATGAAACTCTGACAAAATGATTGGCCCCTGTGCCCCTCATGGCTTCCCCAAATTTGGTCAATCCACCATCATGTGTTTTTTGTTTAGAGCCTATTGGATGTTTACCCTGATTAGGCGAATTTCACTGAAAACGCCTGTAGTTTAATTCCTCAATGGTTAATGCTAGAACTTTGAAAATGCAGAAAAGCACTTCAGATCACAAGAGCACACTGTGCACCTGTCCTGGTTCAAGTATCTCAAAGCTGAATCACTAGGTAGCAAAAGAGTTTCAAACTCACAGAAAAGCGTTTTAGCCAACTGGAAATAATTCCAGATGTTTCTTAGCTTCTGGGCACTAGGTTTCTTTGTGTATTTCAATGAAACTCTGAAAAAATGATTCTCTCATGTGCCTCTCAAGGCTCCCCAAGTTTGGTCATCCCACCATCACGGGTTTTTGTTTACAGTCTATTGGATGTTTACCCTGATTAGGCGAAAATGCCTGAAAACGCCTGTGAGTTTAATTCTTAAATGGTTATTGCTATTACTTTAAAAACGCAGTACAACACTTTAGTTCACAAGAGCACACTGTGCTTCTGTCCTGGTTCAAGTATCTCAAAGCTGAATCACTAGGTAGCAAAAGAGTTTCAAACTCACAGAAAAGCGTTTTAGCCACCTGGAAATAATTCCATGTTTCTTAGCTTGTGGGTACTAGGTTTCTTTGTGTATTTCAATGAAACTCTGACAAAATGATTCTCTCATGTGCCCCTCATGGCTCCCCAAGTTTGGTCATCCCACCATCACGTGTTTTTTGTTTAGAGCCTATTGGATGTTTACCCTGATTAGGCGAAAATGCCTGAAAACGCCTGTAGTTTAATTCTTAAATGGTTAATGCTAGAACTTTGAAAACGCAGAAAAGCATTTCAGATCACAAGAGCACACTGTGCTTCTGTCCTGGTTCAAGTATCTCAAAGCTGAATCACTAGGTAGCAAAAGAGTTTCAAACTCACATAAAAGCATTTTAGCCAACTGGAAATAATTCCATGTTTCTTAGCTTGTGGGTACTAGGTTTCTTTGTGTATTTCAATGAAACTCTGACAAAATGATTCTCTCATGTGCCCCTCAAGGCTCCCCAAGTTTGGTCATCCCACCATCAAGGGTGTTTTGTTTACAGTCTATTGGAGGTTTACCCTGATTAGGCGAAAATGCCTGAAAACGCCTGTGAGTTTAATTCTTAAATGGTTAATTCTAGAACTTTAAAAACGCACAACAACACTTTAGTTCACATAAGCACACTGTGCTTCTATCCTGGTTCAAGTATCTCAAAGCTGAATCACTAGATAGCAAAAGAGTTTCAAACTCACAGAAAAGTGTTTTAGCCAACTGGAAATAATTCCATGTTTTTTAGCTTGTGGGTACTAGGTTTCTTTGTGTATTTCAATGAAACTCTGACAAAATGATTCCCTCTGTGCCCCTCATGGCTTCCCAAATTTGGTCAATCCACCATCATGTGTTTTTTGTTTAGAGCCTATTGGATGTTTACCCTGATTAGGCGAATTTCACTGAAAACGCCTGTAGTTTAATTCCTCAATGGTTAATGCTAGAACTTTGAAAATGCAGAAAAGCACTTCAGATCACAAGAGCACACTGTGCACCTGTCCTGGTTCAAGTATCTCAAAGCTGAATCACTAGATAGCAAAAGAGTTTCAAACTCACAGAAAAGCGATTTAGCCAACTGGAAATAATTCCAGATTTCTTAGCTTCTGGGCACTAGGTTCTTTGTGTATTTCAATGAAACTCTGAAAAAAATGATTCTCTCATGTGCCTCTCAAGGCTCCCCAAGTTTGGTCATCCCACCATCACGGGTTTTTTGTTTACAGTCTATTGGATGTTTACCCTGATTAGGCGAAAATGACTGAAAACGCCTGTGAGTTTAATTCTTAAATGGTTTATTGCTATTACTTTAAAAACGCAGAACAACACTTTAGTTCACAAGAGCACACTGTGCTTCTGTCATGGTTCAAGTATCTCAAAGCTGAATCACTAGGTAGCAAAAGAGTTTCAAACTCACAGAAAAGCGTTTTAGACACCTGGAAATAATTCCATGTTTCTTAGCTTGTGGGTCATAGGTTTCTTTGTGTATTTCAATGAAACTCTGAAAAAATGATTCTCTCTTGTGCCCCTGATGGCTCCCCAAATTTAGGTCATCCACCATCACGTGTTTTTTGTTTAGAGCCTATTGGATGTTTACCCTGATTAGGCAAATTTCACTGAAAACGCCTGTAGTTTAATTCCTCAATGGTTAATGCTAGAACGTTGAAAATGCAGAAAAGCACTTCAGATCACAAGAGCACACTGTGCTTCTGTCCTGGTTCAAGTATCTCAAAGCTGAATCACTAGGTAGCAAAAGAGTTTCAAACTCACAGAAAAGCGTTTTAGCCAACTGGAAATAATTCCATGTTTCATAGCTTGTGGGTACTAGGTTTCTTTGTGTATTTCAATGAAACTCTGACAAAATGATTCTCTCATGTGCCCCTCAAAACTCCCCAAGTTTGGTCATCCCACCATCACGTGTTTTTTGTTTAGAGCCTATTGGATGTTTACCCTGATTAGGCGAAAATGCCTGAAAATGCCTGTAGTTTAATTCTTAAATGGTTAATGCTAGAACTTTGAAAACGCAGAAAAGCATTTCAGATCACAAGAGCACACTGTGCTTCTGTCCTGGTTCAAGTATCTCAAAGCTGAATCACTAGGTAGCAAAAGAGTTTCAAACTCACATAAAAGCATTTTAGCCAACTGGAAATAATTCCATGTTTCTTAGCTTGTGGGTACTAGGTTTCTTTGTGTATTTCAATGAAACTCTGACAAAATGATTCTCTCATGTGCCCCTCAAGGCTCCCCAAGTTTGGTCATCCCACCATCAAGGGTGTTTTTGTTTACAGTCTATTGGAGGTTTACCCTGATTAGGCGAAAATGCCTGAAAACGCCTGTGAGTTTAATTCTTAAATGGTTAATTCTAGAACTTTAAAAACGCAGAACAACACTTTAGTTCACATAAGCACACTGTGCCTCTATCCTGGTTCAAGTATCTCAAAGCTGAATCACTAGATAGCAAAAGAGTTTCAAACTCACAGAAAAGTGTTTTAGCCAACTGGAAATAATTCCATGTTTTTTAGCTTGTGGGTACTAGGTTTCTTTGTGTATTTCAATGAAACTCTGACAAAATGATTGTCCCCTGTGCCCCTCATGGCTCCCAAATTTGGTCAATCCACCCATCATGTGTTTTTTGTTTAGAGCCTATTGGATGTTTACCCTGATTAGGCGAATTTCACTGAAAACGCCTGTAGTTTAATTCCTCAATGGTTAATGCTAGAACTTTGAAAATGCAGAAAAGCACTTCAGATCACAAGAGCACACTGTGCTTCTGTCCTGGTTCAAGTATCTCAAAGCTGAATCACTAGTAGCAAAAGAGTTTCAAACTCACAGAAAAGCGATTTAGACAACTGGAAATAATTCCAGATTTCTTAGCTTCTGGGCACTAGGTTCTTTGTGTATTTCAATGAAACTCTGAAAAAATGATTCTCTCATGTGCCTCTCAAGGCTCCCCAAGTTTGGTCATCCCACCATCACGGGTTTTTTGTTTACAGTCTATTGGATGTTTACCCTGATTAGGCGAAAATGCCTGAAAACGCCTGTGAGTTTAATTCTTAAATGGTTATTGCTATTACTTTAAAAATGCAGTACAACACTTTAGTTCACAAGAGCACACTGTGCTTCTGTCCTGGTTCAAGTATCTCAAAGCTGAATCACTAGGTAGAAAAGAGTTTCAAACTCACAGAAAAGCGTTTTAGCCACCTGGAAATAATTCCATGTTTCTTAGCTTGTGGGTCATAGGTTTCTTTGTGTATTTCAATGAAACTCTGAAAAAATGATTCTCTCTTGTGCCCCTCATGGCTCCCCAAATTAGGTCAATCCACCATCACGTGTTTTTTGTTTAGAGCCTATTGGATGTTTACCCTGATTAGGCAAATTTCACTGAAAACGCCTGTAGTTTAATTCCTCAATGGTTAATGCTAGAACGTTGAAAATGCAGAAAACCACTTCAGATCACAAGAGCACACTGTGCTTCTGTCCTGGTTCAAGTATCTCAAAGCTGAATCACTAGGTAGCAAAAGAGTTTCAAACTCAGAGAAAAGCGTTTTAGCGAACTAGAAATAATTCCATGTTTCTTAGCTTGTGGGTACTATGTTTCTTTGTGTATTTCAATGAAACTCTGACAAAATGATTCTCTCATGTGCCCCTCAAGGCTCCCCAAGTTTGGTCATCCCACCATCACGTGTTTTTTGTTTAGAGCCTATTGGATGTTTACCCTGATTAGGCGAAAATGCCTGAAAACGCCTGTAGTTTAATTCTTAAATGGTTAATGCTAGAACTTTGAAAACGCAGAAAAGCACTTCAGATCACAAAAGCACACTGTGCTTTTGGCCTGGTTCAAGTATCTCAAAGCTGAATCACTAGGTAGCAAAAGAGTTTCAAACTCACATAAAAGCATTTTAGCCAACTGGAAATAATTCCATGTTTCTTAGCTTGTGGGTACTAGGTTTCTTTGTGTATTTCAATGAAACTCTGACAAAATGATTGTCTCTTGTGCCCCTCAAGGCTCCCCACGTTTGGTCATCCCACCATCAAGGGTGTTTTGTTTACAGTCTATTGGATGTTTACCCTGATTAGGCGAAAATGCCTGAAAACGCCTGTGAGTTTAATTCTTAAATGGTTAATTCTAGAACTTTAAAAACGCAGAACAACACTTTAGTTCACAAAAGCACACTGTGCTTCTATCCTGGTTCAAGTATCTCAAAGCTGAATCACTAGATAGCAAAAGAGTTTCAAACTCACAGAAAAGCGTTTTAGCCAACTGGAAATAATTCCATGTTTTTTAGCTTGTGGGTACTAGGTTTCTTTGTGTATTTCAATGAAACTCTGACAAAATGATTGTCTCTTGTGCCCCTCATGGCTCCCCAAATTTGGTCAATCCACCATCACGGGTTTTTTGCTTAGAGCCTATTGGATGTTTACCCTGATTAGGAAAAATTTCACTGAAAACGCCTGTAGTTTAATTCCTCAATGGTTAATGCTAGAACGTTGAAAATGCAGAAAAGCACTTCAGATCACAAGAGCACACTGTGCTTCTGTCCTGGTTCAAGTATCTCAAAGCTGAATCACTAGGTAGCAAAAGAGTTTCAAACTCACAGAAAAGCGTTTTAGCCAACTGGAAATAATTCCATGTTTCTTAGCTTGTGGGTACTAGGTTTCTTTGTGTATTTCAATGAAATTCTGAAAAAATGATTCTCTCATGTGCCTCTCAAGGCTCTCCAAGTTTGGTCATCCCACCATCACGTGTTTTTTGTTTAGAGCCTATTGGATGTTTACCCTGATTAGGCGAAAATGCCTGAAAACGCCTGTGAGTTTAATTCTTAAATGGTTAATTGTAGAACTTTAAAAATGCAGAACAACACTTTAGTTCACAAGAGCACACTGTGCTTCTGTCCTGGTTCAAGTATCTCAAAGCTGAATCACTAGGTAGCAAAAGAGTATCAAACTCACAGAAAAGTGTTTTAGCCAACTGGAAATACTTCCATGTTTCTTAGCTTGTGGGTACTATGTTTCTTTGTGTATTTCAATGAAACTCTGAAAAAATGATTCTCTCTTTTTCCCCTCATGGCTCCCCAAATTTGGTCAATCCACCATCACGGGTTTTTTGTTTAGAGCCTATTGGATGTTTACCCTGATTAGGCGAATTTCACTGAAAACGCCTGTTAGATTAATTCCTCAATGGTTAATGCTAGAACTTTGAAAATGCAGAAAAGCACTTCAGATAACAAGAGCACACTGTGCTTCTTTCATGGTTCAAGTATCTCAAAGCTGAATCACTAGGTAGCAAAAGAGTTTCAAACACACAGAAAAGCGTTTTAGCCAACTGGAAATAATTCCATGTTTCTTAGCTTGTGGGTACTAGGTTTCTTTGTGTATTTCAATGAAACTCTGACAAAATGATTCTCTCATGTGCCCCTCAAGGCTCCCCAAGTTTGGTCATCCCACCATCAAGGGTGTTTTGTTTACAGTCTATTGGATGTTTACCCTGATTAGGCGAAAATGCCTGAAAAAGCCTGTGAGTTTAATTCCTAAATGATAAATGCTAGAACTTTAAAAACGCAGAACAACACTTTAGTTCACAAGCAGCACACTGTGCTTCTCTCCTGGGTCAAGTATCTCAAAGCTGAATCACTAGGTAGCAAAAGAATTTCAAACTCACAGAAAAGAGTTTTAGCCAACTGGAAATAATTCCATGTTTCTTAGCTTGTGGGTACTAGGTTTCTTTGTGTATTTCAATGAAACTCTGAAAAAATGATTCTCTCATGTACCCCTCAAGGCTCCCCAAGTTTGGTCATCCCAACATCAAGGGTGTTTTGTTGCAGTCTATTGGATGTTTACCCTGATTAGGCGAAAATGCCTGAAAACGCATGTGAGTTTAATTCTTAAATGGTTAATGCTATTACTTTAAAAACGCAGAACAACACTTTAGTTCGCAAGAGCACACTGTGCTTCTGTCCTGGTTCAAGTATATGAAAGCTGAATCACTAGGTAGCAAAAGAGTTTCAAACTCACAAAAAGCGTTTTAGCCAACTGGAAATAATTCCATGTTTCTTAGCTTGTGGGTACTAGGTTACTTTGTGTATTTCAATGAAACTCTGAAAAAATGATTCTCCCTTGTGCCCCTCATGGCTCCCCAAATTAGGTCAATCCACCATCACGTGTTTTTTGTTTAGAGCCTATTGATGTTTACCCTGATTAGGCAAATTTCACTGAAAACGCCTGTAGTTTAATTCCTCAATGGTTAATGCTAGAACGTTGAAAATGCAGAAAAGCACTTCAGATCACAAGAGCACACTGTGCTTCTGTCCTGATTCAAGTATCTCAAAGCTGAATCACTAGGTAGCAAAAGAGTTTCAAACTCACAGAAAAGCGTTTTAGCCAACTGGAAATAATTCCATGTTTCTTAGCTTGTGGGTACTAGGTTTCTTTGTGTATTTCAATGAAACTCTGACAAAATGATTCTCTCATGTGCCCCTCAAACTCCCCAAGTTTGGTCATCCCCACCATCACGTGTTTTTTGTTTAGAGCCTATTGGATGTTTACCCTGATTAGGCGAAAATGCCTGAAAACGCCTGTAGTTTAATTCTTAAATGGTTAATGCTAGAACTTTGAAAACGCAGAAAAGCATTTCAGATCACAAGAGCACACTGTGCTTCTGTCCTGGTTCAAGTATCTCAAAGCTGAATCACTAGGTAGCAAAAGAGTTTCAAACTCACATAAAAGCATTTTAGCCAACTGGAAATAATTCCATGTTTCTTAGCTTGTGGGTACTAGGTTTCTTTGTGTATTTCAATGAAACTCTGACAAAATGATTCTCTCATGTGCCCCTCAAGGCTCCCCAAGTTTGGTCATCCCACCATCAAGGGTGTTTTGTTTACAGTCTATTGGAGGTTTACCCTGATTAGGCGAAAATGCCTGAAAACGCCTGTGAGTTTAATTCTTAAATGGTTAATTCTAGAACTTTAAAAACGCAGAACAACACTTTAGTTCACATAAGCACACTGTGCCTCTATCCTGGTTCAAGTATCTCAAAGCTGAATCACTAGATAGCAAAAGAGTTTCAAACTCACAGAAAAGTGTTTTTAGCCAACTGGAAATAATTCCATGTTTTTTAGCTTGTGGGTACTAGGTTTCTTTGTGTATTTCAATGAAACTCTGACAAAATGATTGTCTCTGTGCCCCTCATGGCTTCCCCAAATTTGGTCAATCCACCATCATGTGTTTTTTGTTTAGAGCCTATTGGATGTTTACCCTGATTAGGCGAATTTCACTGAAAACGCCTGTAGTTTAATTCCTCAATGGTTAATGCTAGAACTTTCAAAATGCAGAAAAGCACTTCAGATCACAAGAGCACACTGTGCACCTGTCCTGGTTCAAGTATCTCAAAGCTGAATCACTAGATAGCAAAAGAGTTTCAAACTCACAGAAAAGCGATTTAGCCAACTGGAAATAATTCCAGATTTCTTAGCTTCTGGGCACTAGGTTCTTTGTGTATTTCAATGAAACTCTGAAAAAATGATTCTCTCATGTGCCTCTCAAGGCTCCCCAAGTTTGGTCATCCCACCATCACGGGTTATTTGTTTACAGTCTATTGGATGTTTACCCTGATTAGGCGAAAATGACTGAAAACGCCTGTGAGTTTAATTCTTAAATGGTTATTGCTATTACTTTAAAAACGCAGTACAACACTTTAGTTCACAAGAGCACACTGTGCTTCTGTCATGGTTCAAGTATCTCAAAGCTGAATCACTAGGTAGCAAAAGAGTTTCAAACTCACAGAAAAGCGTTTTAGCCACCTGGAAATAATTCCAAGTTTCTTAGCTTGTGGGTCATAGGTTTCTTTGTGTATTTCAATGAAACTCTGAAAAAATGATTCTCTCTTGTGCCCCTGATGGCTCCCCAAATTAGGTCCATCCACCATCACGTGTTTTTTGTTTAGAGCCTATTGGATGTTTACCCTGATTAGGCAAATTTCACTGAAAACGCCTGTAGTTTAATTCCTCAATGGTTAATGCTAGAACGTTGAAAATGCAGAAAAGCACTTCAGATCACAAGAGCACACTGTGCTTCTGTCCTGGTTCAAGTATCTCAAAGCTGAATCACTAGGTAGCAAAAGAGTTTCAAACTCACAGAAAAGCGTTTTAGCCAACTGGAAATAATTCCATGTTTCATAGCTTGTGGGTACTAGGTTTCTTTGTGTATTTCAATGAAACTCTGACAAAATGATTCTCTCATGTGCCCCTCAAACTCCCCAAGTTTGGTCATCCCACCATCACGTGTTTTTTGTTTAGAGCCTATTGGATGTTTACCCTGATTAGGCGAAAATGCCTGAAAACGCCTGTAGTTTAATTCTTAAATGGTTAATGCTAGAACTTTGAAAACGCAGAAAAGCATTTCAGATCACAAGAGCACACTGTGCTTCTGTCCTGGTTCAAGTATCTCAAAGCTGAATCACTAGGTAGCAAAAGAGTTTCAAACTCACATAAAAGCATTTTAGCCAACTGAAAATAATTCCATGTTTCTTAGCTTGTGGGTACTAGGTTTCTTTGTGTATTTCAATGAAACTCTGACAAAATGATTCTCTCATGTGCCCCTCAAGGCTCCCCAAGTTTGGTCATCCCACCATCAAGGGTTTTTTTGTTTACAGTCTATTGGAGGTTTACCCTGATTAGGCGAAAATGCCTGAAAACGCCTGTGAGTTTAATTCTTAAATGGTTAATTCTAGAACTTTAAAAACGCAGAACAACACTTTAGTTCACATAAGCACACTGTGCCTCTATCCTGGTTCAAGTATCTCAAAGCTGAATCACTAGATAGCAAAAGAGTTTCAAACTCACAGAAAAGTGTTTTAGCCAACTGGAAATAATTCCATGTTTTTTAGCTTGTGGGTACTAGGTTTCTTTGTGTATTTCAATGAAACTCTGACAAAATGATTGGCTCCTGTGCCCCTCATGGCTCCCCAAATTTGGTCAATCCACCATCATGTGTTTTTTGTTTAGAGCCTATTGGATGTTTACCCTGATTAGGCGAATTTCACTGAAAACGCCTGTAGTTTAATTCCTCAATGGTTAATGCTAGAACTTTGAAAATGCAGAAAAGCACTTCAGATCACAAGAGCACACTGTGCTCCTGTCCTGGTTCAAGTATCTCAAAGCTGAATCACTAGGTAGCAAAAGAGTTTCAAACTCACAGAAAAGCGATTTAGCCAACTGGAAATAATTCCAGATTTCTTAGCTTCTGGGCACTAGGTTCTTTGTGTATTTCAATGAAACTCTGAAAAAATGATTCTCTCATGTGCCTCTCAAGGCTCCCCAAGTTTGGTCATCCCACCATCACGGGTTTTTGTTTACAGTCTATTGGATGTTTACCCTGATTAGGCGAAAATGACTGAAAACGCCTGTGAGTTTAATTCTTAAATGGTTAATGCTATTACTTTAAAAACGCAGAACAACACTTTAGTTCACAAGAGCACACTGTGCTTCTGTCCTGGTTCAAGTATCTCAAAGCTGAATCACTAGGTAGCAAAAGAGTTTCAAACTCACAGAAAAGCGTTTTAGCCACCTGGAAATAATTCCATGTTTCTTAGCTTGTGGGTACTAGGTTTCTTTGTGTATTTCAATGAAACTCTGACAAAATGATTCTCTCTTGTGCCCCTCATGGCTCCCCAAGTTTGGTCATCCACCATCACGTGTTTTTTGTTTAGAGCCTATTGGATGTTTACCCTGATTAGGCGAATTTCACTGAAAACGCCTGTAGTTTAATTCCTCAATGGTTAATGCTAGAACTTTGAAAATGCAGAAAAGCACTTCAGATCACAAGAGCACACTGTGCTTCTGTCCTGGTTCAAGTATCTCAAAGCTGAATCACTAGGTAGCAAAAGAGTTTCAAACTCACAGAAAAGCATTTTAGCCAACTGGAAATAATTCCATGTTTCTTAGCTTCTGGGCACTAGGTTTCTTTGTGTATTTCAATGAAACTCTGAAAAAATGATTCTCTCATGTGCCCCTCAAGGCTCCCCAAGTTTGGTCATCCCACCATCACGGGTTTTTTGTTTACAGTCTATTGGATGTTTACCCTGATTAGGCGAAAATGCCTGAAAACGCCTGTGAGTTTAATTCTTAAATGGTTATTGCTATTACTTTAAAAACCTGCAGTACAACACTTTAGTTCACAAGAGCACACTGTGCTTCTGTCCTGGTTCAAGTATCTCAAAGCTGAATGACTAGGTAGCAAAAGAGTTTCAAACTCACAGAAAAGCGTTTTTTAGCCAACCTGGAAATAATTCCATGTTTCTTAGCTTGTGGGTACTAGGTTTCTTTGTGTATTTCAATGAAACTCTGACAAAATGATTCTCTCATGTGCCCCTCAAAACTCCCCAAGTTTGGTCATCCCACCATCACGTGTTTTTTGTTTAGAGCCTATTGGATGTTTACCCTGATTAGGCGAAAATGCCTGAAAACGCCTGTAGTTTAATTCTTAAATGGTTAATGCTAGAACTTTGAAAACGCAGAAAAGCATTTCAGATCACAAGAGCACACTGTGCTTCTGTCCTGGTTCAAGTATCTCAAAGCTGAATCACTAGGTAGCAAAAGAGTTTCAAACTCACATAAAAGCATTTTAGCCAACTGGAAATAATTCCATGTTTCTTAGCTTGTGGGTACTAGGTTTCTTTGTGTATTTCAATGAAACTCTGACAAAATGATTCTCTCATGTGCCCCTCAAGGCTCCCCAAGTTTGGTCATCCCACCATCAAGGGTGTTTTGTTTACAGTCTATTGGAGGTTTACCCTGATTAGGCGAAAATGCCTGAAAACGCCTGTGAGTTTAATTCTTAAATGGTTAATTCTAGAACTTTAAAAACGCACAACAACACTTTAGTTCACATAAGCACACTGTGCCTCTATCCTGGTTCAAGTATCTCAAAGCTGAATCACTAGATAGCAAAAGAGTTTCAAACTCACAGAAAAGTGTTTTAGCCAACTGGAAATAATTCCATGTTTTTTAGCTTGTGGGTACTAGGTTTCTTTGTGTATTTCAATGAAACTCTGACAAAATGATTGTCCCCTGTGCCCCTCATGGCTTCCCAAATTTGGTCAATCCACCATCATGTGTTTTTTGTTTAGAGCCTATTGGATGTTTACCCTGATTAGGCGAATTTCACTGAAAACGCCTGTAGTTTAATTCCTCAATGGTTAATGCTAGAACTTTGAAAATGCAGAAAAGCACTTCAGATCACAAGAGCACACTGTGCACCTGTCCTGGTTCAAGTATCTCAAAGCTGAATCACTAGATAGCAAAAGAGTTTCAAACTCACAGAAAAGCGATTTAGCCAACTGGAAATAATTCCAGATTTCTTAGCTTCTGGGCACTAGGTTCTTTGTGTATTTCAATGAAACTCTGAAAAAATGATTCTCTCATGTGCCTCTCAAGGCTCCCCAAGTTTGGTCATCCCACCATCACGGGTTATTTGTTTACAGTCTATTGGATGTTTACCCTGATTAGGCGAAAATGACTGAAAACGCCTGTGAGTTTAATTCTTAAATGGTTATTGCTATTACTTTAAAAACGCAGTACAACACTTTAGTTCACAAGAGCACACTGTGCTTCTGTCCTGGTTCAAGTATCTCAAAGCTGAATCACTAGGTAGCAAAAGAGTTTCAAACTCACAGAAAAGCGTTTTAGACACCTGGAAATAATTCCAAGTTTCTTAGCTTGTGGGTCATAGGTTTCTTTGTGTATTTCAATGAAACTCTGAAAAAATGATTCTCTCTTGTGCCCCTCATGGCTCCCCAAATTAGGTCCATCCACCATCACGTGTTTTTTGTTTAGAGCCTATTGGATGTTTACCCTGATTAGGCAAATTTCACTGAAAACGCCTGTAGTTTAATTCCTCAATGGTTAATGCTAGAACGTTGAAAATGCAGAAAAGCACTTCAGATCACAAGAGCACACTGTGCTTCTGTCCTGGTTCAAGTATCTCAAAGCTGAATCACTAGGTAGCAAAAGAGTTTCAAACTCACAGAAAAGCGTTTTAGCCAACTGGAAATAATTCCATGTTTCTTAGCTTGTGGGTACTAGGTTTCTTTGTGTATTTCAATGAAACTCTGACAAAATGATTCTCTCATGTGCCCCTCAAGGCTCCCCAAGTTTGGTCATCCCACCATCACGTGTTTTTTGTTTAGAGCCTATTGGATGTTTACCCTGATTAGGCGAAAATGCCTGAAAATGCCTGTAGTTTAATTCTTAAATGGTTAATGCTAGAACTTTGAAAACGCAGAAAAGCATTTCAGATCACAAGAGCACACTGTGCTTCTGTCCTGGTTCAAGTATCTCAAAGCTGAATCACTAGGTAGCAAAAGAGTTTCAAACTCACATAAAAGCATTTTAGCCAACTGGAAATAATTCCATGTTTCTTAGCTTGTGGGTACTAGGTTTCTTTGTGTATTTCAATGAAACTCTGACAAAATGATTCTCTCATGTGCCCCTCAAGGCTCCCCAAGTTTGGTCATCCCACCATCAAGGGTGTTTTGTTTACAGTCTATTGGAGGTTTACCCTGATTAGGCGAAAATGCCTGAAAACGCCTGTGAGTTTAATTCTTAAATGGTTAATTCTAGAACTTTAAAAACGCAGAACAACACTTTAGTTCACATAAGCACACTGTGCCTCTATCCTGGTTCAAGTATCTCAAAGCTGAATCACTAGATAGCAAAAGAGTTTCAAACTCACAGAAAAGTGTTTTAGCCAACTGGAAATAATTCCATGTTTTTTAGCTTGTGGGTACTAGGTTTCTTTGTGTATTTCAATGAAACTCTGACAAAATGATTGTCCCCTGTGCCCCTCATGGCTTCCCCAAATTTGGTCAATCCACCATCATGTGTTTTTTGTTTAGAGCCTATTGGATGTTTACCCTGATTAGGCGAATTTCACTGAAAACGCCTGTAGTTTAATTCCTCAATGGTTAATGCTAGAACTTTGAAAATGCAGAAAAGCACTTCAGATCACAAGAGCACACTGTGCACCTGTCCTGGTTCAAGTATCTCAAAGCTGAATCACTAGTAGCAAAAGAGTTTCAAACTCACAGAAAAGCGATTTAGCCAACTGGAAATAATTCCAGATTTCTTAGCTTCTGGGCACTAGGTTCTTTGTGTATTTCAATGAAACTCTGAAAAAATGATTCTCTCATGTGCCTCTCAAGGCTCCCCAAGTTTGGTCATCCCACCATCACGGGTTATTTGTTTACAGTCTATTGGATGTTTACCCTGATTAGGCGAAAATGCCTGAAAACGCCTGTGAGTTTAATTCTTAAATGGTTATTGCTATTACTTTAAAAACGCAGTACAACACTTTAGTTCACAAGAGCACACTGTGCTTCTGTCCTGGTTCAAGTATCTCAAAGCTGAATCACTAGGTAGCAAAAGAGTTTCAAACTCACAGAAAAGCGTTTTAGCCACCTGGAAATAATTCCATGTTTCTTAGCTTGTGGGTCATAGGTTTCTTTGTGTATTTCAATGAAACTCTGAAAAAATGATTCTCTCTTGTGCCCCTCATGGCTCCCCAAATTAGGTCAATCCACCATCACGTGTTTTTTGTTTAGAGCCTATTGGATGTTTACCCTGACTAGGCAAATTTCACTGAAAACGCCTGTAGTTTAATTCCTCAATGGTTAATGCTAGAACGTTGAAAATGCAGAAAACCACTTCAGATCACAAGAGCACACTGTGCTTCTGTCCTGGTTCAAGTATCTCAAAGCTGAATCACTAGGTAGCAAAAGAGTTTCAAACTCAGAGAAAAGCGTTTTAGCGAACTAGAAATAATTCCATGTTTCTTAGCTTGTGGGTACTATGTTTCTTTGTGTATTTCAATGAAACTCTGACAAAATGATTCTCTCATGTGCCCCTCAAGGCTCCCCAAGTTTGGTCATCCCACCATCACGTGTTTTTTGTTTAGAGCCTATTGGATGTTTACCCTGATTAGGCGAAAATGCCTGAAAACGCCTGTAGTTTAATTCTTAAATGGTTAATGCTAGAACTTTGAAAACGCAGAAAAGCACTTCAGATCACAAAAGCACACTGTGCTTTTGGCCTGGTTCAAGTATCTCAAAGCTGAATCACTAGGTAGCAAAAGAGTTTCAAACTCACATAAAAGCATTTTAGCCAACTGGAAATAATTCCATGTTTCTTAGCTTGTGGGTACTAGGTTTCTTTGTGTATTTCAATGAAACTCTGAAAAATGATTGTCTCTTGTGCCCCTCAAGGCTCCCCACGTTTGGTCATCCCACCATCAAGGGTGTTTTGTTTACAGTCTATTGGAGGTTTACCCTGATTAGGCGAAAATGCCTGAAAACGCCTGTGAGTTTAATTCTTAAATGGTTAATTCTAGAACTTTAAAAACGCAGAACAACACTTTAGTTCACAAAAGCACACTGTGCTTCTATCCTGGTTCAAGTATCTCAAAGCTGAATCACTAGATAGCAAAAGAGTTTCAAACTCACAGAAAAGCGTTTTAGCCAACTGGAAATAATTCCATGTTTTTTAGCTTGTGGGTACTAGGTTTCTTTGTGTATTTCAATGAAACTCTGACAAAATGATTGTCTCTTGTGCCCCTCATGGCTCCCCAAATTTGGTCAATCCACCATCACGGGTTTTTTGCTTAGAGCCTATTGGATGTTTACCCTGATTAGGAAAAATTTCACTGAAAACGCCTGTAGTTTAATTCCTCAATGGTTAATGCTAGAACGTTGAAAATGCAGAAAAGCAGTTCAGATCACAAGAGCACACTGTGCTTATGTCCTGATTCAAGTATCTCAAAGCTGAATCACTAGGTAGCAAAAGAGTTTCAAACTCACAGAAAAGCGTTTTAGCCAACTGGAAATAATTCCATGTTTCTTAGCTTGTGGGTACTAGGTTTCTTTGTGTATTTCAATGAAATTCTGAAAAAAATGATTCTCTCATGTGCCTCTCAAGGCTCTCCAAGTTTGGTCATCCCACCATCACGTGTTTTTTGTTTAGAGCCTATTGGATGTTTACCCTGATTAGGCGAAAATGCCTGAAAACGCCTGTGAGTTTAATTCTTAAATGGTTAATTGTAGAACTTTAAAAATGCAGAACAACACTTTAGTTCACAAGAGCACACTGTGCTTCTGTCCTGGTTCAAGTATCTCAAAGCTGAATCACTAGGTAGCAAAAGAGTATCAAACTCACAGAAAAGTGTTTTAGCCAACTGGAAATACTTCCATGTTTCTTAGCTTGTGGGTACTATGTTTCTTTGTGTATTTCAATGAAACTCTGAAAAAATGATTCTCTCTTTTTCCCCTCATGGCTCCCCAAATTTGGTCAATCCACCATCACGGGTTTTTTGTTTAGAGCCTATTGGATGTTTACCCTGATTAGGCGAATTTCACTGAAAACGCCTGTTAGATTAATTCCTCAATGGTTAATGCTAGAACTTTGAAAATGCAGAAAAGCACTTCAGATAACAAGAGCACACTGTGCTTCTTTCATGGTTCAAGTATCTCAAAGCTGAATCACTAGGTAGCAAAAGAGTTTCAAACACACAGAAAAGCGTTTTAGCCAACTGGAAATAATTCCATGTTTCTTAGCTTGTGGGTACTAGGTTTCTTTGTGTATTTCAATGAAACTCTGAAAAATGATTTCTCTCATGTGCCCCTCAAGGCTCCCCAAGTTTGGTCATCCCACCATCAAGGGTGTTTTGTTTACAGTCTATTGGATGTTTACCCTGATTAGGCGAAAATGCCTGAAAAAGCCTGTGAGTTTAATTCCTAAATGATAAATGCTAGAACTTTAAAAACGCAGAACAACACTTTAGTTCACAGCAGCACACTGTGCTTCTCTCCTGGGTCAAGTATCTCAAAGCTGAATCACTAGGTAGCAAAAGAATTTCAAACTCACAGAAAAGAGTTTTAGCCAACTGGAAATAATTCCATGTTTCTTAGCTTGTGGGTACTAGGCTTCTTTGTGTATTTCAATGAAACTCTGAAAAAATGATTCTCTCATGTACCCCTCAAGGCTCCCCAAGTTTGGTCATCCCAACATCAAGGGTGTTTTGTTGCAGTCTATTGGATGTTTACCCTGATTAGGCGAAAATGCCTGAAAACGCATGTCAGTTTAATTCTTAAATGGTTAATGCTATTACTTTAAAAACGCAGAACAACACTTTAGTTCGCAAGAGCACACTGTGCTTCTGTCCTGGTTCAAGTATCTGAAAGCTGAATCACTAGGTAGCAAAAGAGTTTCAAACTCACAAAAAAGCGTTTTAGCCAACTGGAAATAATTCCATGTTTCTTAGCTTGTGGGTCCTAGGTTTCTTTGTGTATTTCAATGAAACTCTGAAAAAATGATTCTCCCTTGTGCCCCTCATGGATCCCCAAATTAGGTCAATCCACCATCACGTGTTTTTTGTTTAGAGCCTATTGAATGTTTACCCTGATTAGGCAAATTTCACTGAAAACGCCTGTAGTTTAATTCCTCAATGGTTAATGCTAGAACGTTGAAAATGCAGAAAAGCACTTCAGATCACAAGAGCACACTCTGCTTCTGTCCTGGTTCAAGTATCTCAAAGCTGAATCACTAGGTAGCAAAAGAGTTTCAAACTCACAGAAAAACGTTTTAGCCAACTGGAAATAATTCCATGTTTCTTAGCTTGTAGGTACTAGGTTTCTTTGTGTATTTCAATGAAACTCTGACAAAATGATTCTCTCATGTGCCCCTCAAGGCTCCCCAAGTTTGGTCATCCCACCATCAAGGGTGTTTTGTTTACAGTCTATTGGATGTTTACCCTGATTAGGCGAAAATGCCTGAAAAAGCCTGTGAGTTTAATTCTTAAATGATAAATGCTAGAACTTTAAAAACGCAGAACAACACTTTAGTTCACAGCAGCACACTGTGCTTCTCTCCTGGGTCAAGTATCTCAAAGCTGAATCACTAGGTAGCAAAAGAGTTTCAAACTCACAGAAAAGAGTTTTAGCCAACTGGAAATAATTCCATGTTTCTTAGCTTGTGGGTACTAGGCTTCTTTGTGTATTTCAATGAAACTCTGAAAAAATGATTCTCTCATGTACCCCTCAAGGCTCCCCAAGTTTGGTCATCCCACCATCAAGGGTGTTTTGTTTACAGTCTATTGGATGTTTACCCTGATTAGGCGAAAATGCCTGAAAACGCCTGTGAGTTTAATTCTTAAATGGTTAATTGCTATTACTTTAAAAATGCAGAACAACACTTTAGTTCACAAGAGCACACTGTGCTTCTGTCCTGGTTCAAGTATCTGAAAGCTGAATCACTAGGTAGCAAAAGAGTTTCAAACTCACAGAAAAGCGTTTTAGCCAACTGGAAATAATTCCATGTTTCTTAGCTTGTGGGTCCTAGGTTTCTTTGTGTATTTCAATGAAACTCTGAAAAAATGATTCTCCCTTGTGCCCCTCATGGATCCCCAAATTAGGTCAATCCACCATCACGTGTTTTTTGTTTAGAGCCTATTGAATGTTTACACTGATTAGGCAAATTTCACTGAAAACGCCTGTAGTTTAATTCCTCAATGGTTAATGCTAGAACGTTGAAAATGCAGAAAAGCACTTCAGATCACAAGAGCACACTGTGCTTCTGTCCTGGTTCAAGTATCTCAAAGCTGAATTACTAGGTAGCAAAAGAGTTTCAAACTCACAGAAAAGCGTTTTAGCCAACTGGAAATAATTCCATGTTTCTTAGCTTGTAGGTACTAGGTTTCTTTGTGTATTTCAATGAAACTCTGACAAAATGATTCTCTCATGTGCCCCTCAAGGCTCCCCAAGTTTGGTCATCCCACCATCAAGGGTGTTTTGTTTACAGTCTATTGGATGTTTACCCTGATTAGGCGAAAATGCCTGAAAAAGCCTGTGAGTTTAATTCTTAAATGATAAATGCTAGAACTTTAAAAACGCAGAACAACACTTTAGTTCACAGCAGCACACTGTGCTTCTCTCCTGTGTCAAGTATCTCAAAGCTGAATCACTAGGTAGCAAAAGAGTTTCAAACTCACAGAAAAGAGTTTTAGCCAACTGGAAATAATTCCATGTTTCTTAGCTTGTGGGTACTAGGCTTCTTTGTGTATTTCAATGAAACTCTGAAAAAATGATTCTCTCATGTACCCCTCAAGGCTCCCCAAGTTTGGTCATCCCACCATCAAGGGTGTTTTGCTTACAGTCTATTGGATGTTTACCCTGATTAGGCGAAAATGCCTGAAAACGCATGTGAGTTTAATTCTTAAATGGTTAATGCTATTACTTTAAAAACGCAGAACAACACTTTAGTTCACAAGAGCACACTGTGATTCTGTCCTGGTTCAAGTATCTGAAAGCTGAATCACTAGGTAGCAAAAGAGTTTCAAACTCACAGAAAAGCGTTTTAGCCAACTGGAAATAATTCCAAGTTTCTTAGCTTGTGGGTCCTAGGTTTCTTTGTGTATTTCAATGAAACTCTGAAAAAATGATTCTTTCTTGTGCCCCTCATGGATCCCCAAATTAGGTCAATCCACCATCACGTGTTTTTTGTTTAGAGCCTATTGAATGTTTACCCTGATTAGGCAAATTTCACTGAAAACGCCTGTAGTTTAATTCCTCAATGGTTAATGCTAGAACGTTGAAAATGCAGAAAAGCACTTCAGATCACAAGAGCACACTCTGCTTCTGTCCTCGTTCAAGTATCTCAAAGCTGAATCACTAGGTAGCAAAAGAGTTTCAAACTCACAGAAAAGCGTTTTAGCCAACTGGAAATAATTCCATGTTTCTTAGCTTGTAGGTACTAGGTTTCTTGGTGTATTTCAATGAAACTCTGACAAAATGATTCTCTCATGTGCCCCTCAAGGCTCCCCAAGTTTGGTCATCCCACCATCAAGGGTGTTTTGTTTACAGTCTATTGGATATTTACCCTGATTAGACGAAAATGCCTGAAAAAGCCTGTGAGTTTAAATCTTAAATGATTAATGCTAGAACTTTAAAAACGCAGAACAACACTTTAGTTCACAGCAGCACACTGTGCTTCTCTCCTGGTTCAAGTATCTCAAAGCTGAATCACTAGATAGCAAAATAGTTTCAAACTCACAGAAAAGCGTTTTAGCCAACTGGAAATAATTCCATGATTTTTAGCTTGTGGGTACTAGGTTTATTTGTGAATTTCAATGTAACTCTGAAAAAATGATTCTCTCCTGTACCCCTCAAGGCTCCCCAAGTTTGGTCATCCCACCATCAAGGGTGTTTTGTTTACAGTCTATTGGATGTTTACCCTGATTAGGCGAAAATGCCTGAAAACGCCTGTGAGTTTAATTCTTAAATGGTTAATGCTATTACTTTAAAAACGCAGAACAACACTTTATTTCACAGCAGCACACTGTGCTTCTGTCCTGGTTCAAGTATCTGAAAGCTGAATCACTAGGTAGCAAAAGAGTTTCAAACTCACAGAAAAGCGTTTTAGCCAACTGGAAATAATTCCATGTTTCTTCGCTTGTGGGTCCTAGGTTTCTTTGTGTATTTCAATGAAACTCTGAAATAATGATTCTCTCTTGTGCCCCTCATGGATCCCCAAATTAGGTCAATCCACCATCACGTGTTTTTTGTTTAGAGCCTATTGAATGTTTACCCTGATTAGGCAAATTTCACTGAAAACGCCTGTAGTTTAATTCGTCAATGGTTAATGCTAGAACGTTGAAAATGCAGAAAAGCATTTCAGATCACAAGAGCACACTCTGCTTCTGTCCTGGTTCAAGTATCTCAAAGCTGAATCACTAGGTAGCAAAAGAGTTTCAAACTCACAGAAAAGCGTTTTAGCCAACTGGAAATAATTCCATGTTTCTTAGCTTGTAGGTACTAGGTTTCTTTGTGTATTTCAATGAAACTCTGACAAAATGATTCTCTCATGTGCCCCTCAAGGCTCCCCAAGTTTGGTCATCACACCATCAAGGGTGTTTTGTTTACAGTCTATTGGATGTTTACCCTGATTAGGCGAAAATGCCTGAAAAAGCCTGTGAGTTTAATTCTTAAATGATAAATGCTAGAACTTTAAAAACGCAGAACAACACTTTAGTTCACAGCAGCACACTGTGCTTCTCTCCTGGGTCAAGTATCTCAAAGCTGAATCACTAGGTAGCAAAAGAGTTTCAAACTCACAGAAAAGAGTTTTAGCCAACTGGAAATAATTCCATGTTTCTTAGCTTGTGGGTACTAGGCTTCTTTGTGTATTTCAATGAAACTCTGAAAAAATGATTCTCTCATGTACCCCTCAAGGCTCCCCAAGTTTGGTCATCCCACCATCAAGGGTGTTTTGCTTACCGTCTATTGGATGTTTACCCTGATTAGGCGAAAATGCCTGAAAACGCATGTGAGTTTAATTCTTAAATGGTTAATGCTATTACTTTAAAAACGCAGAACAACACTTTAGTTCACAAGAGCACACTGTGCTTCTGTCCTGGTTCAAGTATCTGAAAGCTGAATCACTAGGTAGCAAAAGAGTTTCAAACTCACAGAAAAGCGTTTTAGCCAACTGGAAGTAATTCCATGTTTCTTAGCTTGTGGGTCCTAGGTTTCTTTGTGTATTTCAATGAAACTCTGAAAAAATGATTCTCCCTTGTGCCCCTCATGGATCCCCAAATTAGGTCAATCCACCATCACGTGTTTTTTGTTTAGAGCCTATTGAATGTTTACCCTGATTAGGCAAATTTCACTGAAAACGCCTGTAGTTTAATTTCTCAATGGTTAATGCTAGAACGTTGAAAATGCAGAAAAGCACTTCAGATCACAAGAGCACACTCTGCTTCTGTCCTGGTTCAAGTATCTCAAAGCTGAATCACTAGGTAACAAAATAGTTTCAAACTCACAGAAAAGTGTTTTAGCGAACTCAAAATAATTCGATGTTTCTTATCTTCTGGGCACTAGGTTTCTTTGTGTATTTCAATGAAACTCTGAAGAAATGATTCTCTCATGTGCCCCTCAAGGCTCCCCAAGTTTGGTCAACCCACCATCAAGGGTGTTTTGTTTACAGTCTATTGGATGTTTACCCTGATTAGGCCAAAATGCCTGGAAAAGCCTGTGAGTTTAATTCTTAAATGATAAATGCTAGAACTTTAAAAACGCAGAACAACACTTTAGTTCACAGCAGCACACTGTGCTTCTGTCCTGGTTCAAGTATCTCAAAGCTGAATCACTAGGTAGCAAAAGAGTTTCAAACTCACAGAAAAGCGTTTTAGCCAACTGGAAATAATTCCATGTTTCTTAGCTTGTGGGTCCTAGGTTTCTTTGTGTATTTCAATGAAACTCTGAAAAAATGATTTTCTCTTATGCCCCTCATGGCTCCCCAAATTAGGTCAATCTACCATCACGTGTTTTTTGTTTAGAGCCTATTGGATGTTTACCTGATTAGGCAAATTTCACTGAAAACGCCTGTAGTTTAATTCCTCAATGGTTAATGCTAGAACGTTGAAAATGCAGAAAAGCACTTCAGATCACAAGAGCACACTGTGCGTCTGTCCTGGTTCAAGTATTTCAAAGCTGAATCACTAGGTAGCAAAAGAATTTCAAACTCACAGAAAAGCGTTTTAGCCAACTGGAAAGTAATTCCATGTTTCTTAGCTTGTGGGTACTAGGTTTCTTTGTGTATTTCAATGAAACTCTGACAAAATGGTTCGCTCATGTGCCCCTCAAGGCTCCCCAAGTTTGGTCATCCCACCATCACGTGTTTTTTGTTTAGAGCCTATTGGATGTTTACCCTGATTAGGTGAAAATGCCTGAAAACGCCTGCAGTTTAATTCTTAAATGGTTAATGCTAGAACTTTGAAAACGCAGAAAAGCACTTCAGATCACAAAGCACACTGTGCTTTTGTCCTGGTTAAAGTATCTCAAAGCTGAATCACTAGGTAGCAAGAGAGTTTCAAACTCACATAAAAGCATTTTAGCCAACTGGAAATAATTCCATGTTTCTTAGCTTGTGGGTACTAGGTTTCTTTGTGTATTTCAATGAAACTCTGAAAAATGATTCTCTCATGTGCCCCTCAAGGCTCCCCAAGTTTGGTCATCCCACCATCAAGGGTGTTTTGTTTACCGTCTATTGGATATTTACCCTGATTAGACGAAAATGCCTGAAAAAGCCTGTGAGTTTAAATCTTAAATGATTAATGCTAGAACTTTAGAAATGCAGAACAACACTTTAGTTCACAGCAGCACACTGTGCTTCTCTCCTGGTTCAAGTATCTCAAAGCTGAATCACTAGGTAGCAAAAGAGTTTCAAACTCACAGAAAAGAGTTTTAGCCAACTGGAAATAATACCATGTTTCTTAGCTTGTGGGTACTAGGTTTCTTTGTGAATTTCAATGAAACTCTGACAAAATGATTCTCTCATGTGCCCCTCAAGGCTCCCCAAGTTTGGTCATCCCACCATCACGTGTTTTTTGTTTAGAGCCTATTGGATGTGTACCCTGATTAGGCGAAAATGCCTGAAAACGCCTGTAGTTTAATTCTTAAATGGTTAATGCTAGAACTTTGAAAATGCAGAAAAGCACTTCAGATCACAAAAGCACACTGTGCTTTTGTCCTGGTTCAAGTATCTCAAAGCTGAATCACTAGATAGCAAAAGAGTTTCAAACTCACAGAAAAGCGTTTTAGCCAACTGGAAATAATTCCATGTTTCTTAGCTTGTGGGTCCTGGTTTCTTTGTGTATTTCAATGAAACTCTGAAATAATGATTCTCTCTTGTGCCCCTCATGGCTCCCCAAATTAGGTCAATCCACCATCACGTGTTTTTTGTTTAGAGCCTATTGGATGTTTACCCAGATTAGGCAAATTTAACTGAAAACGCCTGTAGTTTAATTCCTCAATGGTTAATGCTAGATTGTTGAAAATGCAGAAAAGCACTTCCGATCACAAGAGCACACTGTGCTTCTGTCCTGGTTAAAGTATCTCAAAGCTGAATCACTAGGTAGCAAGAGAGTTTCAAACTCACATAAAAGCATTTTAGCCAACTGGAAATAATTCCATGTTTCTTAGCTTGTGGGTACTAGGTTTCTTTGTGTATTTCAATGAAACTCTGACAAAATGATTCTCTCATGTGCCCCTCAAGGCTCCCCAAGTTTGGTCATCCCACCATCACGTGTTTTTTGTTTAGAGCCTATTGGATGTGTACCCTGATTAGGCGAAAATGCCTGAAAACGCCTGTAGTTTAATTCTTAAATGGTTAATGCTAGAACTTTGAAAATGCAGAAAAGCACTTCAGATCACAAAAGCACACTGTGCTTTTGTCCTGGTTCAAGTATCTCAAAGCTGAATCACTAGATAGCAAAAGAGTTTCAAACTCACAGAAAAGCGTTTTAGCCAACTGGAAATAATTCCATGATTTTTAGCTTGTGGGTACTAGGTTTCTTTCTGTATCTCAATGAAACTCTGACAAAATGATTCTCTCTTGTGCCCCTCATGGATCCCCAAATTTAATCAATCCACCATCACGGGTTTTTTGTTTAGAGCCTATTGGATGTTTACCCTGATTAGGCGAATTTCAATGAAAACGCCTGTAGTTTAATTCATCAATGGTTAATGCTAGAACATTGAAAATGCAGAAAAGCACTTCAGATCACAAGAGCACACTCTTCTCCTGTCCTGGTTCAAGTATTTCAAAGCTGAATCACTAGGTAGCAAAAGAGTTTCAAACTCAGAGAAAAGCGTTTTAGCCAACTGGAAATAATTCCATGTTTCTTAGCTTGTGGGTACTAGGTTTCTTTGTGTATTTCAATGAAACTCTGACAAAATGATTCTCTCATGTGCCCCTCCAGGCTCCCCAAGTTTGGTCATCCCACCATCACGTGTTTTTTTTTAGAGCCTATTGGATATGTACCCTGATTAGGCGAAAATGCCTGAAAACGCCTGTAGTTTAATTCTTAAATGGTTAATGGTAGAACTTTGAAAACGTAGAAAAGCACTTCAGATCACAAAAGCACACTGTGCTTTTGTCCTGGTTCAAGTATCTCAAAGCTGAATCACTAGATAGCAAAATAGTTTCAAACTCACAGAAAAGCGTTTTAGCCAACTGGAAATAATTCCATGATTTTTAGCTTGTGGGTACTAGGTTTCTTTCTGTATCTCAATGAAACTCTGACAAAATGATTCTCTCTTGTGCCCCTCATGGGTCCCCAAATTTAGTCAATCCACCATCACGGGTTTTTTGTTTAGAGCCTATTGGATGTTTACCCTGATTAGGCGAATTTCACTGAAAACCCCTGTAGTTTAATTCATCAATGGTTAATGCTAGAACATTGAAAATGCAGAAAAGCACTTCAGATCACAAGAGCACACTGTTCTCCTGTCCTGGTTCAAGTATCTCGAAGCTGAATCAGTAGGTAGCAAAAGAGTTTCAAACTCAGAGAAAAGCGTTTTAGCCAACTGGAAATAATTCCATGTTTCTTAGCTTGTAGGTACTAGGTTTCTTTGTGTATTTCAATGAAACTCTGAAAAAATGATTCTCTCATGTGCCCCTCAAGGCTCCCCAAGTTTGGTCAACCCACCATCAAGGGTGTTTTGTTTACAGTCTATTGGATGTTTACCCTGATTAGGCAAAATGCCTGGAAAAGCCTGTGAGTTTAATTCTTAAATGATAAATGCTAGAACTTTAAAAACACAGAACAACACTTTAGTTCACAGCAGCACACTGTGCTTCTGTCCTGGTTCAAGTATCTCAAAGCTGAATCACTAGGTAGCAAAAGAGTTTCAAACTCACAGAAAAGCGTTTTAGCCAACTGGAAATAATTCCATGTTTCTTAGCTTGTGGGTCCTAGGTTTCTTTGTGTATTTCAATGAAACTCTGAAAAATGATTCTCTCTTATGCCCCTCATGGCTCCCCAAATTAGGTCAATCTACCATCACGTGTTTTTTGTTTAGAGCCTATTGGATGTTTACGCTGATTAGGCAAATTTCACTGAAAACGCCTGTAGTTTAATTCCTCAATGGTTAATGCTAGAACGTTGAAAATGCAGAAAAGCACTTCAGATCACAAGAGCACACTGTGCGTCTGTCCTGGTTCAAGTATTTCAAAGCTGAATCACTAGGTAGCAAAAGAATTTCAAACTCAGAGAAAAGCGTTTTAGCCAACTGGAAGTAATTCCATGTTTCTTAGCTTGTGGGTACTAGGTTTCTTTGTGTATTTCAATGAAACTCTGACAAAATGGTTCGCTCATGTGCCCCTCAAGGCTCCCCAAGTTTGGTCATCCCACCATCACGTGTTTTTTGTTTAGAGCCTATTGGATGTTTACCCTGATTAGGTGAAAATGCCTGAAAACGCCTGCAGTTTAATTCTTAAATGGTTAATGCTAGAACTTTGAAAACGCAGAAAAGCACTTCAGATCACAAAAGCACACTGTGCTTTTGTCCTGGTTAAAGTATCTCAAAGCTGAATCACTAGGTAGCAAGAGAGTTTCAAACTCACATAAAAGCATTTTAGCCAACTGGAAATAATTCCATGTTTCTTAGCTTGTGGGTACTAGGTTTCTTTGTGTATTTCAATGAAACTCTGAAAAAATGATTCTCTCATGTGCCCCTCAAGGCTCCCCAAGTTTGGTCAATCCCACCATCAAGGGTGTTTTGTTTACCGTCTATTGGATATTTACCCTGATTAGGACGAAAATGCCTGAAAAAGCCTGTGAGTTTAAATCTTAAATGATTAATGCTAGAACTTTAGAAATGCAGAACAACACTTTAGTTCACAGCAGCACACTGTGCTTCTCTCCTGGTTCAAGTATCTCAAAGCTGAATCACTAGGTAGCAAAAGAGTTTCAAACTCACAGAAAAGAGTTTTAGCCAACTGGAAATAATACCATGTTTCTTAGCTTGTGGGTACTAGGTTTCTTTGTGAATTTCAATGAAACTCTGACAAAATGATTCTCTCATGTGCCCCTCAAGGCTCCCCAAGTTTGGTCATCCCACCATCACGTGTTTTTTGTTTAGAGCCTATTGGATGTGTACCCTGATTAGGCGAAAATGCCTGAAAACGCCTGTAGTTTAATTCTTAAATGGTTAATGCTAGAACTTTGAAAATGCAGAAAAGCACTTCAGATCACAAAAGCACACTGTGCTTTTGTCCTGGTTCAAGTATCTCAAAGCTGAATCACTAGATAGCAAAAGAGTTTCAAACTCACAGAAAAGCGTTTTAGCCAACTGGAAATAATTCCATGTTTCTTAGCTTGTGGGTCCTAGGTTTCTTTGTGTATTTCAATGAAACTCTGAAATAATGATTCTCTCTTGTGCCCCTCATGGCTCCCCAAATTAGGTCAATCCACCATCACGTGTTTTTTGTTTAGAGCCTATTGGATGTTTACCCTGATTAGGCAAATTTAACTGAAAACGCCTGTAGTTTAATTCCTCAATGGTTAATGCTAGATTGTTGAAAATGCAGAAAAGCACTTCAGATCACAAGAGCACACTGTGCTTCTGTCCTGGTTAAAGTATCTCAAAGCTGAATCACTAGGTAGCAAGAGAGTTTCAAACTCACATAAAAGCATTTTAGCCAACTGGAAATAATTCCATGTTTCTTAGCTTGTGGGTACTAGGTTTCTTTGTGTATTTCAATGAAACTCTGACAAAATGATTCTCTCATGTGCCCCTCAAGGCTCCCCAAGTTTGGTCATCCCACCATCACGTGTTTTTTGTTTAGAGCCTATTGGATGTGTACCCTGATTAGGCGAAAATGCCTGAAAACGCCTGTAGTTTAATTCTTAAATGGTTAATGCTAGAACTTTGAAAATGCAGAAAAGCACTTCAGATCACAAAAGCACACTGTGCTTTTGTCCTGGTTCAAGTATCTCAAAGCTGAATCACTAGATAGCAAAAGAGTTTCAAACTCACAGAAAAGCGTTTTAGCCAACTGGAAATAATTCCATGATTTTTAGCTTGTGGGTACTAGGTTTCTTTCTGTATCTCAATGAAACTCTGACAAAATGATTCTCTCTTGTGCCCCTCATGGATCCCCAAATTTAATCAATCCACCATCACGGGTTTTTTGTTTAGAGCCTATTGGATGTTTACCCTGATTAGGCGAATTTCAATGAAAACGCCTGTAGTTTAATTCATCAATGGTTAATGCTAGAACATTGAAAATGCAGAAAAGCACTTCAGATCACAAGAGCACACTCTTCTCCTGTCCTGGTTCAAGTATTTCAAAGCTGAATCACTAGGTAGCAAAAGAGTTTCAAACTCAGAGAAAAGCGTTTTAGCCAACTGGAAATAATTCCATGTTTCTTAGCTTGTGGGTACTAGGTTTCTTTGTGTATTTCAATGAAACTCTGACAAAATGATTCTCTCATGTGCCCCTCAGGCTCCCCAAGTTTGGTCATCCCACCATCACGTGTTTTTTTTTAGAGCCTATTGGATATGTACCCTGATTAGGCGAAAATGCCTGAAAACGCCTGTAGTTTAATTCTTAAATGGTTAATGCTAGAACTTTGAAAACGTAGAAAAGCACTTCAGATCACAAAAGCACACTGTGCTTTTGTCCTGGTTCAAGTATCTCAAAGCTGAATCACTAGATAGCAAAATAGTTTCAAACTCACAGAAAAGCGTTTTAGCCAACTGGAAATAATTCCATGATTTTTAGCTTGTGGGTACTAGGTTTCTTTCTGTATCTCAATGAAACTCTGACAAAATGATTCTCTCTTGTGCCCCTCATGGGTCCCCAAATTTAGTCAATCCACCATCACGGGTTTTTTTTGTTTAGAGCCTATTGGATGTTTACCCTGATTAGGCGAAATTTCACTGAAAACCCCTGTAGTTTAATTCATCAATGGTTAATGCTAGAACATTGAAAATGCAGAAAAGCACTTCAGATCACAAGAGCACACTGTTCTCCTGTCCTGGTTCAAGTATCTCGAAGCTGAATCAGTAGGTAGCAAAAGAGTTTCAAACTCAGAGAAAAGCGTTTTAGCCAACTGGAAATAATTCCATGTTTCTTAGCTTGTAGGTACTAGGTTTCTTTGTGTATTTCAATGAAACTCTGACAAAATGATTCTCTCATGTGCCCCTCAAGGCTCCCCAAGTTTGGTCATCCCACCATCAAGGGTTTTTTGTTTACAGTCTATTGGATATTTACCCTGATTAGACGAAAATGCCTGAAAAAGCCTGCGAGTTTAAATCTTAAATGATTAATGCTAGAACTTTAGAAATGCAGAACAACACTTTAGTTCACAGCAGCACACTGTGCTTCTCTCCTGGTTCAAGTATCTCAAAGCTGAATCACTAGGTAGCAAAAGAGTTTCAAACTCACAGAAAAGAGTTTTAGCCAACTGGAAATAATTACCATGTTTCTTAGCTTGTGGGTACTAGGTTTCTTTGTGAATTTCAATGAAACTCTGACAAAATGATTCTCTCATGTGCCCCTCAAGGCTCCCCAAGTTTTGGTCATCCCACCATCACGGGTTTTTTGTTTAGAGCCTATTGGATGTTGTACCCTGATTAGGCGAAAATGCCTGAAAACGCCTGTAGTTTAATTCTTAAATGGTTAATGCTAGAACTTTGAAAATGCAGAAAAGCACTTTAGATCACAAAAGCACACTGTGCTTTTGTCCTGGTTCAAGTATCTCAAAGCTGAATCACTAGATAGCAAAAGAGTTTCAAACTCACAGAAAAGCGTTTTAGCCAACTGGAAATAATTCCATGTTTCTTAGCTTGTGGGTCCTAGGTTTCTTTGTGTATTTCAATGAAACTCTGAAATAATGATTCTCTCTTGTGCCCCTCATGGCTCCCCAAATTAGGTCAATCCACCATCACGTGTTTTTTGTTTAGAGCCTATTGGATGTTTACCCAGATTAGGCAAATTTAACTGAAAACGCCTGTAGTTTAATTCCTCAATGGTTAATGCTAGATTGTTGAAAATGCAGAAAAGCACTTCAGATCACAAGAGCACACTGTGCTTCTGTCCTGGTTAAAGTATCTCAAAGCTGAATCACTAGGTAGCAAGAGAGTTTCAAACTCACATAAAAGCATTTTAGCCAACTGGAAATAATTCCATGTTTCTTAGCTTGTGGGTACTAGGTTTCTTTGTGTATTTCAATGAAACTCTGACAAAATGATTCTCTCATGTGCCCCTCAAGGCTCCCCAAGTTTGGTCATCCCACCATCACGTGTTTTTTGTTTAGAGCCTATTGGATGTGTACCCTGATTAGGCGAAAATGCCTGAAAACGCCTGTAGTTTAATTCTTAAATGGTTAATGCTAGAACTTTGAAAATGCAGAAAAGCACTTCAGATCACAAAAGCACACTGTGCTTTTGTCCTGGTTCAAGTATCTCAAAGCTGAATCACTAGATAGCAAAAGAGTTTCAAACTCACAGAAAAGCGTTTTAGCCAACTGGAAATAATTCCATGATTTTTAGCTTGTGGGTACTAGGTTTCTTTCTGTATCTCAATGAAACTCTGACAAAATGATTCTCTCTTGTGCCCCTCATGGATCCCCAAATTTGGTCAATCCACCATCACGGGTTTTTTGTTTAGAGCCTATTGGATGTTTACCCTGATTAGGCGAAATTTCAATGAAAACGCCTGTAGTTTAATTCATCAATGGTTAATGCTAGAACATTGAAAATGCAGAAAAGCACTTCAGATCACAAGAGCACACTCTTCTCCTGTCCTGGTTCAAGTATCTCAAAGCTGAATCACTAGGTAGCAAAAGAGTTTCAAACTCAGAGAAAAGCGTTTTAGCCAACTGGAAATAATTCCATGTTTCTTAGCTTGTGGGTACTAGGTTTCTTTGTGTATTTCAATGAAACTCT
The DNA here is from genome assembly GCA_025594165.1 of Tamias sibiricus. NCBI lineage: Eukaryota > Metazoa > Chordata > Mammalia > Rodentia > Sciuridae > Tamias > Tamias sibiricus. The sequence goes on from JAKELJ010000064.1 coordinate 158,286, forward strand.
GACAAAATGATTCTCTCATGTGCCCCTCAAGGCTCCCCAAGTTTGGTCATCCCACCATCACGTGTTTTTTTTTAGAGCCTATTGGATGTGTACCCTGATTAGGCGAAAATGCCTGAAAACGCCTGTAGTTTAATTCTTAAATGGTTAATGCTAGAACTTTGAAAACGTAGAAAAGCACTTCAGATCACAAAAGCACACTGTGCTTTTGTCCTGGTTCAAGTATCTCAAAGCTGAATCACTAGATAGCAAAATAGTTTCAAACTCACAGAAAAGCGTTTTAGCCAACTGGAAATAATTCCATGATTTTTAGCTTGTGGGTACTAGGTTTCTTTCTGTATCTCAATGAAACTCTGACAAAATGATTCTCTCTTGTGCCCCTCATGGGTCCCCAAATTTAGTCAATCCACCATCACGGGTTTTTTGTTTAGAGCCTATTGGATGTTTACCCTGATTAGGCGAATTTCACTGAAAACCCCTGTAGTTTAATTCATCAATGGTTAATGCTAGAACATTGAAAATGCAGAAAAGCACTTCAGATCACAAGAGAGCACACTGTTCTCCTGTCCTGGTTCAAGTATCTCGAAGCTGAATCAGTAGGTAGCAAAAGAGTTTCAAACTCAGAGAAAAGCGTTTTAGCCAACTGGAAATAATTCCATGTTTCTTAGCTTGTAGGTACTAGGTTTCTTTGTGTATTTCAATGAAACTCTGACAAAATGATTCTCTCATGTGCCCCTCAAGGCTCCCCAAGTTTGGTCATCCCACCATCAAGGGTGTTTTTTTTACAGTCTATTGGATATTTACCCTGATTAGACGAATATGCCTGAAAAAGCCTGTGAGTTTAAATCTTAAATGGTTTAATGCTAGAACTTTAGAAATGCAGAACAACACTTTAGTTCACAGCAGCACACTGTGCTTCTCTCCTGGTTCAAGTATCTCAAAGCTGAATCACTAGGTAGCAAAAGAGTTTCAAACTCACAGAAAAAAGTTTTAGCCAACTGGAAATAATTCCATGTTTCTTAGCTTGTGTGGGTACTAGGTTTCTTTGTGAATTTCAATGAAACTCTGAAAAAATGATTCTCTCATGTGCCCCTCAAGGCTCCCCAAGTTTGGTCATCCCACCATCAAGGGTGTTTTGTTTACAGTCTATTGGATGTTTACCCTGATTAGGCGAAAATGCCTGAAAACGCCTGTGAGTTTAATTCTTAAATGGTTAATGCTATTACTTTAAAAACGCAGAACAACACTTTAGTTCACAGCAGCACACTGTGCTTCTGTCCTGGTTCAAGTATCTGAAAGCTGAATCACTAGGTAGCAAAAGAGTTTCAAACTCACAGAAAAGCTTTTTAGCCAACTGGAAATAATTCCATGTTTCTTAGCTTGTGGGTCCTAGGTTTCTTTGTGTATTTTCAATGAAACTCTGAAATAATGATTCTCTCTTGTGCCCCTCATGGCTCCCCAAATTAGGTCAATCCACCATCACGTGTTTTTTGTTTAGAGCCTATTGGATGTTTTACCCAGATTAGGCAAATTTAACTGAAAACGCCTGTAGTTTAATTCCTCAATGGTTAATGCTAGATTGTTGAAAATGCAGAAAAGCACTTCAGATCACAAGAGCACACTGTGCTTCTGTCCTGGTTCAAGTATCTCAAAGCTGAATTACTAGGTAGCAAAAGAGTTTCAAACTCAGAGAAAAGCGTTTTAGCCAACTGGAAATAATTCCATGTTTCTTAGCTTGTGGGTACTAGGTTTCTTTGTGTATTTCAATGAAACTCTGACAAAATGATTCTCTCATGTGCCCCTCAAGGCTCCCCAAGTTTGGTCATCCCACCATCACGTGTTTTTTGTTTAGAGCCTATTGGATATTTACCCTGATAAGGCGAAAATGCCTGAAAACGCCTGTAGTTTAATTCTTAAATGGTTAATGCTAGAACTTCGAAAATGCAGAAAAGCACTTCAGATCACAAAAGCACACTGTGCTTTTGTCCTGGTTCAAGTATCTCAAAGCTGAATCACTAGGTAGCAAAAGAGTTTCAAACTCACATAAAAGCATTTTAGCCAACTGGAAATAATTCAATGTTTCTTAGCTTGTGGATACTAGGTTTCTTTGTGTATTTTAATGAAACTCTGAAAAAATGATTCTCTCATGTGCCCCTCAAGGCTCCCCACGTTTGGTCATCCCACCATCAAGGGTGTGTTTTTTTTACAGTCTATTGGAGGTTTACCCTGATTAGGCGAAAATGCCTGAAAACGCCTGTCAGTTTAATTCTTAAATGGATAATTCTAGAACTTTAAAAACGCAGAACAACACTTTAGTTCACAAAAGCACACTGTGCTTCTATCCTGGTTCAAGTATCTCAAAGCTGAATCACTAGATAGCAAAAGAGTTTCAAACTCACAGAAAAGCGTTTTAGCCAACTGGAAATAATTCCATGTTTTTTAGCTTGTGGGTACTAGGTTTCTTTGTGTATTTCAATGAAACTCTGACAAAATGATTCTCTCTTTTTCCCCTCATGGCTCCCCAAATTTGGTCAATCTACTATCACGGTTTTTTTGTTTAGAGCCTATTGGATGTTTACCCTGATTAGGCGAATTTCACTGAAAACGCCTGTTAGTTTAATTCCTCAATGGTTAATGCTAGAATTTGAAAATGCAGAAAAGCACGTCAGATCACAAGAGCACACTGTGCTTCTTTCCTGGTTCAAGTATCTCAAAGCTGAATCACTAGGTAACAAAATAGTTTCAAACTCACAGAAAAGCGTTTTAGTGAACTGGAAATAATTCCAATGTTTCTTATCTTCTGGGCACTAGGTTTCTTTGTGTATTTCAATGAAACTCTGAAGAAATGATTCTCTCATGTGCCCCTCAAGGCTCCCCAAGGTTTGGTCATCCCACCATCAGGGTGTTTTGTTTACAGTCTATTGGAGGTTTACCCTGGTTAGGCGAAAATGCCTGAAAACGCCTGTGAATTTAATTCTTAAATGGTTAATTCTAGAACTTTAAAAATGCAGAACAACACTTTAGTTCACAAGAGCACACTGTGCTTCTGTCCTGGTTAAAGTATCTCAAAGCTGAATCACTAGGTAGCAAAAGAGTTTCAAACTCACAGAAAAGCGTTTTAGCCAACTGGAAATAATTCCATGTTTCTTAGCTTGTGGGTACTAGGTTTCTTTGTGTATTTCAATGAAACTCTGAAAAAATGATTCTCTCTTGTGCCCTCATGGCTCCCTAAATTAGGTCAATCCACCATCACGTGTTTTTTGTTTAGAGCCTATTGGATGTTTACCCTGATTAGGCAAATTTCACTGAAAACGCCTGTAGTTTAATTCCTCAATGGTTAATGCTAGAACGTTGAAAATGCAGAAAAGCACTTCAGATCACAAGAGCACACTGTGCTTCTGTCCTGGTTCAAGTATCTCAAAGCTGAATCACTAGGTAGCAAAAGAGTTTCAAACTCAGAGAAAAGCGTTTTAGCCAACTGGAAATAATTCCATGTTTCTTAGCTTGTGGGTACTAGGTTTTCTTTGTGTATTTCAATGAAACTCTGACAAAATGATTCTCTCATGTGCCCCTCAAGGCTCCCAAGTTTGGTCATCCCACCATCAACGAACGTGTTTTTTGTTTAGAGCCTATTGGATGTTTACCCTGATTAGGCGAAATGCCTGAAAACGCCTGTAGTTTAATTCTTAAATGGTTAATGCTAGAACTTTTGAAAACGCAGAAAAGCACTTCAGATCAAAAAAGCACACTGTGCTTTTGTCCTGGTTCAAGTATCTCAAAGCAGAATCACTAGGTAGCAAAAGAGTTTCAAACTCACATAAAAGCATTTTAGCCAACTGGAAATAATTCCATGTTTCTTAGCTTCTGGGTACTAGGTTTCTTTGTGTTATTTCAATGAAACTCTGACAAAATGATTCTCCCTCTTGTGTCCCTCATGGCTCCCCAAATTTGGTCAATCCACCAATCACGGGTTTTTTGTTTAGAGCCTATTGGATGTTTACCCTGATTAGGCGAATTTCACTGAAAAGGCCTGTAGTTTAATTCATCAATGGTTAAAGCTACAACTTTGAAAATGCAGAAAAGCACTTCAGATCACAAGAGCACACTGTGCTCCTTTCCTTATTCAAGTATCTCAAAGCTGAATCACTAGGTAGCAAAAGAGTTTCAAACTCACAGAAAAGAGTTTTAGCCAACTGGAAATAATTCCATGTTTCTTAGCTTGTGGGTACTAGGTTTCTTTGTGAATTTCAATGAAACTCTGAAAAATGATTCTCTCATGTACCCCTCAAGGGTCCCCAAGTTTGGTCATCCCACCATCAAGGGTGTTTTGTTTACAGTCTATTGGATGTTTACCCTGATTAGGCGAAAATGCCTGAAAAAACGCCTGTGAGTTTAATTCTTAAATGGTTAATGCTATTACTTTAAAAACGCAGAACAACACTTTAGTTCACAGCAGCACACTGTGCTTTTGTCCTGGTTCAAGTATCTCTGAAAGCTGAATCACTAGGTAGCAAAAGAGTTTCAAACTCACAGAAAAGCGTTTTAGCCAACTGGAAATAATTCCATGTTTCTTAGCTTGTGGGTCCTAGGTTTCTTTGTGTATTTCAATGAAACTCTGACATAATGATTCTCTCTTGTGCCCCTCATGGATCCCAAATTAGGTCAATCCACCATCACGTGTTTTTTGTTTAGAGCCTATTGAATGTTTACCCTGATTAGGCAAATTTCACAGAAAACGCCTGTAGTTTAATTCCTCAATGTTTAATGCTAGAAACGTTGAAAATGCAGAAAAGCACTTCAGATCACAAGAGCACACTCTGCTTCTGTCCTGGTTCAAGTATCTCAAAGCTGAATTACTAGGTAGCAAAAGAGTTTCAAACTCACAGAAAAGCGTTTTAGCCAACTGGAAATAATTCCATGTTTCTTAGCTTGTAGGTACTAGGTTTCTTTGTGTATTTCAATGAAACTCTGACAAAATGATTCTCTCATGTGCCCCTCAAGGCTCCCCAAGTTTGGTCATCCCACCATCAAGGGTGTTTTGTTTACAGTCTATTGGATATTTACCCTGATTAGGACGAAAATGCCTGAAAAGCCTGTGAGTTTAAATTCTTAAATGATTAATGCTAGAACTTTAAAAACGCAGAACAACACTTTAGTTCACACAGCAGCACACTGTGCTTCTCTCCTGGTTCAAGTATCTCAAAGCTGAATCACTAGGTAGCAAAAAGAGTTTCAAACTCACAGAAAAGCGTTTTAGCCAACTGGAAATAATTCCATGTTTTCTTAGCTTGTGGGTACTAGGTTTCTTTGTGAATTTCAATGAAACTCTGAAAAATGTTTCTCTCATGTGCCCCTCAAGGCTCCCCAAGTTTGGTCATTCCCACCATCAAGGGTGTTTTGTTTACAGTCTATTGGATGTTTACCCTGATTAGGCGAATTTCCCTGAAAACGCCTGTTAGTTTAATTCTCAATGGTTAATGCTAGAACTTTGAAAATGCAGAAAAGCACTTCAGATCACAAGAGCACACTGTGCTTCTTTCCTGGTTCAAGTATCTCAAAGCTGAATCACTAGGTAACAAAAAAGAGTTTCAAACTCACAGAAAAGCGTTTTAGCGAACTGGAAATGATTCCATGTTTCTTATAGTGGGCACTAGGTTTCTTTGTGTATTTCAATGAAACTCTGAAGAAATGATTCTCTTATGTGCCCCTCAAGGCTCCCCAAATTTGGTCATCCCACCATCAACGGTTGTTTTGTTTACAGTCTATTGGATGTTTTACCCTGATTAGGGCGAAAATGCCTGAAAAAGCCTGTGAGTTTAATTCTTAAATGATAAATGCTAGAACTTTAAAAAATGCAGAAAAGCACTTTAGTTCACAAGCAGCACACTGTGCTTCTCTGTCCTGGTTCAAGTATCTCAAAGCTGAATCACTAGGTAGCAAAAGAGTTTCAAACTCACAGAAAAGCGTTTTAGCCAACTGGAAATAATTCCATGTTTCTTAGCTTGTGGGTCCTAGGTTTCTTTGTGTATTTCAATGAAACTCTGAAAAAATGATTTTCTCTTATGCCCCTCATGGCTCCCCAAATTAGGTCAATCCACCATCACGTGTTTTTTGTTTAGAGCCTATTGGATGTTTACCCTGATTAGGCAAATTTCACTGAAAACGCCCTGGAGTTTTAATTCCTCAATGGTTAATGCTAGAACTTTGAAAATGCAGAAAAGCACTTCAGATCACAAGAGCACACTGTGCGTCTGTCCTGATTCAGTATCTCAAAGCTGAATCACTAGGTAGCAAAAGAGTTTCAAACTCACAGAAAAGCGTTTTAGCCAACTGGAAATATTTCCATGTTTCTTAGCTTGTGGGTACTAGGTTCTTTTGTGTATTTCATGAAACTCTGACAAAATGATTCTCTCATGTGCCCCTCATGGCTCCCCAAGTTTGGTCATCCCACCATCACGGTTTTTTTGTTTAGAGCCTATTGGATGTTTACCCTGATTAGGCGAAAATGCCTGAAAACGCCTGCAGTTTAATTCTTAAATGGTTAATGCTTAGAACTTTGAAAACGCAGAAAAGCACTTCAGATCACAAAAGCACACTGTGCTTTTGTCCTGGTTCAAGTATCTCAAAGCTGAATCACTAGGTAGCAAAAGAGTTTCAAACTCAGAGAAAAGCGTTTTAGCCAACTGGAAATAATTCCATGTTTCTTAGCTTGTGGGTACTAGGTTTCTTTGTGTATTTCAATGAAACTCTGACAAAATGATTCTCTCAATGTGCCCCTCATGGCTCCCCCAAGTTTGGTCAATCCCACCCATCACGTGTTTTTTGTTTAGAGCCTATTGGATGTTTACCCTGATAGGCGAAATTTCCTGAAAACGCCTGTAGTTTAATTTTTTCAATGGTTAATGCTAGAACTTCGAAAACGCAGAAAAGCACTTCAGATCACAAGAGCACACTGTGCTTTTGTCCTGGTTCAAGTATCTCAAAGCTGAATCACTAGGTAGCAAAAGAGTTTCAAACTAACATAAAAGCGTTTTAGCCAACTGGAAATAATTCAATTTTCTTAGCTTGTGGATACTAGGTTTCTTTGTGTATTTTAATGAAACTCTGAAAAATGATTCTCTCATGTGCCCCTCAAGGCTCCCCACGTTTGGTCATCCCACCATCAAGGGTTTTTTGTTTACAGTCTATTGGATGTTTACCCTGATTAGGCGAAAATGCCTGAAAAAGCCCTGTCAGTTTAATTCTTAAATGGATAATTCTAGAACTTTAAAAACGCAGAAACAACACTTTTAGTTCAAAAAAGCACACTGTGCTTCTATCCTGGTTCAAGTATCTCAAAGCTGAATCACTAGATAGCAAAATAGTTTCAAACTCACAGAAAAGCGTTTTAGCCAACTGGAAATAATTCCATGATTTTTAGCTTGTGGGTACTAGGTTTCTTTCTGTATCTCAATGAAACTCTGACAAAATGATTCTCTCTTTTGCCCCTCATGGGTCCCCAAATTTAGTCAATCCACCATCACGGGTTTTTTTTTTTGTTTAGAGCCTATTGGATGTTTACCCTGATTAGGCGAATTTCACTGAAAACGCCTGTAGTTTAATTCATCAATGGTTAATGCTAGAACATTGAAAATGCAGAAAAGCACTTCAGATCACAAGAGCACACTGTTCTCCTGTCCTGGTTCAAGTATCTCAAAGCTGAATCAGTAGGTAGCAAAAGAGTTTCAAACTCAGAGAAAAGCGTTTTAGCCAACTGGAAATAATTCCATGTTTCTTAGCTTCTGGGTACTAGGTTTCTTTGTGTATTTCAATGAAACTCTGACAAAATGATTCTCTCATGTGCCCTCAAGGCTCCCCAAGTTTGGTCATCCCACCATCACGTGTTTTTTTTTTAGAGCCTATTGGATGTGTACCCTGATTAGGCGAAAATGCCTGAAAACTCCTGTAGTTTAATTCTTAAATGGTTAATGCTAGAACTTTGAAAACGTAGAAAAGCACTTCAGATCACAAAAGCACACTGTGCTTTTGTCCTGGTTCAAGTATCTCAAAGCTGAATCACTAGATAGCAAAATAGTTTTCAAACTCACAGAAAAGCGTTTTAGCCAACTGGAAATAATTCCATGATTTTTTAGCTTGTGGGTACTAGGTTTCTTTCTGTATTTCAATGAAACTCTGACAAAATGATTCTCTCTTGTGCCCCTCATGGGTCCCCCAAATTTAGTCAATCCACCATCACGGGTTTTTTGTTTAGAGCCTATTGGATGTTTACCCTGATTAGGCGAATTTCACTGAAAACGCCTGTAGTTTAATTCATCAATGGTTAATGCTAGAACATTGAAAATGCAGAAAAGCACTTCAGATCACAAGAGCACACTGTTCTCCTGTCCTGGTTCAAGTATCTCAAAGCTGAATCAGTAGGTAGCAAAAGAGTTTCAAACTCAGAGAAAAGCGTTTTAGCCAACTGGAAATCATTCCATGTTTCTTAGCTTCTGGGCACTCGGTTTCTTTGTGTAAATTTCAATGAAACTCTGAAAAAATGATTTCTCTCATGTGCCCCTCATGGCTCCCCAAGTTTGGTCATCCCACCATCAAGGGTGTTTTGTTTTACAGTCTATTGGATGTTTAACCTGATTAGGCGAAAATGCCTGGAAAATCCTGTGAATTTAATTCTTAAATGGTTAATGCTAGAACTTTAAAATCGCAGAACAACACTTTAGTTCACAAGAGCACACTGTGTTTCTGTCCTGGTTCAAGTATCTCAAAGCTGAATCACTAGGTAGCAAAAGATTTTCAAAACTCACAGAAAAGCGTTTTAGCCAACTGGAAATACTTCCATGTTTCTTAGCTTGTGGGTACTAGGTTTCTTTGTTTATTTCAATGAAACTCTGACAAAATGATTCTCTCCTTGTGCCCCCTCATGGCTCCCAAATTTGGTCAATTCACCATCACGGGTTTTTTTGTTTAGAGCCTATTGGATGTTTTACCCTGATTAGGCTATTTTCACTGAAAACGCCTGTAGTTTTAATTCCTCACATGGTTAATGCTAGAACTTTGAAAATGCAGAAAAGCACTTCAGATCACAAGAGCACACTGTGCTTCTGTCCTGGTTCAAGTATCTCAAAGCTGAATCACTAGGTAGCAAAAGAGTTTCAAACTCACAGAAAAGCGTTTTTTAGCCAACTGGAAAATAATTCCATGTTTCTTAGCTTGTGGGTACTAGGTTCTTTCTTTGTGTATTTCAATGAAATTTTGAAAAAATGATTCTCTCATGTGCCCCTCAAGGCTCCCCAAGTTTGGTCATCCCACCATCACGGGTGTTTTTGTTTAGAGCCTATTGGATGTTTACCCTGATTAGGCGAAAATGCCTGAAAACGCCTGTAGTTTAATTCTTAAATGGTTAATGCTAGAACTTTGAAAACGCAGAAAAAGCACTTCAGTTCACAAAAGCACACTGTGCTTTCTGTCCTGGTTCAAGTATCTCAAAGCTGAATCACTAGGTAGCAAAAGAGTTTTCAAACTCACAGAAAAGCGATTTAGCCAAACGGGAAATAATTCCATGTTTCTTTTAGGGCTTGTGGGTAATAGGTTTCTTTGTGTTATTTCAATGAAACTCTGACAAAATGATTCCCTCTTGGGTCTACCTCATGGCTCCCAAAATTTGGTTCAATACACAAATTCCCCCCCCAAAAATCCAGGGTTTTTTTGTTTAGAGCCTATTGGATGTTTACCCTGATTAGGCGAATTTCACTGAAAAGGCCTGTAGTTTAATTCCTCAATGGTTAAAGCTAGAACTTAGACAAATGCAGAAAAGCACTTCAGATCACAAGAGCACACTGTTGTCTTCCTGTCCTGGTTCAAGTATCTCAAAGCTGAATCACTAGGTAGCAAAAGAGTTTCAAACTCACCAAAAAGAAAAGCGAATTTAGCCAAACTGGAAATAATTCCAGATTTCTTTAGCTTCTGGGCACTAGGGATTCTTTGTGTATTTCAATGAAAATCTGAAAAACTGATTCTCTCATGTGTCTCTCAAGGCTCCCCAAGTTTGGTCATAAATCCCACCATCAAGGGTTTTTGTTTACAGTCTATTGGATGTTTACCCTGATCAGTTCGAAAATGCCTGAAAATGCTTGTGAGTTTTATATTTCTTAAATGGTTAATTGTAGAACTTTTAAAAATTGCAGAACAACACTTTAGTTCACAAGAGCACACTGTGCTTCTGTCCTGGTTCAAGTATCTCAAAGCTGAAGTCACTAGGTAGCAAAGAGTTTCAAACTCACCAGAAAAGCGCATTCACCAAACTGGAAATACTTTCCACAGTTTCTTAGCTTGTGGGTACTTAGGTTTCTTTGTGTATTTCAATGAAACTCTGACAAAAATGATTCCTCTTTTTCCCTCATGGCTCCCCAAATTTGGTCAATCCACATCACGGGGTTTTTTGTTTAGAGTCCCCCTAATTGGATGTTTACCCTGATTAGGCGAATTTCACGTGAAAACGGCCTGTTAGTTTAATTCCTCAATGGTTAATTGCTTAGAACTTTGAAAATGCAGAAAAGCACTTCAATCACAAGAGCACACAACTGTGCTTCTTTCCTGGTTCAAGTATCTCAAAGCCTGAATCAATAGGTAACAAAATAGTTTCAAACTCACAGAAAATGCGTTTTAGCGAACTGGAAATAATCCCATGTTTCTTAGCTTTCTTCTAGGGCACCTAGGTTTCTTTGTGTATTTCAATAGAAACTCTGACAAAATGATTCTCTTCATGTGCCCCTCAAGGCTCACCCAAGTTTGGTTCATCTCTCCATCAACGGGTGTTGTTTTGTTTACTAGTCTATTGGATGTTTAACCTGATTAGGCGAAATTTTGCCTGAAAAAAGTCCTGTGAGTATTTCTTTTTTTTTAATTCATCTAAATGATAAATGCTAGAACTTTAAATATGGCAGAAAACACTTTAGTTCACAGCAGCACACTGTGCTTCTGTCCTGGTTTCAAGTATCTCAAAGCTGAAATCACTAGGTAGCAAAAGAGTTTCAAACTCACAGAAAAGCGTTTTAGCCAAACTGGAAATAATTCCATGTTTCTTAGCTCTGTGGGTCACTAGGTTTCTTTGTGTATGTTCAATGAAACTCTGAAAAAATAGATTTCTCTCTTGTGCCCCTTCATGGCTCCCCAAATTAAGGTCATCAACCCACCATCATCGTGTTTTTTGTTTAGAGCCTACGTGGATGTTTACCCTGATTAGGCAAATTTCACTGTGAAAACGGCCTGTTAGTTTTAATTACCTAAATGGTTATAATGCTACAACGATTGAAAATGCAGGAGAAAAAGCACTTTAGATCACAAAGCACACTGTGCTTCTGTCCTGGTATTCAAGTATCTCAAAGCTCAATCAACTAGTTAGCAAAAGAGTTT
>JAKELJ010000065.1:0-28549 GCA_025594165.1 Tamias sibiricus
CAAGAGCTAAGAAACTGGCAATTATTTCTAGTATACTAAAACTCTTTTCTGTGAGTTTGAAACTGTTTTGCTACCAAGTGATTCAGCTTTGAGATACTTGAACCAGGAGAGAAGCACAGTGTGCTCTTGTGAACTAAAGTGTTGTTCTGCGTTTTTAAAGATCTAGCATTAACCATTTAAGAATTAAAATCACAGGCGTTTTCAGGCATTTTCGCCTAATCAGGGTAAAAATCCAATAGACTGTAAAAAAACACCCTTGATGGTGGGATGAACAAACTTGGGGAGCCTTGAGGGGCACATGACAGAATCATTTTTGCAGAGTTTCATTGAAATACACTAAGAAACCTAGTGCCCAGAAGCTAAGAAACATGGAATAATTTCCAGTTCGCTAAAACGCTTTTCTGTGAGTTTGAAACTCTTTTGCTACCAAGTGATTCAGCTTTGAGATACTTGAACCAGGACAGAAGGACAGTGTGCTCTTGTGATTGGAAGTGCTTTTCTGCATTTTCAAAGTTCTAGCATTAACCATTGAGGAATTAAACTACAGGCGTTTTCAGTGAAATACGCCTAATCAGGGTAAACATCCAATAGGCTCTATACAGAAAACCCGTGATGGTGAGATGACCAAATTTGGGGAGCCTTGAGGGACAAAAGAGAGAATCACTTTGTCAGAGTTTCATTGAAATACACAAAGAAACCTAGTACCCAGAAGCTAAGAAACATGGAATTATTTCCAGTTGGCTAAATCGCTTTTCTGTGAGTTTGAAACTCTTTTGCTACCTAGTGATTCAGCTTTGAGATACTTGAACCAGGACAGAAGCACAGTATGCTCTTGTGATATGAAGTGCTTTTCTGCATTTTCAAAGTTCTAGCTTTAACCATTGAGGAATTAAACTACAGGCGTTTTCAGTGAAATACGCCTAATCAGGGTAAACATCCATTAGGCTCTAAACAAAAAACCCCTGATGGTGGGATGACCAAATTTTGGGGAGCCATGAGGGGCACAAGAGAGAATCATTTTGTCAGAGTTTCATTGATATACACAAAAAACCTAGTACCCAGAAGCTAAGAAACAGGGAATTATTTCCAGTTGGCTAAATCGCTTTTCTGTGAGTTTGAAACTCATTTGCTACCTAGTGATTCAGCTTTGAGATACTTGAACCAGGACAGGAGCACAGTGTGTTCTTGTGATCTGAAGTGGTTTTCTGCATTTTCAAAGTTCTTGCATTAACCATTGAGGAATTAAACTACAGGCGTTTTCAGTGAAATTTGCCCTATCAGGGTAAACATCCAATAGGCTCTAAACAAAAACCCGTGATGGTGGATTGACCAAATTTGGGGAGCCATGAGGGGCACAAGAGAGAATCATTTTGTCAGAGTTTTATTGAAATACACAAAGAAACTTAATACCCACAAGCTAAGAAACATAGAATTATTTCCAGTTGGCTAAAACAATTTTCTGTGAGTTTGAAACTCTTTTGCTACCTAGTGATTCAGGTTTGAGATACTTGAACCAGGAGAGAAGCACAGTGTGCTCTTGTGAAATAAAGTGTTGTTCTGCATTTTTAAAGTTCTAGCATTAACCATTTAAAAATTAAACTCACAGGCGTTTTCAGGCATTTTCGTCTAATCAGGGTAAACATCCAATAGACTGTAAACAAAACACCCTTGATGGTGGATGACCAAACGTGGGGAGCCTGGAGGAGCACATGAGAGAATGATTTTTTCAGAGTTTCATTGAAATACACAAAGAAACCTAGTGCCCAGAAGCTAAGAAACATGGAATTAATTCCAGTTCGCTTAAACGCTTTTCTGTGAGTTTGAAACTCTTTTGCTACCTAGTGATTCAGCTCTGAGATATGTGAACCAGGAAAGAAGCACTGTGTTCTCTTGTGATCTGAAGTGCTTTTCTGCATTTTCAAAGTTCTAGCATTAACCATTGAGGAATTAAACTACAGGCGTTTTCAATGAAATTCGCCTAATCAGGGTAAATATCCAATAGGCTCTAAACAAATAACCCGTGATGGTGGATTGACCAAATTTGGGGAGCCATGAGGGGCAAAAGAGAGAATCATTTTGTCAGAGTTTCATTGAAATACACAAAGATAACTAGTACCCAGAAGCTAAGAAACATGGAATTATTTCCATTTGGCTAAATCGCTTTTCTGTGAGTTTGAAACTCTTTTGATACCTAGTGATTCAACTTTGAGATACTTCAACCAGGACAAAAGCACAGTGCGCTCTTCTGATCTGAAATGCTTTTCTGCATTTTCAAAGTTCTAGCATTAAGCATTGAGGAATTAAACTACAGGCGTTTTCAGTGAAATTCGCCTAATCAGGGTAAACATCCAATAGGCTCTAAACAAAAAACTCGTGATGGTGGATTGACCAAATTTGGGGAGCCATGAGGGGCAAAAGAGAGAATCATTTTGTCAGAGTTTCATTGAAATACAAAAAGAAACCTAGTACCCACAAGCTAAGAAACATGGAATGATTTCCAGTTCGCTAAAACGCTTTTCTGTGAGTTTGAAACTCTTTTGCTACCTTGTGATTCAGCTTTGAGATATTGAACCAGGAGAGAAGAACAGTGTGCTCTTGTGAACTAAAGTGTTTTTCTGTGTTTTTAAAGTTCTAGCATTAACCATTTAAGAATTAAACTCACAGGCGTTTTCAGGCATTTTCGCCTAATCAGGGTAAACATCCAATAGACTGTAAACAAAACACCCTTGATGGTGGGATGACCAAACTTGGGGAGCCTGGAGGGGCACAAGAGAGAATCATTTTTTCAGAGTTTCATTGAAATACACAAAGAAACCTCTTGCCCAGATGCTAAGAAACATGGAATTATTTCCAGTTCGCTAAAACGCTTTTCTGTGAGTTTGAAACTCTTTTGTTACCTAGTGATTCAGCTTTGAGATACTTGAACCAGGAAAGAAGCACAGTGTGCTCTTGTGATCTGAAGTGCTTTTCTGCATTTTCAAGGTTCTATCATTAACCATTGTTTAATTAAACTAACAGGCGTTTTCAGTGAAATTCGCCTAATCAGGGTAAACATCCAATAGGATCTAAACAAAAAACCCGTGATGGTGAGATGACTAAATTTAGGGAGCCATGAGGGACACAACAGAGAATCATTTTTTCATAGTTTCATTGAAATACACAAAGAAACCTAGTACACACAAGCTAAGAAACATGGAAATATTTCCAGTTGGCTAAATCGCTTTTCTGTGAGTTTGAAACTCTTTTGCTACCTAGTGATTCAGCTTTGAGATACTTGAACCAGGAAAGAAGCACAGTGTGCTCTTGTGAAATGAAGTGCTTTTCTGCATTTTCAAAGTTCTAGCTTTAACCATTGAGGTATTAAAATAAAGGCGTTTTCAGTGAAATTCGCCTAATCGTGGTAAACATCCAATAGGCTCTAAACAAAAAACCCGTGATGGTGGGATGACCAAATTTGGGGAGCCATAAGGGGCAAAAGAGAGAATCATTTTGTCAGAGTTTCATTGAAATACACAAAGAAACCTAGTACCCAGAAGCAAAGAAACCTGGAATTATTTCCAGTTGGCTAAATCGCTTTTCTGTGAGTTTGAAACTCTTATGCTACCTAGTGATTCAGCTTTGAGATACTTGAACCAGGACAGAAACACAGTGTGCTCTTGTGATCTGAAGTGCTTTTTTGCATTTTCAAAGTTGTAGCATTAACCATTGAGGAATTAAACTAATAGGCGTTTTCAGTGAAATTCGCCCTATCAGGGTAAATATCCAATAGGCTCTAAACAAAAACCCGTGATGGTGGATTGACCAAATTTGGGGAGCCATGAGGGGCACAAAAGAGAATCATTTTGTTAGAGTTTTATTGACATGCACAAAGAAACCTAATACCCACAAGCTCAGAAACATAGAATTATTTCCAGTTGGCTAAAACAATTTTCTGTGAGTTTGAAACTCTTTTGCTACCTAGTGATTCAGGTTTGAGATACTTGAACCAGGAGAGAAGCACAGTGTGCTCTTGTGAAATAAAGTGTTGTTCTGCATTTTTAAAGTTCTAGCATTTACCATTTAAAAATTAAACTCACTGGCGTTTTCAGGCATTTTCGTCTAATCAGGGTAAACATCCAATAGACTGTAAACAAAACACCCTTGATGGTGGATGACCAAACGTGGGGAGCCTGGAGGAGCACATGAGAGAATGATTTTTTCAGAGTTTCATTGAAATACACAAAGAAACCTAGTGCCCAGAAGCTAAGAAATATGGAATTATTTCCAGTTCGCTAAAACGCTTTTCTGTGAGTTTGAAACTCTTTTGTTACCTAGTGATTCAGCTTTGAGATACTTGAACCAGGAAAGAAGCACAGTGTGCTCTTGTATTCTGAAGTGCTTTTCTGCATTTTTAAAGTTCTAGCATTAACCATTGAGGAATTAAACTAACAGGCGTTTTCAGTGAAATTCGCCTAATCAGGGTAAACATCCAATAGGCTCTAAACAAAAAACACGTGATGGTGGATTGACCACATTTGGGGAGCCATGAGGGGCACAAGGGAGAATCATTTTGTCAGAGTTTCATTGAAATACACAAAGAAACCTAGTTCCCAGAAGCTAAGAAACATGGAATTATTTCCTGTTGGCTAAAACGCTTTTCTGTGAGTTTGAAACTCTTTTGCTACCTAGTGATTCATCTCTGAGATACTTGAACCAGGAAAGAAGCACAGTGTTCTCTTGTGATCTGAAGTGCTTTTCTGCATTTTCAAAGTTCTAGCATTAACCATTGAGGAATTAAACTAACAGGCGTTTTCAGTGAAATTCGCCTAATCAGGGTAAATATCCAATAGGCTCTAAACAAAAAACCCGTGATGGTGGATTGACCAAATTTGGGGAGCCATGAGGGGCAAAAGAGAGAATCATTTTGTCAGAGTTTCATTGAAATACACAAAGAAAACTAGTACCCAGAAGCTAAGAAACATGGAATTATTTCCATTTGGCTAAATCGCTTTTCTGTGAGTTTGAAACTCTTTTGCTACCTAGTGATTCAACTTTGAGATACTTCAGCCAGGACAAAAGCACAGTGCGCTCTTCTGATGTGAAATGCTTTTCTGCATTTTCAAAGTTCTAGTATTAACCATTGAGAAATTAAACTACAGGCGTTTTCAGTGAAATTCGCCTAATCAGTGTAAATATCCAATAGGCTCGAAACAAAAAACTCGTGATGGTGGATTGACCAAATTTGGGGAGCCATGAGGGGCACAAGAGAGAATCATTTTGTAAGAGTTTCATTGAAATACAAAAAGAAACCTAGTACCCACAAGCTAAGAAACATGGAATGATTTCCAGTTAGCAAAAACGCATTCCTGTGAGTTTGAAACTCTTTTGCTACCTAGTGATTCAACTTTGAGATACTTGAACCAGGAGAGAAGCAGAGTGTACTCTTGTGAACTAAAGTGTTGTTCTACGTTTTTAAAGTTCTAGCATTAACCATTTAAGAATTAAACTCACAGGCGTTTTCAGGCATTTTCGCCTAATCAGGGTAAACATCCAATAGACTGTAAACAAAACACCCTTGATGGTGGGATGACCAAACTTGGGGAGCCTTGATGGGCACAAGAGAGAATCATTTCTTCAGAGTTTCATTGAAATACACAAATAAACGTAGTGCCCAGAAGCTAAGAAACATGGAATTATTTCCAGTTCGCTAAAACACTTTTCTGTGAGTTTGAAACTCTTTTGTTACCTAGTGATTCAGCTTTGAGATACTTGAACCAGGACAGAAGCACAGTGTGCTCTTGTGATCTGAAGTGCTTTTCTGCATTTTCAAAGTTCTATCATTAACCATTGTTTAATTAAACTAACAGGCGTTTTCAGTGAAATTCGCCTTATCAGGGTAAACATCCAATAGGCTTTAAACAAAAAACCCTTGATGGTGAGATGACCTAATTTGGGGAGCCATGAGGGACACAAGAGAGAATCATTTTGTCAGAGTTTCATTGAAATACACAAAGAAACCTAGTACCCAGAAGCTAAGAAACTTGGAATTATTTCCAGTTGGCTAAATCGCTTTTCAGTGAGTTTGAAACTCTTTTGCTACCAAGAGCTTCAGCTTTGAGATACTTGAACCAGGACAGAAGCACAGTGTGCTCTTGTGAACCAAAGTGTTGTTCTGTGTTTTTAAAGTTCTAGCATTAACCATTTAAGAATTAAACTCACAGGCGTTTTCAGGCATTTTCGCCTAATCAGGGTAAACATCCAATAGACTGTAAACAAAACACCAATGATGGTGGGATGACCAAACTTGGCGAGCCTTGAGGGGCACATGAGAGAATCATTTTTTCAAAGTTTCATTGAAATACACAAAGAAACCTAGTGCCCAGAAGCTAAGAAACATGGAATTATTTCCAGTTCGCTAAAACGCTTTTCTGTGAGTTTGAAACTCTTTTGCTACCTTGTGATTCAGCTTTGAGATACTTGAACCAGGATAGAAGCACAGTGTGCTCTTGTGAACTAAGGTGTTTTTCTGCATTTTTAAAGTTCTAGCATTAACCATTTAAGAATTAAACTCACAGGCGTTTTCAGGCATTTTCGCCTAATCAGGGTAAACATCCAATAGACTGTAAACAAAACACCCTTGATGGTGGGATGACCAAACTTGGGGAGCCTGGAGGGGCACATGAGAGAATCATTTTTTCACAGTTTCATGGAAATACACAAAGAAACCTCTTGCCCAGATGCTAAGAAACATGGAATTATTTCCAGTTCGCTAAAACGCTTTTCTGTGAGTTTGAAACTCTTTTGTTACCTAGTGATTCAGCTTTGAGATACTTGAACCAGGAAAGAAGCACAGTGTGCTCTTGTGATCTGAAGTGCTTTTCTGCATTTTCAAAGTTCTATCATTAACCATTGTTTAATTAAACTAACAGGCGTTTTCAGTGAAATTCGCCTAATCAGGGTAAACATCCAATAGGCTCTAAACAAAAAACCCGTGATGGTGAGATCACTAAATTTAGGGAGCCATGAGGGACACAACAGAGAATCATTTTTTCATAGTTTGATTGAAATACACAAAGAAACCTAGTACACACAAGCTAAGAAACATGGAAATATTTCCAGTTGGCTAAATCGCTTTTCTGTGAGTTTGAAACTCTTTTGCTACCTAGTGATGCAGCTTTGAGATACTTGAACCAGGACAGAAGCACAATGTGCTTTTGTGATATGAAGTGCTTTTCTGCATTTTCAAAGTTCAAGCTTTAACCATTGAGGAATTATACTACAGGCGTTTTCAGTGAAATTCGTCTAATCAGGGTAAACATCCAATAGGCTCTAAACAAAAAACTCGTGATGGTGGGATGTCCAAATTTGGGGAGCCATGAGTGGCACAAGAGAGAATCATTTTTTCAGAGTTTCATGGAAATACACAAAGAAACCTAGTAACCAGAAGCTAAGAAACATGGAGTTATTTCCAGTTGGCTAAATCGCTTTTATGTTAGTTTTAAACTCTTTTCCTACCTAGTGATGCAGCTTTGAGATACTTGAACCAGGACAGAAGCACAGTGTGCTCTTGTGAACTAAAGTGTTTTTCTGCGTTTTTAAAGTTCTAGCATTAACCATTTAAGAATTAAACTCACAGGCGTTTTCAGGCATTTCGCCTAATCAGGGTAAACATCCATTAGACTGTAAACAAAACACCCTTGATGGTGGGATGACCTAACTTGGGGAGCCTGTAGGGGCACATGAGATAATCATTTCTTCAGAGTTTCATTGAAATACACAAAGAAACCTAGTACCCAGAAGCTAAGAAACATGGAATTATTTCCATTTGGCTAAATCGCTTTTCTGTGAGTTTGAAACTCTTTTGCTACCTAGTGATTCAGCTTTGAGATACTTGAACCAGGACAGAAGCACAATGTGCTCTTGTGATCTGAAGTGCTTTTCTGCATTTTCAAAGTACTACCATTAACCATTGAGGAATTAAACTAACAGGCGTTTTCAGTGAAATTCGCCTAATTAGGGTAAACATCCAATAGGCTCTAAACAAAAAACCCGTGATGGTCAGATGACCAAATTTGGGGAGCCATGAGGGACACAAGAGAGAATCATTTTGTCAGAGTTTCATTGAAATACACAAAGAAACCTAATACACACAAGCTAAGAAACATGGAATTATTTCTAGTTGGCTAAATCGCTTTTCAGTGAGTTTGAAACTCTTTTGCTACCTAGTGATTCAGCTTTGAGATACTTCAACCAGGACAAAAGCACAGTGCGCTCTTCTGATCTGAAATGCTTTTTTGCATTTTCAAAGTTCTAGCATTAACCATTGAGGAATTAAACTTCAGGCGTTTTCAGTGAAATTCGCCTAATCAGGGTAAACATCCAATAGGCTCTAAACAAACAACTCGTGATGGTGGATTGACCAAATTTGGGGAACCATGAGGGGCACAAGAGAGAATCATTTTGTCAGAGTTTCATTGAAATACAAAAAGAAACCTAGTACCCACAAGCTAAGAAACATGGAATGTTTCCAGTTAGCTAAAACGCATTCCTGTGAGTTTGAAACTCTTTTGCTACCTAGTGATTCAGCTTTGAGATACTTGAACCAGGACAGAAGCACAGTGTGCTCTTGTGAACTAAAGTGTTGTTCTGCGTTTTTAAAGTTCTAGCATTAACCATTTAAGAATTAAATTCACAGGCGTTTTCAGGCATTTTCGCCTAATCAGGGTAAACATCCAATAGACTGTAAACAAAACACCCTTGATGGTGGGATGACCAAACTTAGGGAGCCTTGATGGGCACAAGAGAGAATCATTTCTTCAGAGTTTCATTGAAATACACAAATAAACGTAGTGCCCAGAAGCTAAGAAACATGGAATTATTTCCAGTTCGCTAAAACACTTTTCTGTGAGTTTGAAACTCTTTTGTTACCTAGTGATTCAACTTTGAGATACTTGAACCAGGACAGAAGCACAGTGTGCTCTTGTGATCTGAAGTGCTTTTCTGCATTTTCAAAGTTCTATCATTAACCATTGTTTAATTAAACTAACAGGCGTTTTCAGTGAAATTCGCCTTATCAGGGTAAACATCCAATAGGCTCTAAACAAAAAACCCTTGATGGTGAGATGACCTAATTTGGGGAGCCATGAGGGACACAAGAGAGAATCATTTTGTCAGAGTTTCATTGAAATACACAAAGAAACCTAGTACCCAGAAGCTAAGAAACTTGGAATTATTTCCAGTTGGCTAAATCGCTTTTCAGTGAGTTTGAAACTCTTTTGCTACCAAAAGCTTCAGCTTTGAGATACTTGAACCCGGACAGAAGCACAGTGTTCTCTTGTGAACTAAAGTGTTGTTCTGCGTTTTTAAAGTTCTAGCATTAACCATTTAAGAATTAAACTCACAGGCGTTTTCAGGCATTTTCGCCTAATCAGGGTAAACATCCAATAGACTGTAAACAAAACACCCATGATGGTGGGATGACCAAACTTGGCGAGCCTTGAGGGGCACATGAGAGAATCATTTTTTCAAAGTTTCATTGAAATACACAAAGAAACCTAGTGCCCAGAAGCTAAGAAACATGGAATTATTTCCAGTTCGCTAAAACGCTTTTCTGTGAGTTTGAAACTCTTTTGCTACCTTGTGATTCAGCTTTGAGATACTTGAACCAGGATAGAAGCACAGTGTGCTCTTGTGAACTAAGGTGTTTTTCTGCATT
Organism: Tamias sibiricus; assembly: GCA_025594165.1. Lineage (NCBI taxonomy): Eukaryota > Metazoa > Chordata > Mammalia > Rodentia > Sciuridae > Tamias > Tamias sibiricus. The sequence goes on from JAKELJ010000065.1 coordinate 9,695, forward strand.
TTTAAAGTTCTAGCATTAACCATTTAAGAATTAAACTCACAGGCGTTTTCAGGCATTTTCGCCTAATCAGGGTAAACACCCAATAGACTGTAAACAAAACACCCTTGATGGTGGGATGACCAAATTTGGGGAGCCTGGAGGGGCACATGAGAGAATCATTTTTTCACAGTTTCATTGAAATACACAAAGAAACCTCTTGCCCAGATGCTAAGAAACATGGAATTATTTCCAGTTCGCTAAAACGCTTTTCTGTGAGTTTGAAACTCTTTTGTTACCTAGTGATTCAGCTTTGAGATACTTGAACCAGGAAAGAAGCACAGTGTGCTCTTGTGATCTGAAGTGCTTTTCTGCATTTTCAAAGTTCTATCATTAACCATTGTTTAATTAAACTAACAGGCGTTTTCAGTGAAATTCGCCTAATCAGGGTAAACATCCAATAGGCTCTAAACAAAAAACCCGTGATGGTGAGATCACTACATTTAGGGAGCCATGAGGGACACAACAGAGAATCATTTTTTCATAGTTTGATTGAAATACACAAAGAAACCTAGTACACACAAGCTAAGAAACATGGAAATATTTCCAGTTGGCTAAATCGCTTTTCTGTGAGTTTGAAACTCTTTTGCTACCTAGTGATGCAGCTTTGAGATACTTGAACCAGGACAGAAGCACAGTGTGCTCTTGTGAACTAAAGTGTTGTTTTGCGTTTTTAAAGTTCTAGCATTAACCATTTAAGAATTAAACTCACAGGCGTTTTCAGGCATTTTCGCCTAATCAGTGTAAACATCCAATAGACTGCAACAAAACACCCATGATGGTGGGATGACCAAACTTGGCGAGCCTTGAGGGGCACATGAGAGAATCATTTTTTCAGAGTTTCATTGAAATACACAAAGAAACCTAGTGTCCAGAAGCTAAGAAACATGGAATTATTTCCAGTTCTCTAAAACGCTTTTCTGTGAGTTTGAAACTTTTTTCTACCTAGTGATTCAGCTTTGAGATACTTGAACCAGGACAGAAGCACAGTGTGCTTTTGTGATCTGAAGTGCTTTTCTGCATTTTCAAAGTTCTAGCATTAAACATTGAGGAGTTAAACTACAGGCGTTTTCAGTGTAATTCGCCTAATCAGGGTAAACATCCAATAGGCTCTAAACAAAAAACCCGTGATGGTCAGATGACCAAATTTGGGGAGCCATGAGGGGCACAAGAGAGAATGATTTTGTCAGAGTTTCATTGAAATACACAAAGAAACCTAATACACACAAGCTAAGAAACATGGAATTATTTCTAGTTGGCTAAATCGCTTTTCAGTGAGTTTGAAACTCTTTTGCTACCTAGTGATTCAGCTTTGAGATACTTGAACCAGGACAGAAGCACAGTGTGCTCTTGTGAAATGAAGTGCTTTTCTGCATTTTCAAAGTTCTAACTTTAACCATTGAGGAATTAAACTACAGGCGTTTTCAGTGAAATTTGCCTAATCAGGGTAAACCTCCAATAGGCTCTAAACAAAAAACCCGTGATGGTGAGATGACCACATTTGGGGAGCCATGAGGGGCACAAGAGAGAATCATTTTGTCAGAGTTTCATTGAAATACACAAAGAAACCTAGTTCCCAGAAGCTAAGAAACATGGAATTATTTCCAGTTGGCTAAATCGCTTTTCTGTGAGTTTGAAACTCTTTTGCTACCTAGTGATTCAGCTTTGAGATACTTGAACCAGGAAAGAAGCACAGTGTGCTCTTGTGATCTGAAGTGCTTTTCTGCATTTTCAAAGTTCTACCATTAACCATTGAGGAATTAAACTAACAGGCGTTTTCAGTGAAATTCGCCTAATCGGGGTAAACATCCAATAGGTTCTAAACAAAAAACCCGTGATGGTGGATTGACCAAATTTGGGGAGCCATGAGGGGCACAAGATAGAATCATTTTGTCAGTGTTTCATGGAAATACAAAAAGAAACCTAGTACCCACAAGCTAAGAAACATGGAATTATTTCTAGTTGGCTAATTATTTCCATGGAATTATTTCCTGTGAGTTTGAAACTCTTTTGCTACCTAGTGATTCAGCTTTGAGATACTTGAACCAGGAGAGAAGCACAGTGTGCTCTTGTGAACTAAAGTGTTTTTCTGCCTTTTTAAAGTTCTAGCATTAACCATTTAAGAATTAAACTCACAGGCGTTTTCAGGCATTTTCGCCTAATCAGGATAAACATCCAATAGACTGTAAACAAAACACCCTTGATGGTGGGATGACCAAACTTGGGGAGCCTGGAGGGGCACATGAGAGAATCAATTCTTCAGAGTTTCATTGAAATACACAAAGAAACCTCTTGCACAGAAGCTAAGAAACATGGAATTATTTCCAGTTCGCTAAAACACTTTTCTGTGAGTTTGAAACTCTTTCGTTACCTAGTGATTCAGCTTTGAGATACTTGAACCAGGAAAGAAGCACAGTGTGCTCTTGTGATCTGAAGTGCTTTTCTGCATTTTCAAAGTTCTAGCATTAACCATTGTTTAATTAAACTAACAGACGTTTTCAGTGAAATTCGCCTTATCAGGGTAAACATCCAATAGGCTCTAAACAAAAAACCCTTGATGGTGAGATGACCTAATTTGGGGAGCCATGAGGGACACAAGAGAGAATCATTTTGTCAGAGATTCATTGAAATACACAAAGAAACCTAGTACCCAGAAGCTAAGAAACATGGAGTTATTTCCAGTTGGCTAAATCGCTTCTATGTTAGTTTGAAACTCTTTTCCTACCTAGTGATGCAGCTTTGAGATACTTGAACCAGGGCAGAAGCACAGTGTGCTCTTGTGAACTAAAGTGTTGTTCTGCGTTTTTAAAGTTCTAGCCTTAACCATTTAAGAATTAAACTCACAGGCGTTTTCAGGCATTTTCGCCTAATCAGGGTAAACATCCAATAGACTGTAAACAAAACACCAATGATGGTGGGATGACCAAACTTGGCGAGCCTTGAGGGGCACATGAGAGAATCATTTTTTCAAAGTTTCATTGAAATACACAAAGAAACCTAGTGCCCAGAAGCTAAGAAACATGGAATTATTTCCAGTTCGCTAAAACGCTTTTCTGTGAGTTTGAAACTCTTTTGCTACCTTGTGATTCAGCTTTGAGATACTTGAACCAGGATAGAAGCACAGTGTGCTCTTGTGAACTAAGGTGTTTTTCTGCATTTTTAAAGTTCTAGCATTAACCATTTAAGAATTAAACTCACAGGCGTTTTCAGGCATTTTCGCCTAAACAGGGTAAACATCCAATAGACTGTAAACAAAACACCCTTGATGGTGGGATGACCAAACTTGGGGAGCCTGAAGGGGCACATGAGAGAATCATTTTTTCACAGTTTCATTGAAATACACAAAGAAACCTCTTGCCCAGATGCTAAGAAACATGGAATTATTTCCAGTTCGCTAAAACGCTTTTCTGTGAGTTTGAAACTCTTTTGTTACCTAGTGATTCAGCTTTGAGATACTTGAACCAGGAAAGAAGCACAGTGTGCTCTTGTGATCTGAAGTGCTTTTCTGCATTTTCAAAGTTCTATCATTAACCATTGTTTAATTAAACTAACAGGCGTTTTCAGTGAAATTCGCCTAATCAGGGTAAACATCCAATAGGCTCTAAACAAAAAACCCGTGATGGTGAGATGACTAAATTTAGGGAGCCATAAGGGACACAACAGAGAATCATTTTTTCATAGTTTCATTGAAATACACAAAGAAACCTAGTACACACAAGCTAAGAAACATGGAAATATTTCCACTTGGCTAAATCGCTTTTCTGTGAGTTTGAAACTCTTTTGCTACCTAGTGATTCAGCTTTGAGATACTTGAACCAGGAAAGAAGCACAGTGTGCTCTTGTGAAATGAAGTGCTTTTCTGCATTTTCAAAGTTCTAGCTTTAACCATTGAGGTATTAAACTACAGGCGTTTTCAGTGAAATTCGCCTAATCGGGGTAAACATCCAATAGGCTCTAAACAAAAAACCCGTGATGGTGGGATAACCAAATTTGGGGAGCCATAAGGGGCAAAAGAGAGAAACATTTTGTCAGAGTTTCATTAAAATACACAAAGAAACCTAGTACCCAGAAGCAAAGAAACCTGGAATTATTTCCAGTTGGCTAAATCGCTTTTCTGTGAGTTTGAAACTCTTTTGCTACCGAGAGCTTCAGCTTTGAGATACTTGAACCAGGACAGAAGCACAGTGTGCTCTTGTGAACTAAAGTGTTGTTTTGCGTTTTTAAAGTTCTAGCATTAACCATTTAAGAATTAAACTCACAGGCGTTTTCAGGCATTTTCGCCTAATCAGTGTAAACATCCAATAGACTGCAACAAAACACCCATGATGGTGGGATGACCAAACTTGGCGAGCCTTGAGGGGCACATGAGAGAATCATTTTTTCAGAGTTTCATTGAAATACACAAAGAAACCTAGTGCCCAGAAGCTAAGAAACATGGAATTATTTCCAGTTCTCTAAAACGCTTTTCTGTGAGTTTGAAACTTTTTTCTACCTAGTGATTCAGCTTTGAGATACTTGAACCAGGACAGAAGCACAGTGTGCTTTTGTGATCTGAAGTGCTTTTCTGCATTTTCAAAGTTCTAGCATTAAACATTGAGGAGTTAAACTACAGGCGTTTTCAGTGTAATTCGCCTAATCAAGGTAAACATCCAATAGGCTCTAAACAAAAAACCCGTGATGGTCAGATGACCAAATTTGGGGAGCCATGAGGGGCACAAGAGAGAATCATTTTGTCAGAGTTTCATTGAAATACACAAAGAAACCTAATACACACAAGCTAAGAAACATGGAATTATTTCTAGTTGGCTAAATCGCTTTTCAGTGAGTTTGAAACTTTTTTGCTACCTAGTGATTCAGCTTTGAGATACTTGAACCAGGACAGAAGCACAGTGTGCTCTTGTGAAATGAAGTGCTTTTCTGCATTTTCAAAGTTCTAACTTTAACCATTGAGGAATTAAACTACAGGCGTTTTCAGTGAAATTTGCCTAATCAGGGTAAACATCCAATAGGCTCTAAACAAAAAACCCGTGATGGTGCGATGACCAAATTTGGGGAGCCATGAGGGGCACAAGAGAGAATCATTTTGTCAGAGTTTCATTGAAATACACAAAGAAACCTAGTTCCCAGAAGCTAAGAAACATGGAATTATTTCCAGTTGGCTAAATCGCTTTTCTGTGAGTTTGAAACTCTTTTGCTACCTAGTGATTGAGCTTTGAGATACTTGAACCAGGAAAGAAGCACAGTGTGCTCTTGTGATCTGAAGTGCTTTTCTGCATTTTCAAAGTTCTACCATTAACCATTGAGGAATTAAACTAACAGGCGTTTTCAGTGAAATTCGCCTAATCGGGGTAAACATCCAATAGGCTCTAAACAAAAAACCCGTGATGGTAGATTGACCAAATTTGGGGAGCCATGAGGGGCACAAGATAGAATCATTTTGTCAGAGTTTCATGGAAATACAAAAAGAAACCTAGTACCCACAAGCTAAGAAACATGGAATTATTTCTAGTTGGCTAATTATTTCCATGGAATTATTTCCTGTGAGTTTGAAACTCTTTTGCTACCTAGTGATTCAGCTTTGAGATACTTGAACCAGGAGAGAAGCACAGTGTGCTCTTGTGAACTAAAGTGTTGTTCTGCGTTTTTAAAGTTCTAGCATTAACCATTTAAGAATTAAACTCACAGGCGTTTTCAGGCATTTTCGCCTAATCAGGGTAAACATCCAATAGACTGTAAACAAAACACCAATGATGGTGGGATGACCAAACTTGGCGAGCATTGAGGGGCACATGAGAGAATCATTTTTTCAAAGTTTCATTGAAATACACAAAGAAACCTAGTGCCCAGAAGCTAAGAAACATGGAATTATTTCCAGTTCGCTAAAACGCTTTTCTGTGAGTTTGAAACTCTTTTGCTACCTTGTGATTCAGCTTTGAGATACTTGAACCAGGATAGAAGCACAGTGTGCTCTTGTGAACTAAGGTGTTTTTCTGCATTTTTAAAGTTCTAGCATTAACCATTTAAGAATTAAACTCACAGGCGTTTTCAGGCATTTTCGCCTAATCAGGGTAAACATCCAATAGACTGTAAACAAAACACCCTTGATGGTGGGATGACCAAACTTGGGGAGCCTGGAGGGGCACATGAGAGAATCATTTTTTCACAGTTTCATTGAAATACACAAGGAAACCTCTTGCACAGAAGCTAAGAAACATGGAATTATTTCAAGTTCGCTAAAACACTTTTCTGTGAGTTTGAAACTCTTTCGTTACCTAGTGATTCAGCTTTGAGATACTTGAACCAGGAAAGAAGCACAGTGTGCTCTTGTGATCTGAAGTGCTTTTCTGCATTTTCAAAGTTCTAGCATTAACCATTGTTTAATTAAACTAACAGACGTTTTCAGTGAAATTCGCCTTATCAGGGTAAACATCCAATAGGCTCTAAACAAAAAACCCTTCATGGTGAGATGACCTAATTTGGGGAGCCATGAGGGACACAAGAGAGAATCATTTTGTCAGAGATTCATTGAAATACACAAAGAAACCTAGTACCCAGAAGCTAAGAAACATGGAGTTATTTCCAGTTGGCTAAATCGCTTCTATGTTAGTTTGAAACTCTTTTCCTACCTAGTGATGCAGCTTTGAGATACTTGAACCAGGACAGAAGCACAGTGTGCTCTTGTGAACTAAAGTGCTTTTCTGCATTTTCAAAGTTCTAACTTTAACCATTGAGGAATTAAACTACAGGCGTTTTCAGTGAAATTCGCCTAATCAGGGTAAACATCCAATAGGCTCTAAACAAAAAACCCGTGATGGTGCGATGACCAAATTTGGGGAGCCATGAGGGGCACAAGAGAGAATCATTTTGTCAGAGTTTCATTGAAATACACCAAGAAACCTAGTACCCAGAAGCTAAGAAACATGGAATTATTTCCAGTTGGCTAAATCGGTTTTCTGTGAGTTTCAAACTCTTTTGCTACCTAGTGATTCAGCTTTGAGATACTTGAACCAGGAAAGAAGCACAGTGTGCTCTTGTGATCTGAAGTGCTTTTCTGCATTTTCAAAGTTCTAGCATTAACCATTGAGGAATTAAACTAACAGGCGTTTTCAGTGAAATTCGCCTGATCAGGGTAAACATCCAATAGGCTCTAAACAAAAAACCCGTGAGGGTGGGTTGACCAAATTTGGGGAGCCATGATGGGCACAAGAGAGAATCATTTTTTCAGAGTTTCATTGAAATACACAAAGAAACCTAGTACCCAGAAGCTAAGAAACATGGAATTATTTCCATTTGGCTAAATCGCTTTTCTGTGAGTTTGAAACTCTTTTGCTACCTAGTGATTCAACTTTGAGATACTTCAACCAGGACAAAAGCACAGTGCGCTCTTCTGATCTGAAATGATTTTCTGCATTTTCAAAGTTCTAGCATTAACCATTGAGGAATTAAACTACAGGCGTTTTCAGTGAAATTCGCCTAATCAGGGTAAACATCCAATAGGCTCTAAACAAAAAACCCGTGATGGTGAAATGACCAAATTTGGGGAGCCATGAGGGGCACAAGAGAGAATCATTTTGTCAGAGTTTCATTGAAATACACAAAGAAACCTAGTACCCAGAAGCTAAGAAACATGGAAATATTTCCAGTTGGCTAAATCGCTTTTCTGTGAGTTTGAAACTCTTTTGCTACCTAGTGATTCAGCTTTGAGATACTTGAACCAGGAAAGAAGCACAGTGTGCTCTTGTGAAATGAATTGCTTTTCTGCATTTTCAAAGTTCTAGCTTTAACCATTGAGGTATTAAACTACAGGCGTTTTCAGTGAAATTCGCCTAATCGGGGTAAACGTCCAATAGGCTCTAAACAAAAAACCCGTGATGATGGGATGACCAAATTTGGGGAGCCATAAGGGGCAAAAGAGAGAATCATTTTGTCAGAGTTTCATTGAAATACACAAAGAAACCTAGTACCCAGAAGCAAAGAAACCTGGAATAATTTCCAGTTGGCTAAATCGCTTTTCTGTGAGTTTGAAACTCTTTTGCTACCGAGAGCTTCAGCATTGAGATACTTGAACCAGGACAGAAGCACAGTGTGCTCTTGTGAACTAAAGTGTTGTTCTGCGTTTTTAAAGTTCTAGCATTAACCATTTAAGAATTAAACTCACAGGCGTTTTCAGGCATTTTCGCCTAATCAGGGTAAACATCCAATAGACTGTAAACAAAACACCAATGATGGTGGGATGACCAAACTTGGCGAGCCTTGAGGGGCACATGAGAGAATCATTTTTTCAAAGTTTCATTGAAATACACAAAGAAACCTAGTGCCCAGAAGCTAAGAAACATGGAATTATTTCCAGTTCGCTAAAACGCTTTTCTGTGAGTTTGAAACTCTTTTGCTACCTTGTGATTCAGCTTTGAGATACTTGAACCAGGATAGAAGCACAGTGTGCTCTTGTGAACTAAGGTGTTTTTCTGCATTTTTAAAGTTCTAGCATTAACCATTTAAGAATTAAACTCACAGGCGTTTTCAGGCATTTTCGCCTAATCAGGGTAAACATCCAATAGACTGTAAACAAAACACCAATGATGGTGGGATGACCAAACTTGGGGAGCCTGGAGGGGCACATGAGAGAATCATTTTTTCACAGTTTCATTGAAATACACAAGGAAACCTCTTGCACAGAAGCTAAGAAACATGGAATTATTTCAAGTTCGCTAAAACACTTTTCTGTGAGTTTGAAACTCTTTCGTTACCTAGTGATTCAGCTTTGAGATACTTGAACCAGGAAAGAAGCACAGTGTGCTCTTGTGATCTGAAGTGCTTTTCTGCATTTTCAAAGTTCTAGCATTAACCATTGTTTAATTAAACTAACAGACGTTTTCAGTGAAATTCGCCTTATCAGGGTAAACATCCAATAGGCTCTAAACAAAAAACCCTTCATGGTGAGATGACCTAATTTGGGGAGCCATGAGGGACACAAGAGAGAATCATTTTGTCAGAGATTCATTGAAATACACAAAGAAACCTAGTACCCAGAATCTAAGAAACATGGAGTTATTTCCAGTTGGCTAAATCGCTTCTATGTTAGTTTGAAACTCTTTTCCTACCTAGTGATGCAGCTTTGAGATACTTGAACCAGGACAGAAGCACAGTGTGCTCTTGTGAACTAAAGTGCTTTTCTGCATTTTCAAAGTTCTAACTTTAACCATTGAGGAATTAAACTACAGGCGTTTTCAGTGAAATTCGCCTAATCAGGGTAAACATCCAATAGGCTCTAAACAAAAAACCCGTGATGGTGCGATGACCAAATTTGGGGAGCCATGAGGGGCACAAGAGAGAATCATTTTGTCAGAGTTTCATTGAAATACACCAAGAAACCTAGTACCCAGAAGCTAAGAAACATGGAATTATTTCCAGTTGGCTAAATCGGTTTTCTGTGAGTTTCAAACTCTTTTGCTACCTAGTGATTCAGCTTTGAGATACTTGAACCAGGAAAGAAGCACAGTGTGCTCTTGTGATCTGAAGTGCTTTTCTGCATTTTCAAAGTTCTAGCATTAACCATTGAGGAATTAAACTAACAGGCGTTTTCAGTGAAATTCGCCTGATCAGGGTAAACATCCAATAGGCTCTAAACAAAAAACCCGTGAGGGTGGATTGACCAAATTTGGGGAGCCATGATGGGCACAAGAGAGAATCATTTTTTCAGAGTTTCATTGAAATACACAAAGAAACCTAGTACCCAGAAGCTAAGAAACATGGAATTATTTCCATTTGGCTAAATCGCTTTTCTGTGAGTTTGAAACTCTTTTGCTACCTAGTGATTCAACTTTGAGATACTTCAACCAGGACAAAAGCACAGTGCGCTCTTCTGATCTGAAATGATTTCCTGCATTTTCAAAGTTCTAGCATTAACCATTGAGGAATTAAACTACAGGCGTTTTCAGTGAAATTCGCCTAATCAGGGTAAACATCCAATAGGCTCTAAACAAAAAACCCGTGATGGTGAAATGACCAAATTTGGGGAGCCATGAGGGGCACAAGAGAGAATCATTTTGTCAGAGTTTCATTGAAATACACAAAGAAACCTAGTACCCAGAAGCTAAGAAACATGGAAATATTTCCAGTTGGCTAAATCGCTTTTCTGTGAGTTTGAAACTCTTTTGCTACCTAGTGATTCAGCTTTGAGATACTTGAACCAGGAAAGAAGCACAGTGTGCTCTTGTGAAATGAATTGCTTTTCTGCATTTTCAAAGTTCTAGCTTTAACCATTGAGGTATTAAACTACAGGCGTTTTCAGTGAAATTCGCCTAATCGGGGTAAACGTCCAATAGGCTCTAAACAAAAAACCCGTGATGATGGGATGACCAAATTTGGAGAGCCATAAGGGGCAAAAGAGAGAATCATTTTGTCAGAGTTTCATTGAAATACACAAAGAAACCTAGTACCCAGAAGCAAAGAAACCTGGAATTATTTCCAGTTGGCTAAATCGCTTTTCTGTGAGTTTGAAACTCTTTTGCTACCGAGAGCTTCAGCATTGAGATACTTGAACCAGGACAGAAGCACAGTGTGCTCTTGTGAACTAAAGTGTTGTTCTGCGTTTTTAAAGTTCTAGCATTAACCATTTAAGAATTAAACTCACAGGCGTTTTCAGGCATTTTCGCCTAATCAGGGTAAACATCCAATAGACTGTAAACAAAACACCAATGATGGTGGGATGACCAAACTTGGCGAGCCTTGAGGGGCACATGAGAGAATCATTTTTTCAAAGTTTCATTGAAATACACAAAGAAACCTAGTGCCCAGAAGCTAAGAAACATGGAATTATTTCCAGTTCGCTAAAACGCTTTTCTGTGAGTTTGAAACTCTTTTGCTACCTTGTGATTCAGCTTTGAGATACTTGAACCAGGATAGAAGCACAGTGTGCTCTTGTGAACTAAGGTGTTTTTCTGCATTTTTAAAGTTCTAGCATTAACCATTTAAGAATTAAACTCACAGGCGTTTTCAGGCATTTTCGCCTAATCAGGGTAAACATCCAATAGACTGTAAACAAAACACCCTTGATGGTGGGATGACCAAACTTGGGGAGCCTGGAGGGGCACATGAGAGAATCATTTTTTCACAGTTTCATTGAAATACACAAAGAAACCTCTTTACCAGATGCTAAGAAACATGGAATTATTTCCAGTTCGCTAAAACGCTTTTCTGTGAGTTTGAAACTCTTTTGTTACCTAGTGATTCAGCTTTGAGATACTTGAACCAGGAATAAAGCACAGTGTGCTCTTGTGATCTGAAGTGCTTTTCTGCATTTTCAAAGTTCTATCATTAACCATTGTTTAATTAAACTAACAGGCGTTTTCAGTGAAATTCGCCTAATCAGGGTAAACATCCAATAGGCTCTAAACAAAAAACCCGTGATGGTGAGATGACTAAATTTAGGGAGCCATGAGGGACACAACAGAGAATCATTTTTTCATAGTTTCATTGAAATACACAAAGAAACCTAGTACACACAAGCTAAGAAACATGGAAATATTTCCAGTTGGCTAAATCGCTTTTCTGTGAGTTTGAAACTCTTTTGCTACCTAGTGATTCAGCTTTGAGATACTTGAACCAGGAAAGAAGCACAGTGTGCTCTTGTGAATGAAGTGCTTTTCTGCATTTTCAAAGTTCTAGCTTTAACCATTGAGGTATTAAACTACAGGCGTTTTCAGTGAAATTCGCCTAATCGGGGTAAACATCCAATAGGCTCTAAACAAAAAACCCGTGATGGTGGGATGACCAAATTTGGGGAGCCATAAGGGGCAAAAGAGAGAATCATTTTGTCAGAGTTTCATTAAAATACACAAAGAAACCTAGTACCCAGAAGCAAAGAAACCTGGAATTATTTCCAGTTGGCTAAATCGCTTTTCTGTGAGTTTGAAACTCTTTTGCTACCGAGAGCTTCAGCTTTGAGATACTTGAACCAGGACAGAAGCACAGTGTGCTCTTGTGAACTAAAGTGTTGTTTTGCGTTTTTTAAAGTTCTAGCATTAACCATTTAAGAATTAAACTCACAGGCGTTTTCAGGCATTTTCGCCTAATCAGTGTAAACATCCAATAGACTGCAACAAAACACCCATGATGGTGGGATGACCAAACTTGGCGAGCCTTGAGGGGCACATGAGAGAATCATTTTTTCAGAGTTTCATTGAAATACACAAAGAAACCTAGTGCCCAGAAGCTAAGAAACATGGAATTATTTCCAGTTCTCTAAAACGCTTTTCTGTGAGTTTGAAACTTTTTTCTACCTAGTGATTCAGCTTTGAGATACTTGAACCAGGACAGAAGCACAGTGTGCTTTTGTGATCTGAAGTGCTTTTCTGCATTTTCAAAGTTCTAGCATTAAACATTGAGGAGTTAAACTACAGGCGTTTTCAGTGTAATAAGCCTAATCAGGGTAAACATCCAATAGGCTCTAAACAAAAAACACGTGATGGTGGATTGACCACATTTGGGGAGCCATGAGGGGCACAAGAGAGAATCATTTTATCAGAGTTTCATTGAAATACACAAAGAAACCTAGTTCCCAGAAGCTAAGAAACATGGAATTATTTCCTGTTGGCTAAATCGCTTTTCTGTGAGTTTGAAACTCTTTTGCTACCTAGTGATTCAGCTTTGAGATACTTGAACCAGGAAAGAAGCACAGTATGCTCTTGTGATCTGAAGTGCTTTTCTGCATTTTCAAAGATCTAGCATTAACCATTGAGGAACTAAACTAACAGGCATTTTCAATGAAATTCGCCTAAGCAGGTAAACATCCAATAGGCTCTAAACAAAAAACCCGTGATGGTGGATTGACCAAATTTGGGGAGCCATGATGGGCACAAGAGAGAATCATTTTGTCAGAGTTTCATTGAAATACACAAAGAAACCTAGTACCCAGAAGCTAAGAAACATGGAATTATTTCCATTTGGCTAAATCGCTTTTCTGTGAGTTTGAAACTCTTTTGCTACCTAGTGATTCAACTTTGAGATACTTCAACTAGGACAAAAGCACAGTGCGCTCTTCTGATCTGAAATGATTTTCTGCATTTTCAAAGTTCTAGCATTAACCATAGAGGAATTAAACTACAGGCGTTTTCAGTGAAATTCGCCTAATCAGGGTAAACATCCAATAGGCTCTAAACAAAAAACCCGTGATGTTGCGATGACCAAATTTGGGGAGCCATGAGGGGCACAAGAGAGAATCATTTTGTCAGAGTTTCATTGAAATACACAAAGAAACCTAGTTCCCAGGAGCTAAGAAACATTGGAATTATTTTCAGTTGGCTAAATCGCTTTTCTGTGAGTTTGAAACTCTTTTGCTACCTAGTGATTCAGCTTTGAGATACTAGAACCAAAAAAGAAGCACAGTGTTCTCTTGTGATCTGAAGTGCTTTTCTGCATTTTCAACGTTCTAGCATTAACCATTGAGGAATTAAACTAACAGGCGTTTTCAGTGAAATTCGCCTAATCAGGGTAAACATCCAATAGGCTCTAAACAAAAAACCCGTGATGGTGAAATGACCAAATTTGGGGAGCCATGAGGGGCACAAGAGAGAATCATTTTGTCAGAGTTTCATTGAAATACACAAAGAAACCTAGTACCCAGAAGCTAAGAAACATGGAATTATTTCCATTTGGCTAAATCGCTTTTCTGTGAGTTTGAAACTCTTTTGCTACCTAGTGATTCAGCTTTGAGATACTTGAACCAGGACAGAAGCACAGCGTGCTCTTGTGAAATGAAGTGCTTTTCTGCATTTTCAACGTTCTAGCATTAACCATTGAGGAATTAAACTACAGGCGTTTTCAGTGAAATTCACCTAATCAGGGTAAATATCCAGTATGCTCTCAACAAAAAAACCGCGATGGTGGATTGACCACATTTGGGGAGCCATGAGGGGCACAAGATAGAATCATTTTGTCAGAGTTTCATTGAAATACACAAAGAAACCTAGTTCCCAGAAGCTAAGAAACATGGAATTATTTTCAGTTGGCTAAATCGCTTTTCTGTGAGTTTGAAACTCTTTTGCTACCTAGTGATTCAGCTTTGAGATACTTGAACCAGGAAAGAAGCACAGTGTGCTCTTGTGATCTGAAGTGCTTTTCTGCATTTCCAAAGTTCTACCATTAACCATTGAGGAATTAAACAAACAGGCGTTTTTAGTGAAATTCGCCTAATCAGGGTAAACATCCAATAGGCTCTAAACAAAAAACCCGTGATGGTGGATTGACCAAATTTGGGGAGCCATGAGGGGCACAAGAGAGAATCATTTTGTCAGAGTTTCATTGAAATACACAAAGAAACCTAGTACCCAGAAGCTAAGAAACATGGAATTATTTCCATTTGGCTAAATCGCTTTTCTGTGAGTTTGAAACTCTTTTGCTACCTAGTGATTCAACTTTGAGATACTTCAACCAGGACAAAAGCACAGTGCGCTCTTATGATATGAAATGCTTTTCTGCATTTTCAAAGTTCTAGCATTAACCATTGAGGAATTAAACTACAGGCGTTTTCAGTGAAATTCGCCTAATCAGGGTAAACATCCAATAGGCTCTAAACAAAAAACTCGTGATGGTCCATTGACCAAATTTGGGGAGCCATGAGGGGCACAAGAGAGAATCATTTTGTCAGAGTTTCATGGAAATACAAAAAAGAAACCTAGTACCCACAAGCTAAGAAACATGGAATTATTTCCAGTTGGCTGATTATTTCCATGGAATTATTTCCTGTGAGTTTGAAACTCTTTTGCTACCTAGTGATTCAGCTTTGAGATACTTGAACCAGGAGAGAAGCACAGTGTGCTCTTGTGAACTAATGTGTTTTTCTGCGTTTTTAAAGTTCTAGCATTAACCATTTAAGAATTAAACTCACAGGCGTTTTCAAGCATTTTTGCCTAATCAGGGTAAACATCCAATAGACTGTAAACAAAACACCTTTGATGGTGGGATGACCAAACTTGGGGAGCCTGGAGGGGCACATGAGAGATTCAATTCTTCAGAGTTTCATTGAAATACACAAAGAAACCTCTTGCCCAGAAGCTAAGAAACATGGAATTATTTTCAGTTCGCTAAAACGCTTTTCTGTGAGTTTGAAATTCTTTCGTTACCTAGTGATTCAGCTTTGAGATACTTGAACCAGGAAAGAAGCACAGTGTGCTCTTGTGATCTGAAGTGCTTTTCTGCATTTTCAAAGTTCTAGCATTAACCATTGTTTAATTAAACTAACAGGCGTTTTCAGTGAAATTCGCCTTATCAGGGTAAACATCCAATAGGCTCTAAACAAAAAACCCTTGATGG
Organism: Tamias sibiricus; assembly: GCA_025594165.1. Classification (NCBI taxonomy): domain Eukaryota; kingdom Metazoa; phylum Chordata; class Mammalia; order Rodentia; family Sciuridae; genus Tamias; species Tamias sibiricus. The sequence continues at coordinate 25,043 of JAKELJ010000065.1, forward strand.
TGAGATGACCTAATTTGGGGAGCCATGAGGGACACAAGAGAGTACCATTTTGTCAGAGATTTATTGAAATACACAAAGAAACCTAGTACCCAGAAGCTAAGAAACTTGGAATTATTTCCAGTTGGCTAAATCGCTTTTCTGTGAGTTTGAAACTCCTTTGCTACCGAGAGCTTCAGCTTTGAGATACTTGAACCAGGAGAGAAGCACAGTGTGCTTTTGTGAACTAAAGTGTTGTTTTGCGTTTTTAAAGTTCTAGCATTAACCATTTAAGAATTAAACTCACAGGCGTTTTCAGGCATTTTCGCCTAATCAGTGTAAACATCCAATAGACTGCAACAAAACACCCATGATGGTGGGTTGACCAAACTTGGCGAGCCTTGAGGGGCACATGAGAGAATCATTTTTTCAGAGTTTCATTGAAATACACAAAGAAACCTAGTGCCCAGAAGCTAAGAAACATGGAATTATTTCCAGTTCTCTAAAACGCTTTTCTGTGAGTTTGAAACTTTTTTGTACCTAGTGATTCAGCTTTGAGATACTTGAACCAGGACAGAAGCACAGTGTGCTTTTGTGATCTGAAGTGCTTTTCTGCATTTTCAAAGTTCTAGCATTAAATATTGAGGAATTAAACTACAGGCGTTTTCAGTGAAATTCGCCTAATCAGGGTAAACATCCAATAGGCTCTAAACAAAAAACACGTGATGGTGGATTGACCACATTTTGGGAGCCATGAGGGGCACAAGAGAGAATCATTTTGTCAGAGTTTCATTGAAATACACAAAGTTGTCAGAGTTTCATTGAAATACACAAAGAAACCTAGTTCCCAGAAGCTAAGAAACATGGAATTATTTCCAGTTCGCTAAAACGCTTTTCTGTGAGTTTGAAACTCTTTCGTTACCTAGTGATTCAGCTTTGAGATACTTGAACCAGGAAAGAAGCACAGTGTGCTCTTGTGATCTGAAGTGCTTTTCTGCATTTTCAAAGTTCTATTATTAACCATTGTGGAATTAAACTAACAGGCGTTTTCAGTGAAATTCGCCTAATCAGGGTAAACATCGAATAGGCTCTAAACAAAAAACCCGTGATGGTGAGATTACCAAATTTGGGGAGCCATGAGGGGCACAAGATAGAATCATTTTGTCAGAGTTTCATTGAAAAACAAAAACAAACCTAGTACCCACAAGCTAAGAAACATGGAATTATTTCCAGGTGGCTAAAAAACGCTTCTCTGTGAGTTTGAAACTCTTTTGCTACCTAGTGATGCAGCTTTGAGATACTTGAACCAGGACAGAAGCACAGTGTGCTCTTGTGAACTAAAGTGTTTTTTTTCTGCATTTTTAAAGTTCTAGCATTAACCATTTAAGAATTAAACTCACAGGCGTTTTCAGGCATTTTCGCCTAATCAGGGTAAACATCCATTAGACTGTAAACAAAACACCCTTGATGGTGGGATGACCTAACTTGGGGAGCCTGTAGGGGCACATGAGATAATCATTTCTTCAGAGTTTCATTGAAATACACAAAGAAACCTAGTGCCCAGAAGCTAAGAAACATGGAATTATTTCCAGTTCTCTAAAACGCTTTTCTGTGAGTTTGAAACTTTTTTCTACCTAGTGATTCAGCTTTGAGATACTTGAACCAGGACAGAAGCACAGTGTGCTTTTGTGATCTGAAGTGCTTTTCTGCATTTTCAAAGTTCTAGCATTAAATATTGAGGAATTAAACTACAGGCGTTTTCAGTGAAATTCGCCTAATCAGGGTAAACATCCAATAGGCTCTAAACAAAAAACACGTGATGGTGGATTGACCACATTTGGGGAGCCATGAGGGGCACAAGAGAGAATCATTTTGTCAGAGTTTCATTGAAATACACAAAGAAACCTAGTTCCCAGAAGCTAAGAAACATGGAATTATTTCCAGTTCGCTAAAACGCTTTTCTGTGAGTTTGAAACTCTTTCCTTACCTAGTGATTCAGCTTTGAGATACTTGAACCAGGAAAGAAGCACAGTGTGCTCTTGTGATCTGAAGTGCTTTTCTGCATTTTCAAAGTTCTATTATTAACCATTGTGGAATTAAACTAACAGGCGTTTTCAGTGAAATTCGCCTAATCAGGGTAAACATCGAATAGGCTCTAAACAAAAAACCCGTGATGGTGAGATTACCAAATTTAAGGAGCCATGAGGGGCACAAGATAGAATCATTTTGTCAGAGTTTCATTGAAAAACAAAAACAAACCTAGTACCCACAAGCTAAGAAACATGGAATTATTTCCAGGTGGCTAAAACGCTTCTCTGTGAGTTTGAAACTCTTTTGCTACCTAGTGATGCAGCTTTGAGATACTTGAACCAGGACAGAAGCACAGTGTGCTCTTGTGAACTAAAGTGTTTTTCTGCATTTTTAAAGTTCTAGCATTAACCATTTAAGAATTAAACTCACAGGCGTTTTCAGGCATTTTCGCCTAATCAGGGTAAACATCCATTAGACTGTAAACAAAACACCCTTGATGGTGGGATGACCTAACTTGGGGAGCCTGTAGGGGCACATGAGATAATCATTTCTTCAGAGTTTCATTGAAATACACAAAGAAACCTAGTGCCCAGAAGCTAAGAAACATGGAATTATTTCCAGTTCGCTAAAACTCTTTTCTGTGAGTTTGAAACTCTTTTGTTACCTAGTGATTCAGCTTTGAGATACTTGAACCAGGAAAGAAGCACAGTGTGCTCTTGTGATCTGAAGTGCTTTTCTGCATTTTCAAAGTTCTATTATTAACCATTGTGGAATTAAACTAACAGGCGTTTTCAGTGAAATTCGCCTAATCAGGGTAAACATCGAATAGGCTCTAAACAAAAAATCCGTGATGGTGTGATGACGAAATTTGGGGAGCCATGAGGGGCACAAGAGAGAATCATTTTGTCAGAGTTTCATGGAAATACACAAAGAAACCTAGTACCCAGAAGCTAAGAAACATGGAATTATTTCCAGTTGGCTAAATCGCTTTTCTGTGTGTTTGAAACTCTTTTCCAACCTAGTGATTCAGCTTTGAGATACTTGAACCAGGACAGAAGCACAATGTGCTTTTGTGATATGAAGTGCTTTTCTGCATTTTCAAAGTTCAAGCTTTAACCACTGAGGAATTAAACTACAGGCGTTTTCAGTGAAATTCGCCTAATCAGGGTAAACATCGAATAGGCTCTAAAAAAAAAACCCGTGATAGTGGGATGACAAAATTTGGGGAGCCATGAGGGGCACAAGAGAGAATCATTTTGTCAGAGTTTCGTGGAAATACACAAAGAAACCTAGTTCCGAGAAGCTAAGAAACATGGAATTATTTCCAGTTGGCTAAATCGCTCTTCTGTGAGTTTGAAACTCTTTTGCTACCTAGTGATTCAACTTTGAGATACTTCAACCAGGACAGAAGCACAGTGTTCTCTTGCTATTTGAAATGCTTTTCTGCATTTTAAAGTTCTACCATTAACCATTGAGGAATTAAACTACAGGAGTTTTCAG
>JAKELJ010000065.1:28649-71856 GCA_025594165.1 Tamias sibiricus
ATTCAGCTTTGAGATACTTGAACCAGGAAAGAAGCACAGTGTGTTCTTGTGAAATGAAGTGCTTTTCTGCATTTTCAAAGTTCTAGCTTTTAACCATTGAGGTATTAAACTACAGGCGTTTTCAGTGAAATTCGCCTAATCGGGGTAAACATCCAATAGGCTCTAAACAAAAAAACCCGTGATGGTGGGATAACCAAATTTGGGAGCCATAAGGGGCAAAAGAGAGAATCATTTGTCAGAGTTTCATTAAAATACACAAAGAAACCTAGTACCCAGAAGCAAAGAAACCTGGAATTATTTCCAGTTGGCTAAATCGCTTTTCTGTGAGTTTGAAACTCTTTTGCTACCGAGAGCTTCAGCTTTGAGATACTTGAACCAGGACAGAAGCACAGTGTGCTCTTGTGTACTAAAGTGTTGTTTTGCGTTTTTAAAGTTCTAGCATTAACCATTTAAGAATTAAACTCACAGGCGTTTTCAGGCATTTTCGCCTAATCAGTGTAAACATCCAATAGACTGCAACAAAACACCCATGATGGTGGGATGACCAAACTTGGCGAGCCTTGAGGGGCACATGAGAGAATCATTTTTTCAGAGTTTCATTGAAATACACAAAGAAACCTAGTGCCCAGAAGCTAAGAAACATGGAATTATTTCCAGTTCTCTAAAACGCTTTTCTGTGAGTTTGAAACTTTTTTCTACCTAGTGATTCAGCTTTGAGATACTTGAACCAGGACAGAAGCACAGTGTGCTTTGTGATCTGAAGTGCTTTTCTGCATTTTCAAAGTTCTAGCATTAACCATTGTTTAATTAAACTTACAGGCGTTTTCAGTGAAATTCGCCTTATCAGGGTAAACATCCAATAGGCTCTAAACAAAAAACCCTGATGGTGAGATGACCTATTTTGGGGAGCCATGAGGGACACAAGAGAGAATCATTTTGTCAGAGTTTCATTGAAATACACAAAGAAACCTAGTACCCAGAAGCTAAGAAACTTGGAATTATTTCCAGTTGGCTAAATCGCTTTTCAGTGAGTTTGAAACTCTTTTGCTACCAAGAGCTTCAGCTTTGAGATACTTGAACCCGGACAGAAGCACAGTGTTCTCTTGTGAAATAAAGTGTTGTTCTGCGTTTTTAAAGTTCTAGCATTAACCATTTAAGAATTAAACTCACAGGCGTTTTCAGGCATTTTCGCCTAATCAGGGTAAACATCCAATAGACTGTAAACAAAACACCAATGATGGTGGGATGACCAAACTTGGCGAGCCTTGAGGGGCACGTGAGAGAATCATTTTTTCAAAGTTTCATTGAAATACACAAAGAAACCTAGTGCCCAGAAGCTAAGAAACATGGAATTATTTCCAGTTCGCTAAAACGCTTTTCTGTGAGTTTGAAACTCTTTTGCTACCTTGTGATTCAGCTTTGAGATACTTGAACCAGGATAGAAGCACAGTGTGCTCTTGTGAACTAAGGTGTTTTTCTGCATTTTTTAAAGTTCTAGCATTAACCATTTAAGAATTAAACTCACAGGCGTTTTCAGGCATTTTCGCCTAATCAGGGTAAACATCCAATAGACTGTAAACAAAAACACCCTTGATGGTGGGATGACCAAATTTGGGGAGCCTGGAGGGGCACATGAGAGAATCATTTTTTTCACAGTTTCATTGAAATACACAAAGAAACCTAGTGCCCAGAAGCTAAGAAACATGGAATTATATCCAGTTCGCTAAAACGCTTTTCTGTGAGTTTGAAACTCTTTCGTTACCTAGTGATTCAGCTTTGAGATACTTGAACCAGGAAAGAAGCACAGTGTGCTCTTGTGATCTGAAGTGCTTTTCTGCATTTTCAAAGTTCTATCATTAACCATTGTTTAATTAAACTAACAGGCGTTTTCAGTGAAATTCGCCTAATCAGGGTAAACATCCAATAGGCTCTAAACAAAAAACCCATGATGGTGAGATCACTAAATTTAGGGAGCCATGAGGGACACAACAGAGAATCATTTTTTTCATAGTTTGATTGAAATACACAAAGAAACCTAGTACACACAAGCTAAGAAACATGGAAAATATTTCCAGTTGGCTAAATCGCTTTTCTGTGAGTTTGAAACTCTTTTGCTACCTAGTGATGCAGCTTTGAGATACTTGAACCAGGACAGAAGCACAGTGTGCTCTTGTGAACTAAAGTGTGGCCGGGTGGGATGTTGTTTTGCGTTTTTAAAGTTCTAGCATTAACCATTTAAGAATTAAACTCACAGGCGTTTTCAGGCATTTTCGCCTAATCAGTGTAAACATCCAATAGACTGCAACAAAACACCCATGATGGTGGGATGACCAAACTTGGGGAGCCTTGAGGGGCACATGAGAGAATCATTTTTTCAGAGTTTCATTGAAATACACAAAGAAACCTAGTGTCCAGAAGCTAAGAAACATGGAATTATTTCCAGTTCTCTAAAACGCTTTTCTGTGAGTTTGAAACTTTTTTCTACCTAGTGATTCAGCTTTGAGATACTTGAACCAGGACAGAAGCACAGTGTGCTTTTGTGATCTGAAGTGCTTTTCTGCATTTTCAAAGTTCTAGCATTAAACATTGAGGAGTTAAACTACAGGCGTTTTCAGTGTAAATTCGCCTAATCAGGGTAAACATCCAATAGGCTCTAAACAAAAAACCCGTGATGGTCAGATGACCAAATTTGGGGAGCCATGAGGGGCACAAGAGAGAATGATTTTGTCAGAGTTTCATTGAAATACACAAAGAAACCTAATACACACAAGCTAAGAAACATGGAATTATTTCTAGGTGGCTAAATCGCTTTTCAGTGAGTTTGAAACTCTTTTGCTACCTAGTGATTCAGCTTTGAGATACTTGAACCAGGACAGAAGCATAGTGTGCTCTTGTGAAATGAAGTGCTTTTCTGCATTTTCAAAGTTCTAACTTTAACCATTGAGGAATTAAACTACAGGCGTTTTCAGTGAAATTTGCCTAATCAGGGTAAACCTCCAATAGGCTCTAAACAAAAAACCCCGTGATGGTGCGATGACCAAATTTGGGGAGCCATGAGGGGCACAAGAGAGAATCATTTTGTCAGAGTTTCATTGAAATACACAAAGAAACCTAGTTCCCAGAAGCTAAGAAACCTGGAATTATTTCCAGTTGGCTAAATCGCTTTTCTGTGAGTTTGAAACTCTTTTGCTACCTAGTGATTCAGCTTTGAGATACTTGAACCAGGAAAGAAGCACAGTGTGCTCTTGTGATCTGAAGTGCTTTTCTGCATTTTCAAAGTTCTACCATTAACCATTGAGGAATTAAACTAACAGGCGTTTTCAGTGAAATTCGCCTAATCGGGGTAAACATCCAATAGGCTCTAAACAAAAAACCCGTGATGGTGGATTGACCAAATTTGGGGAGCCATGAGGGGCACAAGATAGAATCATTTTGTCAGTGTTTCATGGAAATACAAAAAGAAACCTAGTACCCACAAGCTAAGAAACATGGAATTATTTCTAGTTGGCTAATTATTTCCATGGAATTATTTCCTGTGAGTTTGAAACTCTTTTGCTACCTAGTGATTCAGCTTTGAGATACTTGAACCAGGAGAGAAGCACAGTGTGCTCTTGTGAACTAAAGTGTTTTTCTGCCTTTTTAAAGTTCTAGCATTAACCATTTAAGAATTAAACTCACAGGCGTTTTTTCAGGCATTTTCGCCTAATCAGGATAAACATCCAATAGACTGTAAACAAAACACCCTTGATGGTGGGATGACCAAACTTGGGGAGCCTTGAGGGGCACATGAGAGAATCAATTCTTCAGAGTTTCATTGAAATACACAAAGAAACCTCTTGCACAGAAGCTAAGAAACATGGAATTATTTCCAGTTCGCTAAAACACTTTTCTGTGAGTTTGAAACTCTTTCGTTACCTAGTGATTCAGCTTTGAGATACTTGAACCAGGAAAGAAGCACAGTGTGGTCTTGTGATCTGAAGTGCTTTTCTGCATTTTCAAAGTTCTAGCATTAACCATTGTTTAATTAAACTAACAGACGTTTTCAGTGAAATTCGCCTTATCAGGGTAAACATCCAATAGGCTCTAAACAAAAAACCCTTGATGGTGAGATGACCTAATTTGGGGAGCCATGAGGGACACAAGAGAGAATCATTTTGTCAGAGATTCATTGAAATACACAAAGAAACCTAGTACCCAGAAGCTAAGAAACATGGAGTTATTTCCAGTTGGCTAAATCGCTTCTATGTTAGTTTGAAACTCTTTTCCTACCTAGTGATGCAGCTTTGAGATACTTGAACCAGGGCAGAAGCACAGTGTGCTCTTGTGAACTAAAGTGTTGTTCTGCGTTTTTAAAGTTCTAGCATTAACCATTTAAGAATTAAACTCACAGGCGTTTTCAGGCATTTTCGCCTAATCAGGGTAAACATCCAATAGACTGTAAACAAAACACCAATGATGGTGGGATGACCAAACTTGGCGAGCCTTGAGGGGCACATGAGAGAATCATTTTTTCAAAGTTTCATTGAAATACACAAAGAAACCTAGTGCCCAGAAGCTAAGAAACATGGAATTATTTCCAGTTCGCTAAAACGCTTTTCTGTGAGTTTGAAACTCTTTTGCTACCTTGTGATTCAGCTTTGAGATACTTGAACCAGGATAGAAGCACAGTGTGCTCTTGTGAACTAAGGTGTTTTTCTGCATTTTCAAAGTTCTATCATTAACCATTGTTTAATTAAACTAACAGGCGTTTTCAGTGAAATTCGCCTAATCAGGGTAAACATCCAATAGGCTCTAAACAAAAAACCCGTGATGGTGAGATGACTAAATTTTAGGGAGCCATAAGGGACACAACAGAGAATCATTTTTTCATAGTTTCATTGAAATACACAAAGAAACCTAGTACACACAAGCTAAGAAACATGGAAATATTTCCAGTTGGCTAAATCGCTTTTCTGTGAGTTTGAAACTCTTTTGCTACCTAGTGATTCAGCTTTGAGATACTTGAACCAGGAAAGAAGCACAGTGTGCGCTTGTGAAATGAAGTGCTTTTCTGCATTTTCAAAGTTCTAGCTTTAACCATTGAGGTATTAAACTACAGGCGTTTTCAGTGAAATTCGCCTAATCGGGGTAAACATCCAATAGGCTCTAAACAAAAAACCCGTGATGGTGGGATAACCAAATTTGGGGAGCCATAAGGGGCAAAAGAGAGAAACATTTTGTCAGAGTTTTATTAAAATACACAAAGAAACCTAGTACCCAGAAGCAAAGAAACCTGGAATTATTTCCAGTTGGCTAAATCGCTTTTCTGTGAGTTTGAAACTCTTTTGCTACCGAGAGCTTCAGCTTTGAGATACTTGAACCAGGACAGAAGCACAGTGTGCTCTTGTGAACTAAAGTGTTGTTTTGCGTTTTTAAAGTTCTAGCATTAACCATTTAAGAATTAAACTCACAGGCGTTTTCAGGCATTTTCGCCTAATCAGTGTAAACATCCAATAGACTGCAACAAAACACCCATGATGGTGGGATGACCAAACTTGGCGAGCCTTGAGGGGCACATGAGAGAATCATTTTTTCAGAGTTTCATTGAAATACACAAAGAAACCTAGTGCCCAGAAGCTAAGAAACATGGAATTATTTCCAGTTCTCTAAAACGCTTTTCTGTGAGTTTGAAACTTTTTTTCTACCTAGTGATTCAGCTTTGAGATACTTGAACCAGGACAGAAGCACAGTGTGCTTTTGTGATCTGAAGTGCTTTTCTGCATTTTCAAAGTTCAAGCATTAAACATTGAGGAGTTAAACTACAGGCGTTTTCAGTGTAATTCGCCTAATCAGGGTAAACATCCAATAGGCTCTAAACAAAAAACCCGTGATGGTCAGATGACCAAATTTGGGGAGCCATGAGGGGCACAAGAGAGAATCATTTTGTCAGAGTTTCATTGAAATACACAAAGAAACCTAATACACACAAGCTAAGAAACATGGAATTATTTCTAGTTGGCTAAATCGCTTTTCAGTGAGTTTGAAACTTTTTTGCTACCTAGTGATTCAGCTTTGAGATACTTGAACCAGGACAGAAGCACAGTGTGCTCTTGTGAAATGAAGTGCTTTTCTGCATTTTCAAAGTTCTAACTTTAACCATTGAGGAATTAAACTACAGGCGTTTTCAGTGAAATTTGCCTAATCAGGGTAAACATCCAATAGGCTCTAAACAAAAAACCCGTGATGGTGCGATGACCAAATTTGGGGAGCCATGAGGGGCACAAGAGAGAATCATTTTGTCAGAGTTTCATTGAAATACACAAAGAAACCTAGTTCCCAGAAGCTAAGAAACATGGAATTATTTCCAGTTGGCTAAATCGCTTTTCTGTGAGTTTGAAACTCTTTTGCTACCTAGTGATTGAGCTTTGAGATACTTGAACCAGGAAAGAAGCACAGTGTGCTCTTGTGATCTGAAGTGCTTTTCTGCATTTTCAAAGTTCTACCATTAACCATTGAGGAATTAAACTAACAGGCGTTTTCAGTGAAATTCGCCTAATCGGGTAAACATCCAATAGGCTCTAAACAAAAAACCCGTGATGGTAGATTGACCAAATTTGGGGAGCCATGAGGGGCACAAGATAGAATCATTTTGTCAGAGTTTCATGGAAATACAAAAAGAAACCTAGTACCCACAAGCTAAGAAACATGGAATTATTTCTAGTTGGCTAATTATTTCCATGGAATTATTTCCTGTGAGTTTGAAACTCTTTTGCTACCTAGTGATTCAGCTTTGAGATACTTGAACCAGGAGAGAAGCACAGTGTGCTCTTGTGAACTAAAGTGTTTTTCTGCCTTTTTAAAGTTCTAGCATTAACCATTTAAGAATTAAACTCACAGGCGTTTTCAGGCATTTTCGCCTAATCAGGGTAAACATCCAATAGACTGTAAACAAAACACCCTTGATGGTGGGATGACCAAACTTGGGGAGCCTTGAGGGGCACATGAGAGAATCAATTCTTCAGAGTTTCATTGAAATACACAAGGAAACCTCTTGCACAGAAGCTAAGAAACATGGAATTATTTCCAGTTCGCTAAAACACTTTTCTGTGAGTTTGAAACTCTTTCGTTACCTAGTGATTCAGCTTTGAGAAACTTGAACCAGGAAAGAAGAACAGTGTGCTCTTGTGATCTGAAGTGCTTTTCTGCATTTTCAAAGTTCTAGCATTAACCATTGTTTAATTAAACTAACAGACGTTTTCAGTGAAATTCGCCTTATCAGGGTAAACATCCAATAGGCTCTAAACAAAAAACCCTTCATGGTGAGATGACCTAATTTGGGGAGCCATGAGGGACACAAGAGAGAATCATTTTGTCAGAGATTCATTGAAATACACAAAGAAACCTAGTACCCAGAAGCTAAGAAACATGGAGTTATTTCCAGTTGGCTAAATCGCTTCTATGTTAGTTTGAAACTCTTTTCCTACCTAGTGATGCAGCTTTGAGATACTTGAACCAGGACAGAAGCACAGTGCGCTCTTCTGATGTGAAATGCTTTTCTGCATTTTCAAAGTTCTAGCATTAACCATTGAGAAATTAAACTACAGGCGTTTTCAGTGAAATTCGCCTAATCAGTGTAAACATCCAATAGGCTCTAAACAAAAAACTCGTGATGGTGGATTGACCAAATTTGGGGAGCCATGAGGGGCACAAGAGAGAATCATTTTGTAAGAGTTTCATTGAAATACAAAAAGAAACCTAGTACCCACAAGCTAAGAAACATGGAATGATTTCCTGTTAGCAAAAACGCATTCCTGTGAGTTTGAAACTCTTTTGCTACCTAGTGATGCAGCTTTGAGATACTTGAACCAGGACAGAAGCACAGTGTGCTCTTGTGAACTAAGGTGTTTTTCTGCATTTTTAAAGTTCTAGCATTAACCATTTAAGAATTAAACTCACAGGCGTTTTCAGGCATTTTCGCCTAATCAGGGTAAACATCCAATAGACTGTAAACAAAACACCCTTGATGGTGGATGACCAAACTTGGGGAGCCTGGAGGGGCACATGAGAGAATCATTTTTTCACAGTTTCATAAAAATACACAAAGAAACCTCTTGCCCAGATGCTAAGAAACATGGAATTATTTCCAGTTCGCTAAAACGCTTTTCTGTGAGTTTGAAACTCTTTTGTTACCTAGTGATTCAGCTTTGAGATACTTGAACCAGGAAAGAAGCACAGTGTGCTCTTGTGATCTGAAGTGCTTTTCTGCATTTTCAAAGTTATATCATTAACCATTGTTTAATTAAACTAACAGGCGTTTTCAGTGAAATTCGCCTAATCAGGGTAAACATCCAATAGGCTCTAAACAAAAAACCCGTGATGGTGAGATGACTAAATTTAGGGAGCCATGAGGGACACAACAGAGAATCATTTTTTCATAGTTTCATTGAAATACACAAAGAAACATAGTACACACAAGCTAAGAAACATGGAAATATTTCCAGTTGGCTAAATCGCTTTTCTGTGAGTTTGAAACTCTTTTGCTACCTAGTGATTCAGCTTTGAGATACTTGAACCAGGAAAGAAGCACAGTGTGCTCTTGTGAAATGAAGTGCTTTTCTGCATTTTCAAAGTTCTAGCTTTAACCATTGAGGTATTAAACTACAGGCGTTTTCAGTGAAATTCGCCTAATCGGGGTAAACATCCAATAGGCTCTAAACAAAAAACCCGTGATGGTAGATTGACCAAATTTGGGGAGCCATGAGGGGCACAAGATAGAATCATTTTGTCAGAGTTTCATTGAAATACACAAAGAAACCTAGTACCCAGAAGCAAAGAAACCTGGAATTATTTCCAGTTGGCTAAATCGCTTTTCTGTGAGTTTGAAACTCTTTTGCTACCTAGTGATGCAGCTTTGAGATACTTGAACCAGGACAGAAGCACAGTGTGCTCTTGTGAACTAAAGTGTTGTTTTGCGTTTTTAAAGTTCTAGCATTAACCATTTAAGAATTAAACTCACAGGCGTTTTCAGGCATTTTCGCCTAATCAGTGTAAACATCCAATAGACTGCAACAAAACACCCATGATGGTGGGATGACCAAACTTGGCGAGCCTTGAGGGGCACATGAGAGAATCATTTTTTCAGAGTTTCATTGAAATACACAAAGAAACCTAGTGTCCAGAAGCTAAGAAACATGGAATTATTTCCAGTTCTCTAAAACGCTTTTCTGTGAGTTTGAAACTTTTTTCTACCTAGTGATTCAGCTTTGAGATACTTGAACCAGGACAGAAGCACAGTGTGCTTTTGTGATCTGAAGTGCTTTTCTGCATTTTCAAAGTTCTAGCATTAAACATTGAGGAGTTAAACTACAGGCGTTTTCAGTGTAATTCGCCTAATCAGGGTAAACATCCAATAGGCTCTAAACAAAAAACCCGTGATGGTCAGATGACCAAATTTGGGGAGCCATGAGGGGCACAAGAGAGAATGATTTTGTCAGAGTTTCATTGAAATACACAAAGAAACCTAATACACACAAGCTAAGAAACATGGAATTATTTCTAGTTGGCTAAATCGCTTTTCAGTGAGTTTGAAACTCTTTTGCTACCTAGTGATTCAGCTTTGAGATACTTGAACCAGGACAGAAGCACAGTGTGCTCTTGTGAAATGAAGTGCTTTTCTGCATTTTCAAAGTTCTAACTTTAACCATTGAGGAATTAAACTACAGGCGTTTTCAGTGAAATTTGCCTAATCAGGGTAAACATCCAATAGGCTCTAAACAAAAAACCCGTGATGGTGCGATGACCAAATTTGGGGAGCCATGAGGGGCACAAGAGAGAATCATTTTGTCAGAGTTTCATTGAAATACACAAAGAAACCTAGTTCCCAGAAGCTAAGAAACATGGAATTATTTCCAGTTGGCTAAATCGCTTTTCTGTGAGTTTGAAACTCTTTTGCTACCTAGTGATTCAGCTTTGAGATACTTGAACCAGGAAAGAAGCACAGTGTGCTCTTGTGATCTGAAGTGCTTTTCTGCATTTTCAAAGTTCTACCATTAACCATTGAGGAATTAAACTAACAGGCGTTTTCAGTGAAATTCTCCTAATCGGGGTAAACATCCAATAGGCTCTAAACAAAGAACCCGTGATGGTGGATTGACCAAATTTGGGGAGCCATGAGGGGCACAAGATAGAATCATTTTGTCAGTGTTTCATGGAAATACAAAAAGAAACCTAGTACCCACAAGCTAAGAAAAATGGAATTATTTCTAGTTGGCTAATTATTTCCATGGAATTATTTCCTGTGAGTTTGAAACTCTTTTGCTACCTAGTGATTCAGCTTTGAGATACTTGAACCAGGAGAGAAGCACAGTGTGCTCTTGTGAACTAAAGTGTTTTTCTGCCTTTTTAAAGTTCTAGCATTAACCATTTAAGAATTAAACTCACAGGCGTTTTCAGGCATTTTCGCCTAATCAGGATAAACATCCAATAGACTGTAAACAAAACACCCTTGATGGTGGGATGACCAAACTTGGGGAGCCTGGAGGGGCACATGAGAGAATCAATTCTTCAGAGTTTCATTGAAATACACAAAGAAACCTCTTGCACAGAAGCTAAGAAACATGGAATTATTTCCAGTTCGCTAAAACACTTTTCTGTGAGTTTGAAACTCTTTCGTTACCTAGTGATTCAGCTTTGAGATACTTGAACCAGGAAAGAAGCACAGTGTGCTCTTGTGATCTGAAGTGCTTTTCTGCATTTTCAAAGTTCTAGCATTAACCATTGTTTAATTAAACTAACAGACGTTTTCAGTGAAATTCGCCTTATCAGGGTAAACATCCAATAGGCTCTAAACAAAAAACCCTTGATGGTGAGATGACCTAATTTGGGGAGCCATGAGGGACACAAGAGAGAATCATTTTGTCAGAGATTCATTGAAATACACAAAGAAACCTAGTACCCAGAAGCTAAGAAACATGGAGTTATTTCAGGTTGGCTAAATCGCTTCTATGTTAGTTTGAAACTCTTTTCCTACCTAGTGATGCAGCTTTGAGATACTTGAACCAGGGCAGAAGCACAGTGTGCTCTTGTGAACTAAAGTGTTGTTCTGCGTTTTTAAAGTTCTAGCATTAACCATTTAAGAATTAAACTCACAGGCGTTTTCAGGCATTTTCGCCTAATCAGGGTAAACATCCAATAGACTGTAAACAAAACACCAATGATGGTGGGATGACCAAACTTGGCGAGCCTTGAGGGGCACATGAGAGAATCATTTTTTCAAAGTTTCATTGAAATACACAAAGAAACCTAGTGCCCAGAAGCTAAGAAACATGGAATTATTTCCAGTTCGCTAAAACGCTTTTCTGTGAGTTTGAAACTCTTTTGCTACCTTGTGATTCAGCTTTGAGATACTTGAACCAGGATAGAAGCACAGTGTGCTCTTGTGAACTAAGGTGTTTTTCTGCATTTTCAAAGTTCTATCATTAACCATTGTTTAATTAAACTAACAGGCGTTTTCAGTGAAATTCGCCTAATCAGGGTAAACATCCAATAGGTTCTAAACAAAAAACCCGTGATGGTGAGATGACTAAATTTAGGGAGCCATAAGGGACACAACAGAGAATCATTTTTTCATAGTTTCATTGAAATACACAAAGAAACCTAGTACACACAAGCTAAGAAACATGGAAATATTTCCAGTTGGCTAAATCGCTTTTCTGTGAGTTTGAAACTCTTTTGCTACCTAGTGATTCAGCTTTGAGATACTTGAACCAGGAAAGAAGCACAGTGTGTTCTTGTGAAATGAAGTGCTTTTCTGCATTTTCAAAGTTCTAGCTTTAACCATTGAGGTATTAAACTACAGGCGTTTTCAGTGAAATTCGCCTAATCGGGGTAAACATCCAATAGGCTCTAAACAAAAAACCCGTGATGGTGGGATAACCAAATTTGGGGAGCCATAAGGGGCAAAAGAGAGAATCATTTTGTCAGAGTTTCATTAAAATACACAAAGAAACCTAGTACCCAGAAGCAAAGAAACCTGGAATTATTTCCAGTTGGCTAAATCGCTTTTCTGTGAGTTTGAAACTCTTTTGCTACCGAGAGCTTCAGCTTTGAGATACTTGAACCAGGACAGAAGCACAGTGTGCTCTTGTGTACTAAAGTGTTGTTTTGCGTTTTTAAAGTTCTAGCATTAACCATTTAAGAATTAAACTCACAGGCGTTTTCAGGCATTTTCGCCTAATCAGTGTAAACATCCAATAGACTGCAACAAAACACCCATGATGGTGGGATGACCAAACTTGGCGAGCCTTGAGGGGCACATGAGAGAATCATTTTTTCAGAGTTTCATTGAAATACACAAAGAAACCTAGTGCCCAGAAGCTAAGAAACATGGAATTATTTCCAGTTCTCTAAAACGCTTTTCTGTGAGTTTGAAACTTTTTTCTACCTAGTGATTCAGCTTTGAGATACTTGAACCAGGACAGAAGCACAGTGTGCTTTTGTGATCTGAAGTGCTTTTCTGCATTTTCAAAGTTCTAGCATTAACCATTGTTTAATTAAACTTACAGGCGTTTTCAGTGAAATTCGCCTTATCAGGGTAAACATCCAATAGGCTCTAAACAAAAAACCCTTGATGGTGAGATGACCTATTTTGGGGAGCCATGAGGGACACAAGAGAGAATCATTTTGTCAGAGTTTCATTGAAATACACAAAGAAACCTAGTACCCAGAAGCTAAGAAACTTGGAATTATTTCCAGTTGGCTAAATCGCTTTTCAGTGAGTTTGAAACTCTTTTGCTACCAAGAGCTTCAGCTTTGAGATACTTGAACCCGGACGGAAGCACAGTGTTCTCTTGTGAACTAAAGTGTTGTTCTGCGTTTTTAAAGTTCTAGCATTAACCATTTAAGAATTAAACTCACAGGCGTTTTCAGGCATTTTCGCCTAATCAGGGTAAACATCCAATAGACTGTAAACAAAACACCAATGATGGTGGGATGACCAAACTTGGCGAGCCTTGAGGGGCACGTGAGAGAATCATTTTTTCAAAGTTTCATTGAAATACACAAAGAAACCTAGTGCCCAGAAGCTAAGAAACATGGAATTATTTCCAGTTCGCTAAAACGCTTTTCTGTGAGTTTGAAACTCTTTTGCTACCTTGTGATTCAGCTTTGAGATACTTGAACCAGGATAGAAGCACAGTGTGCTCTTGTGAACTAAGGTGTTTTTTTCTGCATTTTTAAAGTTCTAGCATTAACCATTTAAGAATTAAACTCACAGGCGTTTTCAGGCATTTTCGCCTAATCAGGGTAAACATCCAATAGACTGTAAACAAAACACCCTTGATGGTGGGATGACCAAATTTGGGGAGCCTGGAGGGGCACATGAGAGAATCATTTTTTCACAGTTTCATTGAAATACACAAAGAAACCTAGTGCCCAGAAGCTAAGAAACATGGAATTATATCCAGTTCGCTAAAACGCTTTTCGGTGAGTTTGAAACTCTTTCGTTACCTAGTGATTCAGCTTTGAGATACTTGAACCAGGAAAGAAGCACAGTGTGCTCTTGTGATCTGAAGTGCTTTTCTGCATTTTCAAAGTTCTATCATTAACCATTGTTTAATTAAACTAACAGGCGTTTTCAGTGAAATTCGCCTAATCAGGGTAAACATCCAATAGGCTCTAAACAAAAAACCCATGATGGTGAGATCACTAAATTTAGGGAGCCATGAGGGACACAACAGAGAATCATTTTTTCATAGTTTGATTGAAATACACAAAGAAACCTAGTACACACAAGCTAAGAAACATGGAAATATTTCCAGTTGGCTAAATCGCTTTTCTGTGAGTTTGAAACTCTTTTGCTACCTAGTGATGCAGCTTTGAGATACTTGAACCAGGACAGAAGCACAGTGTGCTCTTGTGAACTAAAGTGTTGTTTTGCGTTTTTAAAGTTCTAGCATTAACCATTTAAGAATTAAACTCACAGGCGTTTTCAGGCATTTTCGCCTAATCAGTGTAAACATCCAATAGACTGCAACAAAACACCCATGATGGTGGGATGACCAAACTTGGCGAGCCTTGAGGGGCACATGAGAGAATCATTTTTTCAGAGTTTCATTGAAATACACAAAGAAACCTAGTGTCCAGAAGCTAAGAAACATGGAATTATTTCCAGTTCTCTAAAACGCTTTTCTGTGAGTTTGAAACTTTTTTTCTACCTAGTGATTCAGCTTTGAGATACTTGAACCAGGACAGAAGCACAGTGTGCTTTTGTGATCTGAAGTGCTTTTCTGCATTTTCAAAGTTCTAGCATTAAACATTGAGGAGTTAAACTACAGGCGTTTTCAGTGTAATTCGCCTAATCAGGGTAAACATCCAATAGGCTCTAAACAAAAAACCCGTGATGGTCAGATGACCAAATTTGGGGAGCCATGAGGGGCACAAGAGAGAATGATTTTGTCAGAGTTTCATTGAAATACACAAAGAAACCTAATACACACAAGCTAAGAAACATGGAATTATTTCTAGGTGGCTAAATCGCTTTTCAGTGAGTTTGAAACTCTTTTGCTACCTAGTGATTCAGCTTTGAGATACTTGAACCAGGACAGAAGCATAGTGTGCTCTTGTGAAATGAAGTGCTTTTCTGCATTTTCAAAGTTCTAACTTTAACCATTGAGGAATTAAACTACAGGCGTTTTCAGTGAAATTTGCCTAATCAGGGTAAACCTCCAATAGGCTCTAAACAAAAAACCCGTGATGGTGCGATGACCAAATTTGGGGAGCCATGAGGGGCACAAGAGAGAATCATTTTGTCAGAGTTTCATTGAAATACACAAAGAAACCTAGTTCCCAGAAGCTAAGAAACCTGGAATTATTTCCAGTTGGCTAAATCGCTTTTCTGTGAGTTTGAAACTCTTTTGCTACCTAGTGATTCAGCTTTGAGATACTTGAACCAGGAAAGAAGCACAGTGTGCTCTTGTGATCTGAAGTGCTTTTCTGCATTTTCAAAGTTCTACCATTAACCATTGAGGAATTAAACTAACAGGCGTTTTCAGTGAAATTCGCCTAATCGGGGTAAACATCCAATAGGCTCTAAACAAAAAACCCGTGATGGTGGATTGACCAAATTTGGGGAGCCATGAGGGGCACAAGATAGAATCATTTTGTCAGTGTTTCATGGAAATACAAAAAGAAACCTAGTACCCACAAGCTAAGAAACATGGAATTATTTCTAGTTGGCTAATTATTTCCATGGAATTATTTCCTGTGAGTTTGAAACTCTTTTGCTACCTAGTGATTCAGCTTTGAGATACTTGAACCAGGAGAGAAGCACAGTGTGCTCTTGTGAACTAAAGTGTTTTTCTGCCTTTTTAAAGTTCTAGCATTAACCATTTAAGAATTAAACTCACAGGCGTTTTCAGGCATTTTCGCCTAATCAGGATAAACATCCAATAGACTGTAAACAAAACACCCTTGATGGTGGGATGACCAAACTTGGGGAGCCTTGAGGGGCACATGAGAGAATCAATTCTTCAGAGTTTCATTGAAATACACAAAGAAACCTCTTGCACAGAAGCTAAGAAACATGGAATTATTTCCAGTTCGCTAAAACACTTTTCTGTGAGTTTGAAACTCTTTCGTTACCTAGTGATTCAGCTTTGAGATACTTGAACCAGGAAAGAAGCACAGTGTGGTCTTGTGATCTGAAGTGCTTTTCTGCATTTTCAAAGTTCTAGCATTAACCATTGTTTAATTAAACTAACAGACGTTTTCAGTGAAATTCGCCTTATCAGGGTAAACATCCAATAGGCTCTAAACAAAAAACCCTTGATGGTGAGATGACCTAATTTGGGGAGCCATGAGGGACACAAGAGAGAATCATTTTGTCAGAGATTCATTGAAATACACAAAGAAACCTAGTACCCAGAAGCTAAGAAACATGGAGTTATTTCCAGTTGGCTAAATCGCTTCTATGTTAGTTTTGAAACTCTTTTCCTACCTAGTGATGCAGCTTTGAGATACTTGAACCAGGGCAGAAGCACAGTGTGCTCTTGTGAACTAAAGTGTTGTTCTGCGTTTTTAAAGTTCTAGCATTAACCATTTAAGAATTAAACTCACAGGCGTTTTCAGGCATTTTCGCCTAATCAGGGTAAACATCCAATAGACTGTAAACAAAACACCAATGATGGTGGGATGACCAAACTTGGCGAGCCTTGAGGGGCACATGAGAGAATCATTTTTTCAAAGTTTCATTGAAATACACAAAGAAACCTAGTGCCCAGAAGCTAAGAAACATGGAATTATTTCCAGTTCGCTAAAACGCTTTTCTGTGAGTTTGAAACTCTTTTGCTACCTTGTGATTCAGCTTTGAGATACTTGAACCAGGATAGAAGCACAGTGTGCTCTTGTGAACTAAGGTGTTTTTCTGCATTTTCAAAGTTCTATCATTAACCATTGTTTAATTAAACTAACAGGCGTTTTCAGTGAAATTCGCCTAATCAGGGTAAACATCCAATAGGCTCTAAACAAAAAACCCGTGATGGTGAGATGACTAAATTTAGGGAGCCATAAGGGACACAACAGAGAATCATTTTTTCATAGTTTCATTGAAATACACAAAGAAACCTAGTACACACAAGCTAAGAAACATGGAAATATTTCCAGTTGGCTAAATCGCTTTTCTGTGAGTTTGAAACTCTTTTGCTACCTAGTGATTCAGCTTTGAGATACTTGAACCAGGAAAGAAGCACAGTGTGCGCTTGTGAAATGAAGTGCTTTTCTGCATTTTCAAAGTTCTAGCTTTAACCATTGAGGTATTAAACTACAGGCGTTTTCAGTGAAATTCGCCTAATCGGGGTAAACATCCAATAGGCTCTAAACAAAAAACCCGTGATGGTGGGATAACCAAATTTGGGGAGCCATAAGGGGCAAAAGAGAGAAACATTTTGTCAGAGTTTTATTAAAATACACAAAGAAACCTAGTACCCAGAAGCAAAGAAACCTGGAATTATTTCCAGTTGGCTAAATCGCTTTTCTGTGAGTTTGAAACTCTTTTGCTACCGAGAGCTTCAGCTTTGAGATACTTGAACCAGGACAGAAGCACAGTGTGCTCTTGTGAACTAAAGTGTTGTTTTGCGTTTTTAAAGTTCTAGCATTAACCATTTAAGAATTAAACTCACAGGCGTTTTCAGGCATTTTCGCCTAATCAGTGTAAACATCCAATAGACTGCAACAAAACACCCATGATGGTGGGATGACCAAACTTGGCGAGCCTTGAGGGGCACATGAGAGAATCATTTTTTCAGAGTTTCATTGAAATACACAAAGAAACCTAGTGCCCAGAAGCTAAGAAACATGGAATTATTTCCAGTTCTCTAAAACGCTTTTCTGTGAGTTTGAAACTTTTTTCTACCTAGTGATTCAGCTTTGAGATACTTGAACCAGGACAGAAGCACAGTGTGCTTTTGTGATCTGAAGTGCTTTTCTGCATTTTCAAAGTTCAAGCATTAAACATTGAGGAGTTAAACTACAGGCGTTTTCAGTGTAATTCGCCTAATCAGGGTAAACATCCAATAGGCTCTAAACAAAAAACCCGTGATGGTCAGATGACCAAATTTGGGGAGCCATGAGGGGCACAAGAGAGAATCATTTTGTCAGAGTTTCATTGAAATACACAAAGAAACCTAATACACACAAGCTAAGAAACATGGAATTATTTCTAGTTGGCTAAATCGCTTTTCAGTGAGTTTGAAACTTTTTTGCTACCTAGTGATTCAGCTTTGAGATACTTGAACCAGGACAGAAGCACAGTGTGCTCTTGTGAAATGAAGTGCTTTTCTGCATTTTCAAAGTTCTAACTTTAACCATTGAGGAATTAAACTACAGGCGTTTTCAGTGAAATTTGCCTAATCAGGGTAAACATCCAATAGGCTCTAAACAAAAAACCCGTGATGGTGCGATGACCAAATTTGGGGAGCCATGAGGGGCACAAGAGAGAATCATTTTGTCAGAGTTTCATTGAAATACACAAAGAAACCTAGTTCCCAGAAGCTAAGAAACATGGAATTATTTCCAGTTGGCTAAATCGCTTTTCTGTGAGTTTGAAACTCTTTTGCTACCTAGTGATTGAGCTTTGAGATACTTGAACCAGGAAAGAAGCACAGTGTGCTCTTGTGATCTGAAGTGCTTTTCTGCATTTTCAAAGTTCTACCATTAACCATTGAGGAATTAAACTAACAGGCGTTTTCAGTGAAATTCGCCTAATCGGGGTAAACATCCAATAGGCTCTAAACAAAAAACCCGTGATGGTAGATTGACCAAATTTGGGGAGCCATGAGGGGCACAAGATAGAATCATTTTGTCAGAGTTTCATGGAAATACAAAAAGAAACCTAGTACCCACAAGCTAAGAAACATGGAATTATTTCTAGTTGGCTAATTATTTCCATGGAATTATTTCCTGTGAGTTTGAAACTCTTTTGCTACCTAGTGATTCAGCTTTGAGATACTTGAACCAGGAGAGAAGCACAGTGTGCTCTTGTGAACTAAAGTGTTTTTCTGCCTTTTTAAAGTTCTAGCATTAACCATTTAAGAATTAAACTCACAGGCGTTTTCAGGCATTTTCGCCTAATCAGGGTAAACATCCAATAGACTGTAAACAAAACACCCTTGATGGTGGGATGACCAAACTTGGGGAGCCTTGAGGGGCACATGAGAGAATCAATTCTTCAGAGTTTCATTGAAATACACAAGGAAACCTCTTGCACAGAAGCTAAGAAACATGGAATTATTTCCAGTTCGCTAAAACACTTTTCTGTGAGTTTGAAACTCTTTCGTTACCTAGTGATTCAGCTTTGAGAAACTTGAACCAGGAAAGAAGAACAGTGTGCTCTTGTGATCTGAAGTGCTTTTCTGCATTTTCAAAGTTCTAGCATTAACCATTGTTTAATTAAACTAACAGACGTTTTCAGTGAAATTCGCCTTATCAGGGTAAACATCCAATAGGCTCTAAACAAAAAACCCTTCATGGTGAGATGACCTAATTTGGGGAGCCATGAGGGACACAAGAGAGAGAATCATTTTGTCAGAGATTCATTGAAATACACAAAGAAACCTAGTACCCAGAAGCTAAGAAACATGGAGTTATTTCCAGTTGGCTAAATCGCTTCTATGTTAGTTTGAAACTCTTTTCCTACCTAGTGATGCAGCTTTGAGATACTTGAACCAGGACAGAAGCACAGTGTGCTCTTGTGAACTAAAGTGCTTTTCTGCATTTTCAAAGTTCTAACTTTAACCATTGAGGAATTAAACTACAGGCATTTTCAGTGAAATTCGCCTAATCAGGGTAAACATCCAATAGGCTCTAAACAAAAACCCGTGATGGTGCGATGACCAAATTTGGGGAGCCATGAGGGGCACAAGAGAGAATCATTTTGTCAGAGTTTCATTGAAATACACCAAGAAACCTAGTACCCAGAAGCTAAGAAACATGGAATTATTTCCAGTTGGCTAAATCGGTTTTCTGTGAGTTTCAAACTCTTTTGCTACCTAGTGATTCAGCTTTGAGATACTTGAACCAGGAAAGAAGCACAGTGTGCTCTTGTGATCTGAAGTGCTTTTCTGCATTTTCAAAGTTCTAGCATTAACCATTGAGGAATTAAACTAACAGGCGTTTTCAGTGAAATTTGCCTGATCAGGGTAAACATCCAATAGGCTCTAAACAAAAAACCCGTGAGGGTGGATTGACCAAATTTGGGGAGCCATGATGGGCACAAGAGAGAATCATTTTTTCAGAGTTTCATTGAAATACACAAAGAAACCTAGTACCCAAAAGCTAAGAAACATGGAATTATTTCCATTTGGCTAAATCGCTTTTCTGTGAGTTTGAAACTCTTTTGCTACCTAGTGATTCAACTTTGAGATACTTCAACCAGGACAAAAGCACAGTGCGCTCTTCTGATCTGAAATGATTTTCTGCATTTTCAAAGTTCTAGCATTAACCATTGAGGAATTAAACTACAGGCGTTTTCAGTGAAATTCGCCTAATCAGGGTAAACATCCAATAGGCTCTAAACAAAAAACCCGTGATGGTGAAATGACCAAATTTGGGGAGCCATGAGGGGCACAAGAGAGAATCATTTTGTCAGAGTTTCATTGAAATACACAAAGAAACCTAGTACCCAGAAGCTAAGAAACATGGAAATATTTCCAGTTGGCTAAATCGCTTTTCTGTGAGTTTGAAACTCTTTTGCTACCTAGTGATTCAGCTTTGAGATACTTGAACCAGGAAAGAAGCACAGTGTGCTCTTGTGAAATGAATTGCTTTTCTGCATTTTCAAAGTTCTAGCTTTAACCATTGAGGTATTAAACTACAGGCGTTTTCAGTGAAATTCGCCTAATCGGGGTAAACGTCCAATAGGCTCTAAACAAAAAACCCGTGATGATGGGATGACCAAATTTGGGGAGCCATAAGGGGCAAAAGAGAGAATCATTTTGTCAGAGTTTCATTGAAATACACAAAGAAACCTAGTACCCAGAAGCAAAGAAACCTGGAATTATTTCCAGTTGGCTAAATCGCTTTTCTGTGAGTTTGAAACTCTTTTGCTACCGAGAGCTTCAGCATTGAGATACTTGAACCAGGACAGAAGCACAGTGTGCTCTTGTGAACTAAAGTGTTGTTCTGCGTTTTTAAAGTTCTAGCATTAACCATTTAAGAATTAAACTCACAGGCGTTTTCAGGCATTTTCCCTAATCAGGGTAAACATCCAATAGACTGTAAACAAAACACCAATGATGGTGGGATGACCAAACTTGGCGAGCCTTGAGGGGCACATGAGAGAATCATTTTTTCAAAGTTTCATTGAAATACACAAAGAAACCTAGTGCCCAGAAGCTAAGAAACATGGAATTATTTCCAGTTCGCTAAAACGCTTTTCTGTGAGTTTGAAACTCTTTTGCTACCTTGTGATTCAGCTTTGAGATACTTGAACCAGGATAGAAGCACAGTGTGCTCTTGTGAACTAAGTTGTTTTTCTGCATTTTAAAAGTTCTAGCATTAACCATTTAAGAATTAAACTCACAGGCGTTTTCAGGCATTTTCGCCTAATCAGGGTAAACATCCAATAGACTGTAAACAAAACACCCTTGATGGTGGGATGACCAAACTTGGGGAGCCTGGAGGGGCACAAGAGAGAATCATTTTTTCACAGTTTCATTGAAATACACACAAGGAAACCTCTTGCACAGAAGCTAAGAAACATGGAATTATTTCCAGTTCGCTAAAACACTTTTATGTGAGTTTGAAACTCTTTCGTTACCTAGTGATTCAGCTTTGAGATACTTGAACCAGGAAAGAAGCACAGTGTGCTCTTGTGATCTGAAGTGCTTTTCTGCATTTTCAAAGTTCTAGCATTAACCATTGTTTAATTAAACTAACAGACGTTTTCAGTGAAATTCGCCTTATCAGGGTAAACATCCAATAGGCTCTAAACAAAAAACCCGTGATGGTGCGATGACCAAATTTGGGGAGCCATGAGGGGCACAAGAGAGAATCATTTTGTCAGAGTTTCATTGAAATACACAAAGAAACCTAGTTCCCAGAAGCTAAGAAACATGGAATTATTTCCAGTTGGCTAAATCGCTTTTCTGTGAGTTTGAAACTCTTTTGCTACCTAGTGATTGAGCTTTGAGATACTTGAACCAGGAAAGAAGCACAGTGTGCTCTTGTGATCTGAAGTGCTTTTCTGCATTTTCAAAGTTCTACCATTAACCATTGAGGAATTAAACTAACAGGCGTTTTCAGTGAAATTCGCCTAATCGGGGTAAACATCCAATAGGCTCTAAACAAAAAAAACCGTGATGGTAGATTGACCAAATTTGGGGAGCCATGAGGGGCACAAGATAGAATCATTTTGTCAGAGTTTCATGGAAATACAAAAAGAAACCTAGTACCCACAAGCTAAGAAACATGGAATTATTTCTAGTTGGCTAATTATTTCCATGGAATTATTTCCTGTGAGTTTGAAACTCTTTTGCTACCTAGTGATTCAGCTTTGAGATACTTGAACCAGGAGAGAAGCACAGTGTGCTCTTGTGAACTAAAGTGTTTTTCTGCCTTTTTAAAGTTCTAGCATTAACCATTTAAGAATTAAACTCACAGGCGTTTTCAGGCATTTTCGCCTAATCAGGGTAAACATCCAATAGACTGTAAACAAAAACACCCTTGATGGTGGGATGACCAAACTTGGGGAGCCTTGAGGGGCACATGAGAGAATCAATTCTTCAGAGTTTCATTGAAATACACAAGGAAACCTCTTGCACAGAAGCTAAGAAACATGGAATTATTTCCAGTTCGCTAAAACACTTTTCTGTGAGTTTGAAACTCTTTCGTTACCTAGTGATTCAGCTTTGAGAAACTTGAACCAGGAAAGAAGAACAGTGTGCTCTTGTGATCTGAAGTGCTTTTCTGCATTTTCAAAGTTCTAGCATTAACCATTGTTTAATTAAACTAACAGACGTTTTCAGTGAAATTCGCCTTATCAGGGTAAACATCCAATAGGCTCTAAACAAAAAACCCTTCATGGTGAGATGACCTAATTTGGGGAGCCATGAGGGACACAAGAGAGAATCATTTTGTCAGAGATTCATTGAAATACACAAAGAAACCTAGTACCCAGAAGCTAAGAAACATGGAGTTATTTCCAGTTGGCTAAATCGCTTCTATGTTAGTTTGAAACTCTTTTCCTACCTAGTGATGCAGCTTTGAGATACTTGAACCAGGACAGAAGCACAGTGTGCTCTTGTGAACTAAAGTGCTTTTCTGCATTTTCAAAGTTCTAACTTTAACCATTGAGGAATTAAACTACAGGCGTTTTCAGTGAAATTCGCCTAATCAGGGTAAACATCCAATAGGCTCTAAACAAAAAACCCGTGATGGTGCGATGACCAAATTTGGGGAGCCATGAGGGGCACAAGAGAGAATCATTTTGTCAGAGTTTCATTGAAATACACCAAGAAACCTAGTACCCAGAAGCTAAGAAACATGGAATTATTTCCAGTTGGCTAAATCGGTTTTCTGTGAGTTTCAAACTCTTTTGCTACCTAGTGATTCAGCTTTGAGATACTTGAACCAGGACAGAAGCACAGTGTGCTCTTGTGATCTGAAGTGCTTTTCTGCATTTTCAAAGTTCTAGCATTAACCATTGAGGAATTAAACTAACAGGCGTTTTCAGTGAAATTTGCCTGATCAGGGTAAACATCCAATAGGCTCTAAACAAAAAACCCGTGAGGGTGGATTGACCAAATTTGGGGAGCCATGATGGGCACAAGAGAGAATCATTTTTTCAGAGTTTCATTGAAATACACAAAGAAACCTAGTACCCAAAAGCTAAGAAACATGGAATTATTTCCATTTGGCTAAATCGCTTTTCTGTGAGTTTGAAACTCTTTTGCTACCTAGTGATTCAACTTTGAGATACTTCAACCAGGACAAAAGCACAGTGCGCTCTTCTGATCTGAAATGATTTTCTGCATTTTCAAAGTTCTAGCATTAACCATTGAGGAATTAAACTACAGGCGTTTTCAGTGAAATTCGCCTAATCAGGGTAAACATCCAATAGGCTCTAAACAAAAAACCCGTGATGGTGAAATGACCAAATTTGGGGAGCCATGAGGGGCACAAGAGAGAATCATTTTGTCAGAGTTTCATTGAAATACACAAAGAAACCTAGTACCCAGAAGCAAAGAAACCTGGAATTATTTCCAGTTGGCTAAATCGCTTTTCTGTGAGTTTGAAACTCTTTTGCTACCGAGAGCTTCAGCATTGAGATACTTGAACCAGGACAGAAGCACAGTGTGCTCTTGTGAACTAAAGTGTTGTTCTGCGTTTTTAAAGTTCTAGCATTAACCATTTAAGAATTAAACTCACAGGCGTTTTCAGGCATTTTCCCCTAATCAGGGTAAACATCCAATAGACTGTAAACAAAACACCCAATGATGGTGGGATGACCAAACTTGGCGAGCCTTGAGGGGCACATGAGAGAATCATTTTTTCAAAGTTTCATTGAAATACACAAAGAAACCTAGTGCCCAGAAGCTAAGAAACATGGAATTATTTCCAGTTCGCTAAAACGCTTTTCTGTGAGTTTGAAACTCTTTTGCTACCTTGTGATTCAGCTTTGAGATACTTGAACCAGGATAGAAGCACAGTGTGCTCTTGTGAACTAAGTTGTTTTTCTGCATTTTAAAAGTTCTAGCATTAACCATTTAAGAATTAAAACTCACAGGCGTTTTCAGGCATTTTCGCCTAATCAGGGTAAACATCCAATAGACTGTAAACAAAACACCCTTGATGGTGGGATGACCAAACTTGGGAGCCTGGAGGGGCACAAGAGAGAGAATCATTTTTTCACAGTTTCATTGAAATACACAAGGAAACCTCTTGCACAGAAGCTAAGAAACATGGAATTATTTCCAGTTCGCTAAAACACTTTTATGTGAGTTTGAAACTCTTTCGTTACCTAGTGATTCAGCTTTGAGATACTTGAACCAGGAAAGAAGCACAGTGTGCTCTTGTGATCTGAAGTGCTTTTCTGCATTTTCAAAGTTCTAGCATTAACCATTGTTTAATTAAACTAACAGACGTTTTCAGTGAAATTCGCCTTATCAGGGTAAACATCCAATAGGCTCTAAACAAAAAACCCGTGATGGTGCGATGACCAAATTTGGGGAGCCATGAGGGGCACAAGAGAGAATCATTTTGTCAGAGTTTCATTGAAATACACAAAGAAACCTAGTTCCCAGAAGCTAAGAAACATGGAATTATTTCCAGTTGGCTAAATCGCTTTTCTGTGAGTTTGAAACTCTTTTGCTACCTAGTGATTGAGCTTTGAGATACTTGAACCAGGAAAGAAGCACAGTGTGCTCTTGTGATCTGAAGTGCTTTTCTGCATTTTCAAAGTTCTACCATTAACCATTGAGGAATTAAACTAACAGGCGTTTTCAGTGAAATTCGCCTAATCGGGGTAAACATCCAATAGGCTCTAAACAAAAAACCCGTGATGGTAGATTGACCAAATTTGGGGAGCCATGAGGGGCACAAGATAGAATCATTTTGTCAGAGTTTCATGGAAATACAAAAAGAAACCTAGTACCCACAAGCTAAGAAACATGGAATTATTTCTAGTTGGCTAATTATTTCCATGGAATTATTTCCTGTGAGTTTGAAACTCTTTTGCTACCTAGTGATTCAGCTTTGAGATACTTGAACCAGGAGAGAAGCACAGTGTGCTCTTGTGAACTAAAGTGTTTTTCTGCCTTTTTAAAGTTCTAGCATTAACCATTTAAGAATTAAACTCACAGGCGTTTTCAGGCATTTTCGCCTAATCAGGGTAAACATCCAATAGACTGTAAACAAAAACACCCTTGATGGTGGGATGACCAAACTTGGCGAGCCTTGAGGGGCACGTGAGAGAATCATTTTTTCAAAGTTTCATTGAAATACACAAAGAAACCTAGTGCCCAGAAGCTAAGAAACATGGAATTATTTCCAGTTCGCTAAAACGCTTTTCTGTGAGTTTGAAACTCTTTTGCTACCTTGTGATTCAGCTTTGAGATACTTGAACCAGGATAGAAGCACAGTGTGCTCTTGTGAACTAAGGTGTTTTTCTGCATTTTTAAAGTTCTAGCATTAACCATTTAAGAATTAAAACTCACAGGCGTTTTCAGGCATTTTCGCCTAATCAGGGTAAACATCCAATAGACTGTAAACAAAACACCCTTGATGGTGGGATGACCAAATTTGGGGAGCCTGGAGGGGCACATGAGAGAATCATTTTTTCACAGTTTCATTGAAATACACAAAGAAACCTAGTGCCCAGAAGCTAAGAAACATGGAATTATATCCAGTTCGCTAAAACGCTTTTCGGTGAGTTTGAAACTCTTTCGTTACCTAGTGATTCAGCTTTGAGATACTTGAACCAGGAAAGAAGCACAGTGTGCTCTTGTGATCTGAAGTGCTTTTCTGCATTTTCAAAGTTCTATCATTAACCATTGTTTAATTAAACTAACAGGCGTTTTCAGTGAAATTCGCCTAATCAGGGTAAACATCCAATAGGCTCTAAACAAAAAACCCATGATGGTGAGATCACTAAATTTAGGGAGCCATGAGGGACACAACAGAGAATCATTTTTTCATAGTTTGATTGAAATACACAAAGAAACCTAGTACACACAAGCTAAGAAACATGGAAATATTTCCAGTTGGCTAAATCGCTTTTCTGTGAGTTTGAAACTCTTTTGCTACCTAGTGATGCAGCTTTGAGATACTTGAACCAGGACAGAAGCACAGTGTGCTCTTGTGAACTAAAGTGTTGTTTTGCGTTTTTAAAGTTCTAGCATTAACCATTTAAGAATTAAACTCACAGGCGTTTTCAGGCATTTTCGCCTAATCAGTGTAAACATCCAATAGACTGCAACAAAACACCCATGATGGTGGGATGACCAAACTTGGCGAGCCTTGAGGGGCACATGAGAGAATCATTTTTTCAGAGTTTCATTGAAATACACAAAGAAACCTAGTGTCCAGAAGCTAAGAAACATGGAATTATTTCCAGTTCTCTAAAACGCTTTTCTGTGAGTTTGAAACTTTTTTTCTACCTAGTGATTCAGCTTTGAGATACTTGAACCAGGACAGAAGCACAGTGTGCTTTTGTGATCTGAAGTGCTTTTCTGCATTTTCAAAGTTCTAGCATTAAACATTGAGGAGTTAAACTACAGGCGTTTTCAGTGTAATTCGCCTAATCAGGGTAAACATCCAATAGGCTCTAAACAAAAAACCCGTGATGGTCAGATGACCAAATTTGGGGAGCCATGAGGGGCACAAGAGAGAATGATTTTGTCAGAGTTTCATTGAAATACACAAAGAAACCTAATACACACAAGCTAAGAAACATGGAATTATTTCTAGGTGGCTAAATCGCTTTTCAGTGAGTTTGAAACTCTTTTGCTACCTAGTGATTCAGCTTTGAGATACTTGAACCAGGACAGAAGCATAGTGTGCTCTTGTGAAATGAAGTGCTTTTCTGCATTTTCAAAGTTCTAACTTTAACCATTGAGGAATTAAACTACAGGCGTTTTCAGTGAAATTTGCCTAATCAGGGTAAACCTCCAATAGGCTCTAAACAAAAAACCCGTGATGGTGCGATGACCAAATTTGGGGAGCCATGAGGGGCACAAGAGAGAATCATTTTGTCAGAGTTTCATTGAAATACACAAAGAAACCTAGTTCCCAGAAGCTAAGAAACCTGGAATTATTTCCAGTTGGCTAAATCGCTTTTCTGTGAGTTTGAAACTCTTTTGCTACCTAGTGATTCAGCTTTGAGATACTTGAACCAGGAAAGAAGCACAGTGTGCTCTTGTGATCTGAAGTGCTTTTCTGCATTTTCAAAGTTCTACCATTAACCATTGAGGAATTAAACTAACAGGCGTTTTCAGTGAAATTCG
The DNA here is from genome assembly GCA_025594165.1 of Tamias sibiricus. NCBI lineage: Eukaryota > Metazoa > Chordata > Mammalia > Rodentia > Sciuridae > Tamias > Tamias sibiricus. The sequence goes on from JAKELJ010000065.1 coordinate 56,123, forward strand.
CCTAATCGGGGTAAACATCCAATAGGCTCTAAACAAAAAACCCGTGATGGTGGATTGACCAAATTTGGGGAGCCATGAGGGGCACAAGATAGAATCATTTTGTCAGTGTTTCATGGAAATACAAAAAGAAACCTAGTACCCACAAGCTAAGAAACATGGAATTATTTCTAGTTGGCTAATTATTTCCATGGAATTATTTCCTGTGAGTTTGAAACTCTTTTGCTACTAGTGATTCAGCTTTGAGATACTTGAACCAGGAGAGAAGCACAGTGTGCTCTTGTGAACTAAAGTGTTTTTCTGCCTTTTTAAAGTTCTAGCATTAACCATTTAAGAATTAAACTCACAGGCGTTTTCAGGCATTTTCGCCTAATCAGGATAAACATCCAATAGACTGTAAACAAAACACCCTTGATGGTGGGATGACCAAACTTGGGGAGCCTTGAGGGGCACATGAGAGAATCAATTCTTCAGAGTTTCATTGAAATACACAAAGAAACCTCTTGCACAGAAGCTAAGAAACATGGAATTATTTCCAGTTCGCTAAAACACTTTTCTGTGAGTTTGAAACTCTTTCGTTACCTAGTGATTCAGCTTTGAGATACTTGAACCAGGAAAGAAGCACAGTGTGGTCTTGTGATCTGAAGTGCTTTTCTGCATTTTCAAAGTTCTAGCATTAACCATTGTTTAATTAAACTAACAGACGTTTTCAGTGAAATTCGCCTTATCAGGGTAAACATCCAATAGGCTCTAAACAAAAAACCCTTGATGGTGAGATGACCTAATTTGGGGAGCCATGAGGGACACAAGAGAGAATCATTTTGTCAGAGATTCATTGAAATACACAAAGAAACCTAGTACCCAGAAGCTAAGAAACATGGAGTTATTTCCAGTTGGCTAAATCGCTTCTATGTTAGTTTGAAACTCTTTTCCTACCTAGTGATGCAGCTTTGAGATACTTGAACCAGGGCAGAAGCACAGTGTGCTCTTGTGAACTAAAGTGTTGTTCTGCGTTTTTAAAGTTCTAGCATTAACCATTTAAGAATTAAACTCACAGGCGTTTTCAGGCATTTTCGCCTAATCAGGGTAAACATCCAATAGACTGTAAACAAAACACCAATGATGGTGGGATGACCAAACTTGGCGAGCCTTGAGGGGCACATGAGAGAATCATTTTTTCAAAGTTTCATTGAAATACACAAAGAAACCTAGTGCCCAGAAGCTAAGAAACATGGAATTATTTCCAGTTCGCTAAAACGCTTTTCTGTGAGTTTGAAACTCTTTTGCTACCTTGTGATTCAGCTTTGAGATACTTGAACCAGGATAGAAGCACAGTGTGCTCTTGTGAACTAAGGTGTTTTTCTGCATTTTCAAAGTTCTATCATTAACCATTGTTTAATTAAACTAACAGGCGTTTTCAGTGAAATTCGCCTAATCAGGGTAAACATCCAATAGGCTCTAAACAAAAAACCCGTGATGGTGAGATGACTAAATTTAGGGAGCCATAAGGGACACAACAGAGAATCATTTTTTCATAGTTTCATTGAAATACACAAAGAAACCTAGTACACACAAGCTAAGAAACATGGAAATATTTCCAGTTGGCTAAATCGCTTTTCTGTGAGTTTGAAACTCTTTTGCTACCTAGTGATTCAGCTTTGAGATACTTGAACCAGGAAAGAAGCACAGTGTGCGCTTGTGAAATGAAGTGCTTTTCTGCATTTTCAAAGTTCTAGCTTTAACCATTGAGGTATTAAACTACAGGCGTTTTCAGTGAAATTCGCCTAATCGGGGTAAACATCCAATAGGCTCTAAACAAAAAACCCGTGATGGTGGGATAACCAAATTTGGGGAGCCATAAGGGGCAAAAGAGAGAAACATTTTGTCAGAGTTTTATTAAAATACACAAAGAAACCTAGTACCCAGAAGCAAAGAAACCTGGAATTATTTCCAGTTGGCTAAATCGCTTTTCTGTGAGTTTGAAACTCTTTTGCTACCGAGAGCTTCAGCTTTGAGATACTTGAACCAGGACAGAAGCACAGTGTGCTCTTGTGAACTAAAGTGTTGTTTTGCGTTTTTAAAGTTCTAGCATTAACCATTTAAGAATTAAACTCACAGGCGTTTTCAGGCATTTTCGCCTAATCAGTGTAAACATCCAATAGACTGCAACAAAACACCCATGATGGTGGGATGACCAAACTTGGCGAGCCTTGAGGGGCACATGAGAGAATCATTTTTTCAGAGTTTCATTGAAATACACAAAGAAACCTAGTGCCCAGAAGCTAAGAAACATGGAATTATTTCCAGTTCTCTAAAACGCTTTTCTGTGAGTTTGAAACTTTTTTCTACCTAGTGATTCAGCTTTGAGATACTTGAACCAGGACAGAAGCACAGTGTGCTTTTGTGATCTGAAGTGCTTTTCTGCATTTTCAAAGTTCAAGCATTAAACATTGAGGAGTTAAACTACAGGCGTTTTCAGTGTAATTCGCCTAATCAGGGTAAACATCCAATAGGCTCTAAACAAAAAACCCGTGATGGTCAGATGACCAAATTTGGGGAGCCATGAGGGGCACAAGAGAGAATCATTTTGTCAGAGTTTCATTGAAATACACAAAGAAACCTAATACACACAAGCTAAGAAACATGGAATTATTTCTAGTTGGCTAAATCGCTTTTCAGTGAGTTTGAAACTTTTTTGCTACCTAGTGATTCAGCTTTGAGATACTTGAACCAGGACAGAAGCACAGTGTGCTCTTGTGAAATGAAGTGCTTTTCTGCATTTTCAAAGTTCTAACTTTAACCATTGAGGAATTAAACTACAGGCGTTTTCAGTGAAATTTGCCTAATCAGGGTAAACATCCAATAGGCTCTAAACAAAAAACCCGTGATGGTGCGATGACCAAATTTGGGGAGCCATGAGGGGCACAAGAGAGAATCATTTTGTCAGAGTTTCATTGAAATACACAAAGAAACCTAGTTCCCAGAAGCTAAGAAACATGGAATTATTTCCAGTTGGCTAAATCGCTTTTCTGTGAGTTTGAAACTCTTTTGCTACCTAGTGATTGAGCTTTGAGATACTTGAACCAGGAAAGAAGCACAGTGTGCTCTTGTGATCTGAAGTGCTTTTCTGCATTTTCAAAGTTCTACCATTAACCATTGAGGAATTAAACTAACAGGCGTTTTCAGTGAAATTCGCCTAATCGGGGTAAACATCCAATAGGCTCTAAACAAAAAACCCGTGATGGTAGATTGACCAAATTTGGGGAGCCATGAGGGGCACAAGATAGAATCATTTTGTCAGAGTTTCATGGAAATACAAAAAGAAACCTAGTACCCACAAGCTAAGAAACATGGAATTATTTCTAGTTGGCTAATTATTTCCATGGAATTATTTCCTGTGAGTTTGAAACTCTTTTGCTACCTAGTGATTCAGCTTTGAGATACTTGAACCAGGAGAGAAGCACAGTGTGCTCTTGTGAACTAAAGTGTTTTTCTGCCTTTTTAAAGTTCTAGCATTAACCATTTAAGAATTAAACTCACAGGCGTTTTCAGGCATTTTCGCCTAATCAGGGTAAACATCCAATAGACTGTAAACAAAACACCCTTGATGGTGGGATGACCAAACTTGGGGAGCCTTGAGGGGCACATGAGAGAATCAATTCTTCAGAGTTTCATTGAAATACACAAGGAAACCTCTTGCACAGAAGCTAAGAAACATGGAATTATTTCCAGTTCGCTAAAACACTTTTCTGTGAGTTTGAAACTCTTTCGTTACCTAGTGATTCAGCTTTGAGAAACTTGAACCAGGAAAGAAGAACAGTGTGCTCTTGTGATCTGAAGTGCTTTTCTGCATTTTCAAAGTTCTAGCATTAACCATTGTTTAATTAAACTAACAGACGTTTTCAGTGAAATTCGCCTTATCAGGGTAAACATCCAATAGGCTCTAAACAAAAAACCCTTCATGGTGAGATGACCTAATTTGGGGAGCCATGAGGGACACAAGAGAGAATCATTTTGTCAGAGATTCATTGAAATACACAAAGAAACCTAGTACCCAGAAGCTAAGAAACATGGAGTTATTTCCAGTTGGCTAAATCGCTTCTATGTTAGTTTGAAACTCTTTTCCTACCTAGTGATGCAGCTTTGAGATACTTGAACCAGGACAGAAGCACAGTGTGCTCTTGTGAACTAAAGTGCTTTTCTGCATTTTCAAAGTTCTAACTTTAACCATTGAGGAATTAAACTACAGGCATTTTCAGTGAAATTCGCCTAATCAGGGTAAACATCCAATAGGCTCTAAACAAAAACCCGTGATGGTGCGATGACCAAATTTGGGGAGCCATGAGGGGCACAAGAGAGAATCATTTTGTCAGAGTTTCATTGAAATACACCAAGAAACCTAGTACCCAGAAGCTAAGAAACATGGAATTATTTCCAGTTGGCTAAATCGGTTTTCTGTGAGTTTCAAACTCTTTTGCTACCTAGTGATTCAGCTTTGAGATACTTGAACCAGGAAAGAAGCACAGTGTGCTCTTGTGATCTGAAGTGCTTTTCTGCATTTTCAAAGTTCTAGCATTAACCATTGAGGAATTAAACTAACAGGCGTTTTCAGTGAAATTTTTCCGCCTGATCAGGGTAAACATCCAATAGGCTCTAAACAAAAAACCCGTGAGGGTGGATTGACCAAATTTGGGGAGCCATGATGGGCACAAGAGAGAATCATTTTTTCAGAGTTTCATTGAAATACACAAAGAAACCTAGTACCCAAAAGCTAAGAAACATGGAATTATTTCCATTTGGCTAAAATCGCTTTTCTGTGAGTTTGAAACTCTTTTGCTACCTAGTGATTCAACTTTGAGATACTTCAACCAGGACAAAAGCACAGTGCGCTCTTCTGATCTGAAATGATTTTCTGCATTTTCAAAGTTCTAGCATTAACCATTGAGGAATTAAACTACAGGCGTTTTCAGTGAAATTCGCCTAATCAGGGTAAACATCCAATAGGCTCTAAACAAAAAACCCGTGATGGTGAAATGACCAAATTTGGGGAGCCATGAGGGGCACAAGAGAGAATCATTTTGTCAGAGTTTCATTGAAATACACAAAGAAACCTAGTACCCAGAAGCTAAGAAACATGGAAATATTTCCAGTTGGCTAAATCGCTTTTCTGTGAGTTTGAAACTCTTTTGCTACCTAGTGATTCAGCTTTGAGATACTTGAACCAGGAAAGAAGCACAGTGTGCTCTTGTGAAATGAATTGCTTTTCTGCATTTTCAAAGTTCTAGCTTTAACCATTGAGGTATTAAACTACAGGCGTTTTCAGTGAAATTCGCCTAATCGGGGTAAACGTCCAATAGGCTCTAAACAAAAAACCCGTGATGATGGGATGACCAAATTTGGGGAGCCATAAGGGGCAAAAGAGAGAATCATTTTGTCAGAGTTTCATTGAAATACACAAAGAAACCTAGTACCCAGAAGCAAAGAAACCTGGAATTATTTCCAGTTGGCTAAATCGCTTTTCTGTGAGTTTGAAACTCTTTTGCTACCGAGAGCTTCAGCATTGAGATACTTGAACCAGGACAGAAGCACAGTGTGCTCTTGTGAACTAAAGTGTTGTTCTGCGTTTTTAAAGTTCTAGCATTAACCATTTAAGAATTAAACTCACAGGCGTTTTCAGGCATTTTCCCCTAATCAGGGTAAACATCCAATAGACTGTAAACAAAACACCAATGATGGTGGGATGACCAAACTTGGCGAGCCTTGAGGGGCACATGAGAGAATCATTTTTTCAAAGTTTCATTGAAATACACAAAGAAACCTAGTGCCCAGAAGCTAAGAAACATGGAATTATTTCCAGTTCGCTAAAACGCTTTTCTGTGAGTTTGAAAACTCTTTTGCTACCTTGTGATTCAGCTTTGAGATACTTGAACCAGGATAGAAGCACAGTGTGCTCTTGTGAACTAAGTTGTTTTTCTGCATTTTTAAAAGTTCTAGCATTAACCATTTAAGAATTAAACTCACAGGCGTTTTCAGGCATTTTCGCCTAATCAGGGTAAACATCCAATAGACTGTAAACAAAACACCCTTGATGGTGGGATGACCAAACTTGGGGAGCCTGGAGGGGCACAAGAGAGAATCATTTTTTCACAGTTTCATTGAAATACACAAGGAAACCTCTTGCACAGAAGCTAAGAAACATGGAATTATTTCCAGTTCGCTAAAACACTTTTATGTGAGTTTGAAACTCTTTCGTTACCTAGTGATTCAGCTTTGAGATACTTGAACCAGGAAAGAAGCACAGTGTGCTCTTGTGATCTGAAGTGCTTTTCTGCATTTTCAAAGTTCTAGCATTAACCATTGTTTAATTAAACTAACAGACGTTTTCAGTGAAATTCGCCTTATCAGGGTAAACATCCAATAGGCTCTAAACAAAAAACCCGTGATGGTGCGATGACCAAATTTGGGGAGCCATGAGGGCACAAGAGAGAATCATTTTGTCAGAGTTTCATTGAAATACACAAAGAAACCTAGTTCCCAGAAGCTAAGAAACATGGAATTATTTCCAGTTGGCTAAATCGCTTTTCTGTGAGTTTGAAACTCTTTTGCTACCTAGTGATTGAGCTTTGAGATACTTGAACCAGGAAAGAAGCACAGTGTGCTCTTGTGATCTGAAGTGCTTTTCTGCATTTTCAAAGTTCTACCATTAACCATTGAGGAATTAAACTAACAGGCGTTTTCAGTGAAATTCGCCTAATCGGGGTAAACATCCAATAGGCTCTAAACAAAAAACCCGTGATGGTAGATTGACCAAATTTGGGGAGCCATGAGGGGCACAAGATAGAATCATTTTGTCAGAGTTTCATGGAAATACAAAAAGAAACCTAGTACCCACAAGCTAAGAAACATGGAATTATTTCTAGTTGGCTAATTATTTCCATGGAATTATTTCCTGTGAGTTTGAAACTCTTTTGCTACCTAGTGATTCAGCTTTGAGATACTTGAACCAGGAGAGAAGCACAGTGTGCTCTTGTGAACTAAAGTGTTTTTCTGCCTTTTTAAAGTTCTAGCATTAACCATTTAAGAATTAAACTCACAGGCGTTTTCAGGCATTTTCGCCTAATCAGGGTAAACATCCAATAGACTGTAAACAAAACACCCTTGATGGTGGGATGACCAAACTTGGGGAGCCTTGAGGGGCACATGAGAGAATCAATTCTTCAGAGTTTCATTGAAATACACAAGGAAACCTCTTGCACAGAAGCTAAGAAACATGGAATTATTTCCAGTTCGCTAAAACACTTTTCTGTGAGTTTGAAACTCTTTCGTTACCTAGTGATTCAGCTTTGAGAAACTTGAACCAGGAAAGAAGAACAGTGTGCTCTTGTGATCTGAAGTGCTTTTCTGCATTTTCAAAGTTCTAGCATTAACCATTGTTTAATTAAACTAACAGACGTTTTCAGTGAAATTCGCCTTATCAGGGTAAACATCCAATAGGCTCTAAACAAAAAACCCTTCATGGTGAGATGACCTAATTTGGGGAGCCATGAGGGACACAAGAGAGAATCATTTTGTCAGAGATTCATTGAAATACACAAAGAAACCTAGTACCCAGAAGCTAAGAAACATGGAGTTATTTCCAGTTGGCTAAATCGCTTCTATGTTAGTTTGAAACTCTTTTCCTACCTAGTGATGCAGCTTTGAGATACTTGAACCAGGACAGAAGCACAGTGTGCTCTTGTGAACTAAAGTGCTTTTCTGCATTTTCAAAGTTCTAACTTTAACCATTGAGGAATTAAACTACAGGCGTTTTCAGTGAAATTCGCCTAATCAGGGTAAACATCCAATAGGCTCTAAACAAAAAACCCGTGATGGTGCGATGACCAAATTTGGGGAGCCATGAGGGGCACAAGAGAGAATCATTTTGTCAGAGTTTCATTGAAATACACCAAGAAACCTAGTACCCAGAAGCTAAGAAACATGGAATTATTTCCAGTTGGCTAAATCGGTTTTCTGTGAGTTTCAAACTCTTTTGCTACCTAGTGATTCAGCTTTGAGATACTTGAACCAGGACAGAAGCACAGTGTGCTCTTGTGATCTGAAGTGCTTTTCTGCATTTTCAAAGTTCTAGCATTAACCATTGAGGAATTAAACTAACAGGCGTTTTCAGTGAAATTTGCCTGATCAGGGTAAACATCCAATAGGCTCTAAACAAAAAACCCGTGAGGGTGGATTGACCAAATTTGGGGAGCCATGATGGGCACAAGAGAGAATCATTTTTTCAGAGTTTCATTGAAATACACAAAGAAACCTAGTACCCAAAAGCTAAGAAACATGGAATTATTTCCATTTGGCTAAATCGCTTTTCTGTGAGTTTGAAACTCTTTTGCTACCTAGTGATTCAACTTTGAGATACTTCAACCAGGACAAAAGCACAGTGCGCTCTTCTGATCTGAAATGATTTTCTGCATTTTCAAAGTTCTAGCATTAACCATTGAGGAATTAAACTACAGGCGTTTTCAGTGAAATTCGCCTAATCAGGGTAAAAACATCCAATAGGCTCTAAACAAAAAACCCGTGATGGGTGAAATGACCAAATTTGGGGAGCCATGAGGGGCACAAGAGAGAATCATTTTGTCAGAGTTTCATTGAAATACACAAAGAAACCTAGTACCCAGAAGCAAAGAAACCTGGAATTATTTCCAGTTGGCTAAATCGCTTTTCTGTGAGTTTGAAACTCTTTTGCTACCGAGAGCTTCAGCATTGAGATACTTGAACCAGGACAGAGAAGCACAGTGTGCTCTTGTGAACTAAAGTGTTGTTCTGCGTTTTTAAAGTTCTAGCATTAACCATTTAAGAATTAAACTCACAGGCGTTTTTCAGGCATTTTCCCCTAATCAGGGTAAACATCCAATAGACTGTAAACAAAACACCAATGATGGTGGGATGACCAAACTTGGCGAGCCTTGAGGGGCACATGAGAGAATCATTTTTTCAAAGTTTCATTGAAATACACAAAGAAACCTAGTGCCCAGAAGCTAAGAAACATGGAATTTTTTATTTCTCAGTTCGCTTTGAAAACGCTTTTTGTGAACTGTGAGTTTGAAACTCTTTTGCTACCTTGTGATTCAGCTTTGAGATACTTGAACCAGGTTTCATAGAAGCACAGTGTGCTCTTGTGAAACTCTAAGTTGCAGCTTTTTTCGAACTGCATTTTCAAAAGTTCTAGCATTAACCATTGTTTAGAATTAAACTCACAGGCGTTTTCAGTGCATTTTCGCCTAATCAGGGTAAACATCCAATAGGAGGGGCTCTAAACAAAAAACCCTTGATGGTGGGATGACCAAATTTGGGGAGCCATGAGGGGCACAAGAGAGAATCATTTTGTCAGAGTTTCATTGAAATACACAAAGAAACCTAGTTGCACAGAAGCTAAGAAACATGGAATTATTTCCAGTTGGCTAAATCGCTTTTTCTGTGAGTTTGAAACTCTTTTGCTACCTAGTGATCAGCTTTGAGATACTTGAACCAGGAAAAGAAGCACAGTGTGCTCTTGTGATCTGAAGTGCTTTTCTGCATTTTCAAAGTTCTAGCATTAACCATTGAGGAATTAAACTAACAGCGTTTTCAGTGAAATTCGCCTAATCAGGGTAAACATCCAATAGGCTCTAAACAAAAAACCCGTGATGGTGCGATTGACCAAATTTGGGGAGCCATGAGGGGCACAAGAGAGAATCATTTTGTCAGAGTTTCATTGAAATACAAAAAGAAACCTAGTACCACAAAGCTAAGAAACATGGAATTATTTCTAGTTGGCTAATTATTTCCATGCTTTCCTGTGAGTTTGAAACTCTTTTGCTACCTAGTGATTCAGCTTTGAGATACTTGAACCAGGAGAGAAGCACAGTGTGCTCTTGTGAACTAAAGTGTTTTTCTGCCTTTTTAAAGTTCTAGCATTAACCATTTAAGAATTAAACTCACAGGCGTTTTCAGGCATTTTCGCCTAATCAGGGTAAACATCCAATAGACTGTAAACAAAAACACCCATTGATGGTGGGATGACCAAACTTGGGGGAGCCTTGAGGGGCACATGAGAGAATCAATTCTTCAGAGTTTCATTGAAATACACAAGGAAACCTCTTGCACAGAAGCTAAGAAACATGGAAATTATTTCCAGTTCGCTAAAACAAACTTTTCTGTGAGTTTTGAAACTCTTTCGTTACCTAGTGATTCAGCTTTGAGAAACTTGAACCAGAAAAGAAGAACAGTGTGCTCTTGTGATCTGAAGTGCTTTTCTGCATTTTCAAAGTTCTAGCATTAACCATTGTTTTAATTAAACTAACAGACGTTTTCAGTGAAATTCGCCTTATCAGGGTAAACATCCAATAGGCTCTAAACAAAAAACCCTTCATGGGAGATGACCTAAATTTGGGGAGCCATGAGGGACACAAGAGAGAATCATTTTGTCAGAGATTCATTGAAATACACAAAGAAACCTAGTACCCAGAAGCTAAGAAACATGGAGTTATTTCCAGTTGGCTAAATCGCTTCTATGTTAGTTTGAAACTCTTTTCCTACCTAGTGATGCAGCTTTGAGATACTTGAACCAGGACAGAAGCACAGTGTGCTCTTGTGAACTAAAGTGCTTTTAAGAATCTTCACTGCATTTTTACGCCTAATCAAAGTTCTAACTTTAACCATTGAGGAATTAAACTACAGGCGTTTTCAGTGAAATTCGCCTAATCAGGGTAAACATTCCAATAGGCTCTAAACAAAAAACCCGTGAGGGTGGATTGACCAAATTTGGGGAGCCATGATGGGCACAAGAGAGAATCATTTTTCAGAGATTTCATTGAAATACACAAAGAAACCTAGTACCACAAAAGCTAAGAAACATGGAATTATTTCCATTTGGCTAAATCGCTTTTCTGTGAGTTTGAAACTCTTTTGCTACCTAGTGATTCAACTTTGAGATACTTCAACCAGGACAAAAGCACAGTGCGCTCTTCTGATCTGAAATGATTTTCTGCATTTTCAAAGTTCTAGCATTAACCATTGAGGAATTAAACTACAGGCGTTTTCAGTGAAAATTCGCCTAATCAGGGTAAACATCCAATAGGCTCTAAACAAAAAACCCGTGATGGTGAAATGACCAAATTTGGGTGAGCCATGAGGGGCACAAGAGAGAATCATTTTGTCAGAGTTTCATTGAAATACACAAAGAAACCTAGTACCCAGAAGCTAAGAAACATGGAATTATTTCCAGTTGGCTAAATCGCTTTTCTGTGAGTTTGAAACTCTTTTGCTACCTAGTGATTCAGCTTTGAGATACCTTGAACCAGGAAAGAAGCACAGTGTGCTCTTGTGAAATGAATTGCTTTTCTGCATTTTTCAAAGTTCTAGCTTTAACCATTGAGGTATTAAACTACAGGCGTTTTCAGTGAAATTCGCCTAATCGGGGGTAAACGTCCAATAGGCTCTAAACAAAAAACCCGTGATGATGGGATGACCAAATTTGGGGAGCCATAAGGGGCAAAAAATGGGACACCAGAGAGAATCATTTTGTCAGAGTTTTCATTGAAATACACAAAGAAACCTAGTACCCAGAAGCAAAGAAACTGGAATTATTTCCCAGTTGGCTAAATCGCTTTTCTGTGAGTTTGAAACTCTTTTGCTACCGAGAGCTTCAGCATTGAGATACTTGAACCAGGACAGAAAGCACAGTGTGCTCTTGTGAAACTAAAGTGTTTTTCTGCGCTTTTTAAAGTTCTAGCATTAACCATTTAAGAATTAAACTCACAGGCGTTTTTCAGGCATTTTCGCCTAATCAGGGTAAACATCCATTAGACTGTAAACAAAAACACCCTTGATGGTGGGGATGACCTAACTTGGGGGAGTCTGTAGGGGCACATGAGAGAATCATTTCTTCAGAGTTTCATTGAAATACACAAAGAAACCTAGTACCCAGAAGCTAAGAAACATGGAATTATTTCCAGTTGGCGCTTAAATCGCTTTTCTGTGAGTTTGAAACTCTTTTGCTACCTCGTGATTCAGCTTTGAGATACTTGAACCAGGAAAGAAGCACAGTGTGCTCTTGTGATCTGAAGTGCTTTTTCTGCATTCTCAAAGTTCTAGCATTAACCATTGAGGAATTAAACTAACAGGCGTTTTCAGTGAAATTCGCCTAATCAGGGTAAACATCCAATAGGCTCTAAACAAAAAACCCGTGATGGTCAGATGACCAAATTTGGGGAGCCATGAGGGACACAAGAGAGAATCATTTTGTCAGAGTTTCATTGAAATACACAAAGAAACCTAATACAACACAAGCTAAGAAACATGGAATTATTTCTAGTTGGCTAAATCGCTTTTCAGTGAGTTTGAAAACTCTTTTGCTACCTAGTGATTCAGCTTTGAGATACTTGAACCAGGACATAAGCACAGTGTGCTCTTGTGAAATGAAGTGCTTTTCTGCATTTTCAAAGTTCTAACTTTAACCATTGAGGAATTAAACTACAGGCGTTTTCAGTGAAATTTGCCTAATCAGGGTAAACATCCAATAGGCTCTAAACAAAAAACCCGTGATGGTGCGGATGACCAAATTTGGGGAGCCATGAGGGGCACAAGAGAGAATCATTTTGTCAGAGTTTCATTGAAATACACAAAAGAAACCTAGTTCCCAGAAGCTAAGAAACATGGAATTATTTCCAGTTGGCTAAATCGCTTTTCTGTGAGTTTGAAACTCTTTTGCTACCTAGTGATTCAGCTTTGAGATACTTGAACCAGGAAAGAAGCACAGTGTGCTCTTGTGAACTGAAGTGCTTTTCTGCATTTTCAAAGTTCTACCATTAACCATTGAGGAATTTAAACTAACAGGCGTTTTCAGTGAAATTCGCCTAATCAGGGTAAACATCCATAGGCTCTAAAACAAAAAACAGGTGATGGTGGATTTGACCAAAATTTGGGGAGCCATGATGGGGACACATAGACAGAGAATCATTTTGTCAGAGTTTCATTGAAATACACAAAGAAACCTAGTACCCAGAAGCTAAGAAATCATGGAATTATTTCCATTTGGCTAAATCGCTTTTCTGTGAGTTTGAAACTCTTTTGCTACCTAGTGATTCAACTTGAGAAACTTCTTGAACCAGGACAAAAGCACAGTGTGCGCTTTCTGATCAGAAATGATTTTCTGCATTTTCAAAGTTCTAGCATTAACCATTAGAGGAATTAAACTACAGGCGTTTTCAGTGAAATTCGCCTAATCCGGGGTAAACATCCAATAGGCTCTAAACAAAAAACCCGTGATGTTGCGATGACCAAATTTGGGGAGCCATTGAGGGGCAACAATAAGGGAGAGAATCATTTTGTCAGAGTTTTCATTGAAAATACACAAAGAAACCTAGTTCCCAGGAGCTAAGAAACAGTGGAATTATTTTCAGTTGGCTAAATCGCTTTTCTGTGAGTTTGAAACTCTTTTGCTACCTAGTGATTCAGCTTTGAGATACTAGAACCAAAAAAGAAGCACAGTGTTCTCTTGTGATCTGAAGTGCTTTTCTGCATTTTCAAACGTTCTAGCATTAACCATTGAGGAATTAAAACTAACAGGCGTTTTCAGAAAGCAATTCGCCTAATCAGGGTAAACATCCAATAGGCTCTAAACAAAAAACCCGTGATGGTGAAATGACCAAATTGGGGAGCCATGAGGGGCACAAGAGAGAATCATTTTGTCAGAGTTTCATTGAAATCCACAAAGAAACCTAGTACCCAGAAGCTAAGAAACATGGAATTTATTTCCATTTGCCTAAATCGCTTTTCTGTGAGTTTGAAACTCTTTTGCTACCTAGTGATTCAAGCTTTGAGTACTTGAACCAGACAGAAGCACAGCGTGCTCTTGTGATCATGAAGTGCTTTTCTGCATTTTCAAAGTTCTAGCATTAAACATTGAGGACATTAAACTACAGGCTGGGTTTCAGTGTAAATTCGCCTAATCAGGTAATACATCGAATAGGCTCTAAAAAAAACAACCCGTGATAGTGGGATGACAAAATTTGGGGAGCCATGAGGGGCACAAGAGAGAATCATTTTGTTAGAGTTTCCGTGGAAATACACAAAGAAACCTAGTATCCGGAGAAGCTAAGAAAGCATGGAATTATTTTCCAGTTGGCTAAATCGCTCTTCTGTGAGTTTGAAAACTCTTTTGCTACCTAGTGATTCAAGCTTTGAGATACTTGAACCAGGAAAGAAGCACAGTGTGCTCTTGTGATCTGAAGTGCTTTTCCTGCATTTCCAAAGATTCTACCCATTAAACCATTGAGGAATTAAACAACAGGCTTTTCAGTGAAATTTCGCCTAATCAGGGTAAACATCCAATAGGCTCTAAACAAAAAACCCGTGATGGTGCGATTGACCAACATTTGGGGAGCCATGAGGGGGCACAAGAGAGATATCATTTTGTCAGAGTTTCAATTGAAATACACAAAGAAACCTAGTTACCCAGAAGCTAATGAAACATGGAATTATTTCCCATTTGGCTAAATCGCTTTTCTTCAGTGAGTTTTGAAACTCTTTTGCCTACCTAGTGATTCAACTTTGAGTATACTTCAACCAGGACAAAAGCACAGTGCGCTCTTCTGATATGAAATGCTTTTCTGCATTTTCAAAGTAGTCTAGCATTAACCATTGAGGAATTAAACTAATACAGGCGTTTTCAGTGAAATTCGCCATAATCAGGGTAAACATCCAATAGGCTCTAAAACAAAAAACTTCGTGATGGTCGATTGACCAAATTTGGGGAGCCATGAGGGGCACAAAAGGGCAGAGGAGTAGAGAAGAGCAAGAAAATAGAATCATTTTTGTCAGAGTTTCATGGAATACAAAAAGAAACCTAGTACCCACAAGCTAAGAAACATGGAATTATTTCCTTAGTTGGCTGATTATTTCCATGGAATTATTTTCCTGGTGAGTTGAAACTCTTTTGCCTACCTAGTGATTCATGCTTTGAGATACTTGAACCAGGAAGAAGCACAGTGTGCTCTTGTGAACTAATCGTGTTTTTTCTGCTCTTTTTTTTAAAGTTCTAGCATTAACCATTTAAGAATTAAACTCACAGGCGTTTTCAAGCATTTTCGCCTAATCAGGGTAAACATCCAATAGACTGTAAACAAAACACCCTTTGATGGTGGGATGACCAAAACTTGGGGAGCCTGGAGGGCACATGAGAGATTCAATTCCCTCAGAGTTTTCATTGAAATACACAAAGAAACACTCTGCCAGAAGTCTAAGAAACAATGGAATTATTTTCAGTTCGCTAAAAACGCTTTCTATGAGTTTGAAACTCTTTCGTTACCTAGTGATTCAGCTTTGAGATACTTGAACCAGGAAAGAAATGCACAGTGTGCTCTTGTGATCATGAAGTGCTTTTCTGCATTTTCAAAGTTCTAGCACTTAACCATTGTTTTAATTAAACTAACAGACGTTTTCAGTGAATATTCGCCTTATCAGGTAAAACATCCAATAGGCTCTAAACAAAAAACACCCTTGATGGTGAGATGACCTAATTTGGGATATAGGGAGCCATGAGGGACACAAGAGATAGTACCATTTTTGTCAGAGATTTTATTGAAATACACAAAGAAACATACGTACCCTGAATGCTAAGAAAACATGGAATTATTTCCAGTTGGCTAAATCGCTTTTCTGTGAGTTTGAAAACTCCTTTGACCTTACCGAGCAAGAGC
>JAKELJ010000065.1:71956-106155 GCA_025594165.1 Tamias sibiricus
AAAAAACCCTTGATGGTGAGATGACCTAATTTGGGGAGCCATGAGGGACACAAGAGAGAATCATTTTGTCAGAGATTCATTGAAATACACAAAGAAACCTAGTACCCAGAAGCTAAGAAACTTGGAATATTTCCAGTTGGCTAAATCGCTTTTCAGTGAGTTTGAAACTCTTTTGCTACCAAGAGCTTCAGCTTTGAGATACTTGAACCAGGAGAGAAGCACAGTGTGCTCTTGTGAACTAAAGTGTTGTTCTGCATTTTTAAAGTTCTAGCATTAACCATTTAAGAATTAAACTCACAGGCGTTTTCAGGCATTTTCGCCTAATCAGGGTAAACATCCAATAGACTGTAAACAAAACACCCATGATGGTGGGATGACCAAACTTGGCGAGCCTTGAGGGGCACATGAGAGAATCATTTTTTCAAAGTTTCATTGAAATACACAAAGAAACCTAGTGCCCAGAAGCTAAGAAACATGGAATTATTTCCAGTTCGCTAAAACGCTTTTCTGTGAGTTTGAAACTCTTTTGCTACCTTGTGATTCAGCTTTGAGATACTTGAACCAGGAGAGAAGCACAGTGTGCTCTTGTGAACTAAAGTGTTTTTCTGCGTTTTTAAAGTTCTAGCATTAACCATTTAAGAATTAAACTGACAGGCGTTTTCAGGCATTTTCGCCTAATCAGGGTAAACATCCAATAGATTGTAAACAAAAAACCCTTGATGGTGGGATGACCAAACTTGGGGAGCCTGGAGGGGCACAAGAGAGAATCATTTTTTCAGAGTTTCATTGAAATACACAAAGAAACCTCTTGCCCAGATGCTAAGAAACATGGAATTATTTCCAGTTCGCTAAAACGCTTTTCTGTGAGTTTGAAACTCTTTTGTTACCTAGTGATTCAGCTTTGAGATACTTGAACCAGGAAAGAAGCACAGTGTGCTCTTGTGATCTGAAGTGCTTTTCTGCATTTTCAAGGTTCTATCATTAACCATTGTATAATTAAACTAACAGGCGTTTTCAGTGAAATTCGCCTAATCAGGGTAAACATCCAATAGGCTCTAAACAAAAAACCCGTGATGGTGAGATGACTAAATTTAGGGAGCCATGAGGGACACAACAGAGAATCATTTTTTCATAGTTTCATTGAAATACACAAAGAAACCTAGTACACACAAGCTAAGAAACATGGAAATATTTCCAGTTGGCTAAATCGCTTTTCTGTGAGTTTGAAACTCTTTTGCTACCTAGTGATTCAGCTTTGAGATACTTGAACCAGGAAAGAAGCACAGTGTGCTCTTGTGAAATGAAGTGCTTTTCTGCATTTTCAAAGTTCTAGCATTAACCATTGAGGAATTAAACTACAGGCGTTTTCAGTGAAATTCGCCTAATCAGGGTAAACATCCAATAGGCTCTAAACAAAAAACCCGTGATGGTGGATGACCAAATTTGGGGAGCCATGAGGGGCACAAGAGAGAATCATTTTGTCAGAGTTTCATTGAAATACACAAAGAAACCTAGTACCCAGAAGCTAAGAAACATGGAATTATTTCCAGTTGGCTAAATCGCTTTTCTGTGAGTTTGAAACTCTTTTGCTACCTAGTGATTCAGCTTTGAGATACTTGAACCAGGACAGAAGCACAGTGTGCTCTTGTGAAATGAAGTGCTTTTCTGCATTTTCAAAGTTCTAGCATTAACCATTGAGGAATTAAACTAACAGGCGTTTTCAGTGAAATTCGCCTAATCAGGGTAAACATCCAATAGGCTCTAAAAAAAAAACCCGTGATGGTGGATTGACCAAATTTGGGGAGCCATGAGGGGCACAAGAGAGAGAATCATTTTGTCAGAGTTTCATTGAAATACACAAAGAAAACCTAGTACCCAGAAGCTAAGAAACATGGAATTATTTCCATTTGGCTAAATCGCTTTTCTGTGAGTTTGAAACTCTTTTGCTACCTAGTGATTCAGCTTTGAGATACTTGAACCAGGACAGAAGCACAGTGTGCTCTTGTGATCTGAAGTGCTTTTCTGCATTTTCAAAGTTCTAGCATTAACCATTGAGGAATTAAACTACAGGCGTTTTCAGTGAAATTCGCCTAATCAGGGTAAACATCCAATAGGCTCTAAACAAAAAACTCGTGATGGTGGGATGACCAAATTTGGGGAGCCATGAGGGGCACAAGAGAGAATCATTTTGTCAGAGTTTCATTGAAATACAAAAAGAAACCTAGTACCCAGAAGCTAAGAAACATGGAATTATTTCCAGTTAGCTAAAAACGCATTTCTGTGAGTTTGAAACTCTTTTGCTACCTAGTGATTCAGCTTTGAGATACTTGAACCAGGAGAGAAGCACAGTGTGCTCTTGTGAACTAAAGTGTTGTTCTGCGTTTTTAAAGTTCTAGCATTAACCATTTAAGAATTAAACTCACAGGCGTTTTCAGGCATTTTCGCCTAATCAGGGTAAACATCCAATAGACTGTAAACAAAACACCCCTTGATGGTGGGATGACCAAACTTGGGGAACCTTGATGGGCACAAGAGAGAATCATTTCTTCAGAGTTTCATTGAAATACACAAAGAAACCTAGTGCCCAGAAGCTAAGAAACATGGAATTATTTCCAGTTCGCTAAAACGCTTTTCTGTGAGTTTGAAACTCTTTTGTTACCTAGTGATTCAGCTTTGAGATACTTGAACCAGGAGAGAAGCACAGTGTGCTCTTGTGATCTGAAGTGCTTTTCTGCATTTTCAAAGTTCTATCATTAACCATTGTTTAATTAAACTAACAGGCGTTTTCAGTGAAATTTCGCCTATCAGGGTAAACATCCAATAGGCTCTAAGCAAAAAACCTTGATGGTGAGATGACCAAATTTGGGGAGCCATGAGGGGCACAAGAGAGAATCATTTTGTCAGAGTTTCATTGAAATACACAAAGAAACCTAGTACCCAGAAGCTAAGAAACTTGGAATTATTTCCAGTTCGCTAAAACGCTTTTCTGTGAGTTTGAAACTTTTTTGCTACCTTGTGATTCAGCTTTGAGATACTTGAACCAGGAGAGAAGCACAGTGTGCTCTTGTGAACTAAAGTGTTTTTCTGCGTTTTTAAAGTTCTAGCATTAACCATTTAAGAATTAAACTTACAGAGTTTTCATGCATTTTCGCCTAATCAGGGTAAACATCCAATAGACTGTAAACAAAACACCCTTGATGGTGGGATGACCAAACTTGGGGAGCCTGGAGGGGCACAAGAGAGAATCATTTTTTCAGAGTTTCATTGAAATACACAAAGAAACCTCTTGCCCAGATGCTAAGAAACATGGAATTATTTCCAGTACGCTAAAACGCTTTTCTGTGAGTTTGAAACTCTTTTGTTACCTAGTGATTCAGCTTTGAGATACTTGAACCAGGAAAGAAGCACAGTGTGCTCTTGTGATCTGAAGTGCTTTTCTGCATTTTCAAGGTTCTATCATTAACCATTGTTTAATTAAACTAACAGGCGTTTTCAGTGAAATTCGCCTAATCAGGGTAAACATCCAATAGGCTCTAAACAAAAAACCCGTGATGGTGAGATGACTAAATTTAGGGAGCCATGAGGGACACAACAGAGAATCATTTTTTCATAGTTTCATTGAAATACACAAAGAAACCTAGTACACACAAGCTAAGAAACATGGAAATATTTCCAGTTGGCTAAATCGCTTTTCTGTGAGTTTGAAACTCTTTTGCTACCTAGTGATTCAGCTTTGAGATACTTGAACCAGGAAAGAAGCACAGTGTGCTCTTGTGAAATGAAGTGCTTTTCTGCATTTTCAAAGTTCTAGCTTTAACCATTGAGGTATTAAAACTACAGGCGTTTTCAGTGAAATTCGCCTAATCGGGGTAAAAATCCAATAGGCTCTAAACAAAAAACCCGTGATGGTGGGATGACCAAATTTGGGGAGCCATAAGGGGCAAAAGAGAGAATCATTTTGTCAGAGTTTCATTGAAATACACAAAGAAACCTAGTACCCAGAAGCAAAGAAACCTGGAATTATTTCCAGTTGGCTAAATCGCTTTTCTGTGAGTTTGAAACTCTTATGCTACCTAGTGATTCAGCTTTGAGATACTTGAACCAGAACAGAAGCACAGTGTGCTCTTGTGATCTGAAGTGCTTTTCTGCATTTTCAAAGTTGTAGCATTAACCATTGAGGAATTAAACTACAGGCGTTTTCAGTGAAATTCGCCTAATCAGGGTAAACATCCAATAGGCTCTAAACAAAAAACTCGTGATGGTGGATTGACCAAATTTGGGGAGCCATGAGGGGCACAAGAGAGAATCATTTTGTCAGAGTTTCATTGAAATACAAAAAGAAACCTAGTACCCACAAGCTAAGAAACATGGAATGATTTCCAGTTAGCTAAAACGCATTCCTGTGAGTTTGAAACTCTTTTGCTACCTAGTGATTCAGCTTTGAGATACTTGAACCAGGAGAGAAGCACAGTGTGCTCTTGTGAACTAAAGTGTTGTTCTGCGTTTTTAAAGTTCTAGCATTAACCATTTAAGAATTAAGCTCACAGGCGTTTTCAGGCATTTTCGCCTAATCAGGGTAAACATCCAATAGACTGTAAACAAAACACCCTTGATGGTGGGATGACCAAACTTGGGGAGCCTTGATGGGCACAAGAGAGAATCATTTCTTCAGGGTTTCATTGAAATACACAAAGAAACCTAGTGCCCAGAAGCTATGAAACATGGAATTATTTCCAGTTCGCTAAAACACTTTTCTGTGAGTTTGAAACTCTTTTGTTACCTAGTGATTCAGCTTTGAGATACTTGAACCAGGACCGAAGCACAGTGTGCTCTTGTGATCTGAAGTGCTTTTCTGCATTTTCAAAGTTCTATCATTAACCATTGTTTAATTAAACTAACAGGCGTTTTCAGTGAAATTCGCCTTATCAGGGTAAACATCCAATAGGCTCTAAGCAAAAAAACCCTTGATGGTGAGATGACCTAATTTGGGGAGCCATGAGGGACACAAGAGAGAATCATTTTGTCAGAGTTTCATTGAAATACACAAAGAAACCTAGTACCCAGAAGCTAAGAAACCTGGAATTATTTCCAGTTGGCTAAATCGCTTTTCTGTGAGTTTGAAACTCTTTGCTACCTAGTGATTCAGCTTTGAGATACTTGAACCAGGACAGAAGCACAGTGTGCTCTTGTGATCTGAAGTGCTTTTCTGCATTTTCAAAGTTGTAGCATTAACCATTGAGGAATTAAACTACAGGCGTTTTCAGTGAAATTCGCCTAATCAGGGTAAACATCCAATAGGCTCTAAACAAAAAACCCTTGATGGTGAGATGACCTAATTTGGGGAGCCATGAGGGGCACAAGAGAGAATCATTTTGTCAGAGATTCATTGAAATACACAAAGAAACCTAGTACCCAGAAGCTAAGAAACTTGGAATTAATTTCCAGTTGGCTAAATCGCTTTTCAGTGAGTTTGAAACTCTTTTGCTACCAAGAGCTTCAGCTTTGAGATACTTGAACCAGGAGAGAAGCACAGTGTGCTCTTGTGAACTAAAGTGTTGTTCTGCATTTTTAAAGTTCTAGCATTAACCATTTAAGAATTAAACTCACAGGCGTTTTCAGGCATTTTCGCCTAATCAGGGTAAACATCCAATAGACTGTAAACAAAACACCCATGATGGTGGGATGACCAAACTTGGGAGCCTTGAGGGGCACATGAGAGAATCATTTTTCAAAGTTTCATTGAAATACACAAAGAAACCTAGTGCCCAGAAGCTAAGAAACATGGAATTATTTCCAGTTCGCTAAAACGCTTTTCTGTGAGTTTGAAACTCTTTTGCTACCTTGTGATTCAGCTTTGAGATACTTGAACCAGGAGAGAAGCACAGTGTGCTCTTGTGAACTAAAGTGTTTTTCTGCGTTTTTAAAGTTCTAGCATTAACCATTTAAGAATTAAACTGACAGGCGTTTTCAGGCATTTTCGCCTAATCAGGGTAAACATCCAATAGATTGTAAACAAAAAAACACCCTTGATGGTGGGATGACCAAACTTGGGGAGCCTGGAGGGGCACAAGAGAGAATCATTTTTTTCAGAGTTTCATTGAAATACACAAAGAAACCTCTTGCCCAGATGCTAAGAAACATGGAATTATTTCCAGTTCGCTAAAAACGCTTTTCTGTGAGTTTGAAACTCTTTTGTTACCTAGTGATTCAGCTTTGAGATACTTGAACCAGGAAAGAAGCACAGTGTGCTCTTGTGATCTGAAGTGCTTTTCTGCATTTTCAAAGTTCTATCATTAACCATTGTATAATTAAACTAACAGGCGTTTTCAGTGAAATTCGCCTAATCAGGGTAAACATCCAATAGGCTCTAAACAAAAAAAACCCGTGATGGTGAGATGACTAAATTTAGGGAGCCATGAGGGACACAACAGAGAATCATTTTTTCATAGTTTCATTGAAATACACAAAGAAACCTAGTACACACAAGCTAAGAAACATGGAAATATTTCCAGTTGGCTAAAATCGCTTTTTCTGTGAGTTTGAAACTCTTTTGCTACCTAGTGATTCAGCTTTGAGATACTTGAACCAGGAAAGAAGCACAGTGTGCTCTTGTGAAATGAAGTGCTTTTCTGCATTTTCAAAGTTCTAGCATTAACCATTGAGGAATTAAACTAACAGGCGTTTTCAGTGAAATTCGCCTAATCAGGGTAAACATCCAATAGGCTCTAAACAAAAAACCCGTATGGTGGGATGACCAAATTTGGGGAGCCATGAGGGACACAAGAGAGAATCATTTTGTCAGAGTTTCATTGAAATACACAAAGAAACCTAGTACACAGAAGCTAAGAAACATGGAATTATTTCCAGTTGGCTAAATCGCTTTTCTGTGAGTTTGAAACTCTTTTGCTACCTAGTGATTCAGCTTTGAGATACTTGAACCAGGACAGAAACACAGTGTGCTCTTGTGAAATGAAGTGCTTTTCTGCATTTTCAAAGTTCTAGCATTAACCATTGAGGAATTAAACTAACAGGCGTTTTCAGTGAAATTCGCCTAATCAGGGTAAACATCCAATAGGCTCTAAACAAAAAAACCCGTGATGGTGGATTGACCAAATTTGGGGAGCCATGAGGGGCACAAGAGAGAATCATTTTGTCAGAGTTTCATTGAAATACACAAAGAAACCTAGTACCCAGAAGCTAAGAAACATGGAATTATTTCCAGTTGGCTAAATCGCTTTTCAGTGAGTTTGAAACTCTTTTGCTACCTAGTGATTCAGCTTTGAGATACTTGAACCAGGACAAAAGCACAGTGTGCTCTTGTGATCTGAAGTGCTTTTCTGCATTTTCAAAGTTGTAGCATTAACCATTGAGGAATTAAACTACAGGCGTTTTCAGTGAAATTCGCCTAATCAGGGTAAACATCCAATAGGCTCTAAACAAAAAACCCGTGATGGTGGATTGACCAAATTTGGGGAGCCATGAGGGGCACAAGAGAGAATCATTTTGTCAGAGTTTCATTGAAATACAAAAAGAAACCTAGTACCCACAAGCTAAGAAACATGGAATGATTTCCAGTTAGCTAAAACGCATTCCTGTGAGTTTGAAACTCTTTTGCTACCTAGTGATTCAGCTTTGAGATACTTGAACCAGGAGAGAAGCACAGTGTGCTCTTGTGAACTAAAGTGTTGTTCTGCGTTTTTAAAGTTCTAGCATTAACCATTTAAGAATTAAGCTCACAGGCGTTTTCAGGCATTTTCGCCTAATCAGGGTAAACATCCAATAGACTGTAAACAAAACACCCTTGATGGTGGGATGACCAAACTTGGGGAGCCTTGATGGGCACAAGAGAGAATCATTTCTTCAGGGTTTCATTGAAATACACAAATAAACCTAGTGCCCAGAAGCTAAGAAACATGGAATTATTTCCAGTTCGCTAAAACACTTTTCTGTGAGTTTGAAACTCTTTTGTTACCTAGTGATTCAGCTTTGAGATACTTGAACCAGGACCGAAGCACAGTGTGCTCTTGTGATCTGAAGTGCTTTTCTGCATTTTCAAAGTTCTATCATTAACCATTGTTTAATTAAACTAACAGGCGTTTTCAGTGAAATTCGCCATATCAGGGTAAACATCCAATAGGCTCTAAACAAAAAAACCCTTGATGGTGAGATGACCTAATTTGGGGAGCCATGAGGGACACAAGAGAGAATCATTTTGTCAGAGTTTCATTGAAATACACAAAGAAACCTAGTACCCAGAAGCTAAGAAACTTGGAATTATTTCCAGTTCGCTAAAACGCTTTTCTGTGAGTTTGAAACTTTTTTGCTACCTTGTGATTCAGCTTTGAGATACTTGAACCAGGAGAGAAGCACAGTGTGCTCTTGTGAACTAAAGTGTTTTTCTGCGTTTTTAAAGTTCTAGCATTAACCATTTAAGAATTAAACTTACAGAGTTTTCATGCATTTTCGCCTAATCAGGGTAAACATCCAATAGACTGTAAACAAAACACCCTTGATGGTGGGATGACCAAACTTGGGGAGCCTGGAGGGGCACAAGAGAGAATCATTTTTTCAGAGTTTCATTGAAATACACAAAGAAACCTCTTGCCCAGATGCTAAGAAACATGGAATTATTTCCAGTACGCTAAAACGCTTTTCTGTGAGTTTGAAACTCTTTTGTTACCTAGTGATTCAGCTTTGAGATACTTGAACCAGGAAAGAAGCACAGTGTGCTCTTGTGATCTGAAGTGCTTTTCTGCATTTTCAAAGTTCTATCATTAACCATTGTTTAATTAAACTAACAGGCGTTTTCAGTGAAATTCGCCTAATCAGGGTAAACATCCAATAGGCTCTAAACAAAAAACCCGTGATGGTGAGATGACTAAATTTAGGGAGCCATGAGGGACACAACAGAGAATCATTTTTTCATAGTTTCATTGAAATACACAAAGAAACCTAGTACACACAAGCTAAGAAACATGGAAATATTTCCAGTTGGCTAAATCGCTTTTCTGTGAGTTTGAAACTCTTTTGCTACCTAGTGATTCAGCTTTGAGATACTTGAACCAGGAAAGAAGCACAGTGTGCTCTTGTGAAATGAAGTGCTTTTCTGCATTTTCAAAGTTCTAGCTTTAACCATTGAGGTATTAAACTACAGGCGTTTTCAGTGAAATTCGCCTAATCGGGTAAACATCCAATAGGCTCTAAACAAAAAACCCGTGATGGTGGGATGACCAAATTTGGGGAGCCATAAGGGGCAAAAGAGAGAATCATTTTGTCAGAGTTTCATTGAAATACACAAAGAAACCTAGTACCCAGAAGCAAAGAAACCTGGAATTATTTCCAGTTGGCTAAATCGCTTTTCTGTGAGTTTGAAACTCTTATGCTACCTAGTGATTCAGCTTTGAGATACTTGAACCAGGACAGAAGCACAGTGTGCTCTTGTGATCTGAAGTGCTTTTCTGCATTTTCAAAGTTGTAGCATTAACCATTGAGGAATTAAACTACAGGCGTTTTCAGTGAAATTCGCCTAATCAGGGTAAACATCCAATAGGCTCTAAACAAAAAAACTCGTGATGGTGGATTGACCAAATTTGGGGAGCCATGAGGGGCACAAGAGAGAATCATTTTGTCAGAGTTTCATTGAAATACAAAAAGAAACCTAGTACCCACAAGCTAAGAAACATGGAATGATTTCCAGTTAGCTAAAACGCATTCCTGTGAGTTTGAAACTCTTTTGCTACCTAGTGATTCAGCTTTGAGATACTTGAACCAGGAGAGAAGCACAGTGTGCTCTTGTGAACTAAAGTGTTGTTCTGCGTTTTTAAAGTTCTAGCATTAACCATTTAAGAATTAAGCTCACAGGCGTTTTCAGGCATTTTCGCCTAATCAGGGTAAACATCCAATAGACTGTAAACAAAACACCCTTGATGGTGGGATGACCAAACTTGGGGAGCCTTGATGGGCACAAGAGAGAATCATTTTTTTCAGGGTTTCATTGAAATACACAAATAAACCTAGTGCCCAGAAGCTAAGAAACATGGAATTATTTCCAGTTCGCTAAAACACTTTTCTGTGAGTTTGAAACTCTTTTGTTACCTAGTGATTCAGCTTTGAGATACTTGAACCAGGACCGAAGCACAGTGTGCTCTTGTGATCTGAAGTGCTTTTCTGCATTTTCAAAGTTCTATCATTAACCATTGTTTAATTAAACTAACAGGCGTTTTCAGTGAAATTCGCCTTATCAGGGTAAACATCCAATAGGCTCTAAACAAAAAAACCCTTGATGGTGAGATGACCTAATTTGGGGAGCCATGAGGGACACAAGAGAGAATCATTTTGTCAGAGTTTCATTGAAATACACAAAGAAACCTAGTACCAGAAGCAAAGAAACCTGGAATTATTTCCAGTTGGCTAAATCGCTTTTCTGTGAGTTTGAAACTCTTATGCTACCTAGTGATTCAGCTTTGAGATACTTGAACCAGGACAGAAGCACAGTGTGCTCTTGTGATCTGAAGTGCTTTTCTGCATTTTCAAAGTTGTAGCATTAACCATTGAGGAATTAAACTACAGGCGTTTTCAGTGAAATTCGCCTAATCAGGGTAAACATCCAATAGGCTCTAAACAAAAAAACTCGTGATGGTGGATTGACCAAATTTGGGGAGCCATGAGGGGCACAAGAGAGAATCATTTTGTCAGAGTTTCATTGAAATACAAAAGAAACCTAGTACCCACAAGCTAAGAAACATGGAATGATTTCCAGTTAGCTAAAACGCATTCCTGTGAGTTTGAAACTCTTTTGCTACCTAGTGATTCAGCTTTGAGATACTTGAACCAGGAGAGAAGCACAGTGTGCTCTTGTGAACTAAAGTGTTGTTCTGCGTTTTTAAAGTTCTAGCATTAACCATTTAAGAATTAAGCTCACAGGCGTTTTCAGGCATTTTCGCCTAATCAGGGTAAACATCCAATAGACTGTAAACAAAACACCCTTGATGGTGGGATGACCAAACTTGGGGAGCCTTGATGGGCACAAGAGAGAATCATTTCTTCAGGGTTTCATTGAAATACACAAATAAACCTAGTGCCCAGAAGCTAAGAAACATGGAATTATTTCCAGTTCGCTAAAACACTTTTCTGTGAGTTTGAAACTCTTTTGTTACCTAGTGATTCAGCTTTGAGATACTTGAACCAGGACCGAAGCACAGTGTGCTCTTGTGATCTGAAGTGCTTTTCTGCATTTTCAAAGTTCTATCATTAACCATTGTTTAATTAAACTAACAGGCGTTTTCAGTGAAATTCGCCTTATCAGGGTAAACATCCAATAGGCTCTAAGCAAAAAAACCCTTGATGGTGAGATGACCTAATTTGGGGAGCCATGAGGGACACAAGAGAGAATCATTTTGTCAGAGTTTCATTGAAATACACAAAGAAACCTAGTACCCAGAAGCTAAGAAACTTGGAATTATTTCCAGTTGTCTAAATCGCTTTTCAGTGAGTTTGAAACTCTTTTGCTACCAAGAGCTTCAGCTTTGAGATACTTGAACCAGGAGAGAAGCACAGTGTGCTCTTGTGAACTAAAGTGTTGTTCTGCGTTTTTAAAGTTCTAGCATTAACCATTTAAGAATTAAACTCACAGGCGTTTTCAGGCATTTTCGCCTAATCAGGGTAAACATCCAATAGACTGTAAACAAAAACCCATGATGGTGGGATGACCAAACTTGGCGAGCCTTGAGGGGCACATGAGAGAATCATTTTTTCAAAGTTTCATTGAAATACACAAAGAAACCTAGTGCCCAGAAGCTAAGAAACATGGAATTATTTCCAGTTCGCTAAAACGCTTTTCTGTGAGTTTGAAACTTTTTTGCTACCTTGTGATTCAGCTTTGAGATACTTGAACCAGGAGAGAAGCACAGTGTGCTCTTGTGAACTAAAGTGTTTTTCTGCGTTTTTAAAGTTCTAGCATTAACCATTTAAGAATTAAACTGACAGAGTTTTCATGCATTTTCGCCTAATCAGGGTAAACATCCAATAGACTGTAAACAAAAACACCCTTGATGGTGGGATGACCAAACTTGGGGAGCCTGGAGGGGCACAAGAGAGAATCATTTTTTCAGAGTTTCATTGAAATACACAAAGAAACCTCTTGCCCAGATGCTAAGAAACATGGAATTATTTCCAGTACGCTAAAACGCTTTTCTGTGAGTTTGAAACTCTTTTGTTACCTAGTGATTCAGCTTTGAGATACTTGAACCAGGAAAGAAGCACAGTGTGCTCTTGTGATCTGAAGTGCTTTTCTGCATTTTCAAGGTTCTATCATTAACCATTGTTTAATTAAACTAACAGGCGTTTTCAGTGAAATTCGCCTAATCAGGGTAAACATCCAATAGGCTCTAAACAAAAAAACCCGTGATGGTGAGATGACTAAATTTAGGGAGCCATGAGGGACACAACAGAGAATCATTTTTTCATAGTTTCATTGAAATACACAAAGAAACCTAGTACACACAAGCTAAGAAACATGGAAATATTTCCAGTTGGCTAAATCGCTTTTCTGTGAGTTTGAAACTCTTTTGCTACCTAGTGATTCAGCTTTGAGATACTTGAACCAGGAAAGAAGCACAGTGTGCTCTTGTGAAATGAAGTGCTTTTCTGCATTTTCAAAGTTCTAGCTTTAACCATTGAGGTATTAAACTACAGGCGTTTTCAGTGAAATTCGCCTAATCGGGGTAAACATCCAATAGGCTCTAAACAAAAAAACCCGTGATGGTGGGATGACCAAATTTGGGGAGCCATAAGGGGCAAAAGAGAGAATCATTTTGTCAGAGTTTCATTGAAATACACAAAGAAACCTAGTACCCAGAAGCAAAGAAACCTGGAATTATTTCCAGTTGGCTAAATCGCTTTTCTGTGAGTTTGAAACTCTTATGCTACCTAGTGATTCAGCTTTGAGATACTTGAACCAGGACAGAAGCACAGTGTGCTCTTGTGATCTGAAGTGCTTTTCTGCATTTTCAAAGTTCTAGCATTAACCATTGAGGAATTAAACTAACAGGCGTTTTCAGTGAAATTCGCCTAATCAGGGTAAACATCCAATAGGCTCTAAACAGAAAACCCGTGATGGTGAGATGACCAAATTTGGGGAGCCATGAGGGGCAAAAGAGAGAATCATTTTGTCAGAGTTTCATTGAAATACACAAAGAAACCTAGTACCCAGAAGCTAAGAAACATGGAATTATTTCCAGTTGGCTAAATCGCTTTTCTGTGAGTTTGAAACTCATTTGCTACCTAGTGATTCAGCTTTGAGATACTTGAACCAGGACAGAAGCACAGTGTGTTCTTGTGATCTGAAGTGGTTTTCTGCATTTTCAAAGTTCTAGCATTAACCATTGAGGAATTAAACTACAGGCGTTTTCAGTGAAATTCGCCTATCAGGGTAAACATCCAATAGGCTCTAAACAAAAAAACCCGTGATGGTGGATTGACCAAATTTGGGGAGCCATGAGGGGCACAAGAGAGAATCATTTTGTCAGAGTTTCATTGAAATACACAAAGAAACCTAGTACCCACAAGCTAAGAAACATGGAATTATTTCCAGTTGGCTAAAACGATTTTCTGTGAGTTTGAAACTCTTTTGCTACCTAGTGATTCAGCTTTGAGATACTTGAACCAGGAGAGAAGCACAGTGTGCTCTTGTGAAATAAAGTGTTTTTCTGCATTTTTAAAGTTCTAGCATTAACCATTTAAGAATTAAACTCACAGGCGTTTTCAGGCATTTTCGCCTAATCAGGGTAAACATCCAATAGACTGTAAACAAAACACCCTTGATGGTGGATGACCAAACGTGGGGAGCCTGGAGGGCACATGAGAGAATGATTTTTCAGAGTTTCATTGAAATACACAAAGAAACCTAGTGCCCAGAAGCTAAGAAACGTGGAATTATTTCCAGTTCGCTAAAACGCTTTTCTGTGAGTTTGAAACTCTTTTGTTACCTTGTGATTCAGCTTTGAGATACTTGAACCAGGACAGAAGCACAGTGTGCTCTTGTGATCTGAAGTGCTTTTCTGCATTTTCAAAGTTCTATCATTAACCATTGTTTAATTAAACTAACAGGCGTTTTCAGTGAAATTCGCCTAATCAGGGGTAAACATCCAATAGGCTCTAAACAAAAAACCCTTTATGGTGAGATGACCTAATTTGGGGAGCCATGAGGGACACAAGAGAGAATCATTTTGTCAGAGTTTCATTGAAATACACAAAGAAACCTAGTACCCAGAAGCTAAGAAACTTGGAATTATTTCCAGTTGGCTAAATCGCTTTTCTGTGAGTTTGAAACTCTTTTGCTACCTAGTGAGCTTCAGCTTTGAGATACTTGAACCAGGAGAGAAGCACAGTGTGCTCTTGTGAACTAAAGTGTTTTCTGCGTTTTTAAAGTTCTAGCATTAACCATTTAAGAATTAAACTCACAGGCGTTTTCAGGTATTTTCGCCTAATCAGGGTAAACATCCAATAGACTGTAAACAAAAACCCTTGATGGTGGGATGACCAAACTTGGGGAGCCTGGAGGGGCACAAGAGAGAATCATTTTTTCAGAGTTTCATTGAAATACACAAAGAAACCTCTTGCCCAGAAGCTAAGAAACATGGAATTATTTCCAGTTCGCTAAAACGCTTTTCTGTGAGTTTGAAACTCTTTTGTTACCTAGTGATTCAGCTTTGAGATACTTGAACCAGGAAAGAAGCACAGTGTGCTCTTGTGATTCTGAAGTGCTTTTCTGCATTTTCAAAGTTCTAGCATTAACCATTGTTTAATTAAACTAACAGGCGTTTTCAGTGAAATTCGCCTTATCAGTGGTAAACATCCAATAGGCTCTAAACAAAAAACCCTTGATGGTGAGATGACCTAATTTGGGGAGCCATGAGGGACACAAGAGAGAATCATTTTGTCAGAGTTTCATTGAAATACACAAAGAAACCTAGTACCCAGAAGCTAAGAAACTTGGAATTATTTCCAGTTGGCTAAATCGCTTTTCAGTGAGTTTGAAACTCTTTTGCTATCAAGAGCTTCAGCTTTGAGATACTTGAACCAGGAGAGAAGCACAGTGTGCTCTTGTGAACTAAAGTGTTTTCTGCGTTTTTAAAGTTCTAGCATTAACCATTTAAGAATTAAACTCACAGGCGTTTTCAGGCATTTTCGCTTAATCAGGGTAAACATCCAATAGACTGTAAACAAAACACCCATGATGGTGGGATGACCAAACTTGGCGAGCCTTGAGGGGCACATGAGAGAATCATTTTTTTCAAAGTTTCATTGAAATACACAAAGAAACCTAGTGCCCAGAAGCTAAGAAACATGGAATTATTTCCAGTTCGCTAAAACGCGCTTTTCTGTGAGTTTGAAACTCTTTTGCTTCCTTGTGATTCAGCTTTGACATACTTGAACCAGGAGAGAAGCACAGTGTGCTCTTGTGAACTAAAGTGTTTTTTTGCGTTTTTAAAGTTCTAGCATTAACCATTTAAGAATTAAACTCACAGGCGTTTTCAGGCATTTTCGTCTAATCAGGGTAAACATCCAATAGACTGTAAACAAAATACCCTTGATGGTGGGATGACCAAACTTGGGGAGCCTGGAGGGGGACATGAGAGAATCATTTTTTCAGAGTTTCATTGAAATGCACAAAGAAACCTCTTGCCCAGATGCTAAGAAACATGGAATTATTTCCAGTTCGCTAAAACGCTTTTCTGTGAGTTTGAAACTCTTTTGTTACCTAGTGATTCAGCTTTGAGATACTTGAACCAGGAAAGCAGCACAGTGTGCTCTTGTGATCTGAAGTGTTTTTCTGCATTTTCAAAGTTCTATCATTAACCATTGTTTAATTAAACTAACAGGCGTTTTCAGTGAAATTCGCCTAATCAGGGTAAACATCCAATAGGCTCTAAACAAAAAACCCGTGATGGTGAGATGACTAAATTTAGGGAGCCATGAGGGACACAACAGAGAATCATTTTTTCATAGTTTCATTGAAATACACAAAGAAACCTACTACGCACAAGCTAAGAAACATGGAAATATTTCCAGTTGGCTAAATCGCTTTTCTGTGAGTTTGAAACTCTTTTGCTACCTAGTGATTCAGCTTTGAGATACTTGAACCAGGAAAGAAGCACAGTGTGCTCTTGTGAAATGAAGTGCTTTTCTGCATTTTCAAAGTTCTAGCTTTAACCATTGAGGTATTAAACTACAGGCGTTTTCAGTGAAATTCGCCTAATCGGGGTAAACATCCAATAGGCTCTAAACAAAAAACCCGTGATGGTGGGATGACCAAATTTGGGGAGCCATAAGGGGCAAAAGAGAGAATCATTTTGTCAGAGTTTCATTGAAATACACAAAGAAACCTAGTACCCAGAAGCAAAGAAACCTGGAATTATTTCCAGTTGGCTAAATCGCTTTTCTGTGAGTTTGAAACTCTTATGCTACCTAGTGATTCAGCCTTGAGATACTTGAACCAGGACAAAAGCATAGTGTGCTCTTGTGATCTGAAGTGCTTTTCTGCATTTTCAAAGTTGTAGCATTAACCATTGAGGAATTAAACTAAAAGGCGTTTTCAGTGAAATTCGCCTAATCAGGGTAAACATCCAATAGGCTCTAAACAAAAAACCCTTGATGGTGAGATGACCTAATTTGGGGAGCCATGAGGGACACAAGAGAGAATCATTTTGTCAGAGATTCATTGAAATACACAAAGAAACCTTGTACCCAGAAGCTAAGAAACTTGGAATTATTTCCAGTTGGCTAAATTGCTTTTCTGTGAGTTTGAAACTCTTTTGCTACCGAGAGCTTCAGCTTTGAGATACTTGAACCAGGAGAGAAGCACAGTGTGCTCTTGTGAACTAAAGTGTTGTTTTGCGTTTTTAAAGTTATAGCATTAACCATCTAAGAATTAAACTCACAGGCGTTTTCAGGCATTTTCGCCTAATCAGGGTAAACATCCAATAGACTGTAAACAAAACTCCCATGATGGTGGGATGACCAAACTTGGCGAGCCTTGAGGGGCACATGAGAGAATCATTTTTTCAAAGTTTCATTGAAATACACAAAGAAACCTGGTGCCCAGAAGGTAAGAAACATGGAATTATTTCCAGTTCGCTAAAACGCTTTTCTGTGAGTTTGAAACTCTTTTGCTACCTTGTGATTCAGCTTTGAGATACTTGAACCAGGAGAGAAGCACAGTGTGCTCTTGTGAACTAAAGTGTTTTTCTGCGTTTTTAAAGTTCTAGCATTAACCATTTAAGAATTAAACTCACAGGCGTTTTCAGGCATTTTCGCCTAATCAGGGTAAACATCCAATAGACTGTAAACAAAACACCCTTGATGGTGGGATGACCAAACTTTGGGAGCCTGGAGGGGCACATGAGAGAATCATTTTTTCAGAGTTTCATTGAAATACACAAAGAAACTTCTTGCCCAGATGCTAAGAAACATGGAATTATTTCCAGTTCGCTAAAACGCTTTTCTGTGAGTTTGAAACTCTTTTGTTACCTAGTGATTCAGCTTTGAGATACTTGAACCAGGAAATAAGCACAGTGTGCTCTTGTATTCTGAAGTGCTTTTCTGCATTTTCAAAGTTCTAGCATTAACCATTGAGGAATTAAACTACAGGCGTTTTCAGTGAAATACGCCTAATCAGGGTAAACATCCAATAGGCTCTAAACAAAAAAACCCTGATGGTGGGATGACCAAATTTGGGGAGCCATGACGGGCACAAGAGAGAATCATTTTGTCAGAGTTTTATTGATATACACAAAAAACCTAGTACCCAGAAGCTAAGAAACATGGAATAATTTCCAGTTCGCTAAAACGCTTTTCTGTGAGTTTGAAACTCTTTTGCTCCCTAGTGATTCAGCTTTGAGATACTTGAACCAGGACAGAAGGACAGTGTGCTCTTGTGATCGGAAGTGCTTTTCTGCATTTTCAAAGTTCTAGCATTAACCATTGAGGAATTAAACTAACAGGCGTTTTCAGTGAAATTCGCCTAATCAGGGTAAACATCCAATAGGCTCTATACAGAAAACCCGTGATGGTGAGATGACCAAATTTGGGGAGCCATGAGGGACAAAAGAGAGAATCACTTTGTCAGAGTTTCATTGAAATACACATAGAAACCTAGTACCCAGAAGCTAAGAAACATGGAATTATTTCCAGTTGGCTAAATCGCTTTTCTGTGAGTTTGAAACTCATTTGCTACCTAGTGTTTCAGCTTTGACATACTTGAACCAGGACAGGAGCACAGTATGTTCTTGTGATCTGAAGTGGTTTTCTGCATTTTCAAAGTTCTAGCATTAACCATTGAGGAATTAAACTACAGGCGTTTTCAGTGAAATTCGCCCCTATCAGGGTAAACATCCAATAGGCTCTAAACAAAAACCCGTGATGGTGGATTGACCAAATTTGGGGAGCCATGAGGGGCACAAGAGAGAATCATTTTGTCAGAGTTTTATTGAAATGCACAAAGAAACCTAATACCCACAAGCTAAGAAACATAGAATTATTTCCAGTTGGCTAAAACGATTTTCTGTGAGTTTGAAACTCTTTTGCTACCTAGTGATTCAGGTTTGAGATACTTGAACCAGGAGAGAAGCACAGTGTGCTCTTGTGAAATAAAGTGTTGTTCTGCATTTTTAAAGTTCTAGCATTAACCATTTAAAAATTAAACTCACAGGCGTTTTCAGGCATTTTCGTCTAATCAGGGTCAACATCCAATAGACTGTAAACAAAACACCCTTGATGGTGGATGACCAAATGTGGGGAGCCTGGAGGAGCACATGAGAGAATGATTTTTTCAGAGTTTCATTGAAATATACAAAGAAACCTAGTGCCCAGAAGCTAAGAAACGTGGAATTATTTCCAGTTCGCTAAAACACTTTTCTGTGAGTTTGAAACTCTTTTGTTACCTTGTTATTCAGCTTTGAGATACTTGAACCAGGACAGAAGCACAGTGTGCTCTTGTGATCTGAAGTGCTTTTCTGCATTTTCAAAGTTCTATCATTAACCATTGTTTAATTAAACTAACAGGCGTTTTCAGTGAAATTCGCCTTATTAGGGTAAACATCCAATAGGCTCTAAACAAAAAACCCTTTATGGTGAGATGACCTAATTTGGGGAGCCATGAGGGACACAAGAGAGAATCATTTTGTCAGAGTTTCATTGAAATACACAAAGAAACCTAGTACCCAGAAGCTAAGAAACTTGGAATTATTTCCAGTTGTCTAAATCGCTTTTCAGTGAGTTTGAAACTCTTTTGCTACCAAGAGCTTCAGCTTTGAGATACTTGAACCAGGAGAGAAGCACAGTGTGCTCTTGTGAACTAAAGTGTTGTTCTGCGTTTTTAAAGTTCTAGCATTAACCATTTAAGAATTAAACTCACAGGCGTTTTCAGGCATTTTCGCCTAATCAGGGTAAACATCCAATAGAGTGTAAACAAAACACCCATGATGGTGGGATGACCAAACTTGGCGAGCCTTGAGGGGCACATGAGAGAATCATTTTTTCAAAGTTTCATTGAAATACACAAAGAAACCTAGTGCCCAGAAGCTAAGAAACATGGAATTATTTCCAGTTCGCTAAAACGCTTTTCTGTGAGTTTGAAACTCTTTTGCTACCTTGTGATTCAGCTTTGAGATACTTGAACCAGGAGAGAAGCACAGTGTGCTCTTGTGAACTAAAGTGTTTTTTCTGCATTTTTAAAGTTCTAGCATTAACCATTTAAGAATTAAACTCACAGGCGTTTTCAGGTATTTTCGCCTAATCAGGGTAAACATCCAATAGACTGTAAACAAAAACACCCTTGATGGTGGGATGACCAAACTTGGGGAGCCTGGAGGGGCACATGAGAGAATCATTTTTTCAGAGTTTCATTGAAATACACAAAGAAATCTCTTGCCCAGATGCTAAGAAACATGGAATTATTTCCAGTTCGCTAAAACGCTTTTCTGTGAGTTTGAAACTCTTTTGTTACCTAGTGATTCAGCTTTGAGATACTTGAACCAGGAAAGAAGCACAGTGTGCTCTTGTATTCTGAAGTGCTTTTCTGCATTTTCAAAGTTCTAGCATTAACCATTGAGGAATTAAACTAACAGGCGTTTTCAGTGAAATTCGCCTAATCAGGGTAAACATCCAATAGGCTCTAAACAAAAAACACGTGATGGTGGATTGACCACATTTGGGGAGCCTGAGGGGCACAAGGGAGAATCATTTTGTCAGAGTTTCATTGAAATACACAAAGAAACCTAGTTCCCAGAAGCTAAGAAACATGGAATTATTTCCTGTTGGCTAAATCGTATTTCTGTGAGTTTGAAACTTTTTGCTACCTAGTGATTCAGCTCTGAGATACTTGAACCAGGAAAGAAGCACAGTGTTCTCTTGTGATCTGAAGTGCTGTTCTGCATTTTCAAAGTTCTAGCATTAACCATTGAGGAATTAAACTACAGGCGTTTTCAGTGAAATTCGCCTAATCAGGGTAAACATCCAATAGGCTCTAAACAAAAAACACGTGATGGTTGATTGACCACATTTGGGGAGCCATGAGGGGCACAAGGGAGAATCA
Source organism: Tamias sibiricus (assembly GCA_025594165.1). Taxonomy (NCBI): domain Eukaryota; kingdom Metazoa; phylum Chordata; class Mammalia; order Rodentia; family Sciuridae; genus Tamias; species Tamias sibiricus. The sequence goes on from JAKELJ010000065.1 coordinate 92,550, forward strand.
TTTTGTCAGAGTTTCATTGAAATACACAAAGAAACCTAGTTCCCAGAAGCTAAGAAACATGGAATTATTTCCTGTTGGCTAAATCGCTTTTCTGTGAGTTTGAAACTCTTTTGCTACCTAGTGATTCAGCTCTGAGATACTTGAACCAGGAAAGAAGCACAGTGTTCTCTTGTGATCTGAAGTGCTTTTCTGCATTTTCAAAGTTCTAGCATTAACCATTGAGGAATTAAACTAACAGGCGTTTTCAGTGAAATTCGCCTAATCAGGGTAAATATCCAATAGGCTCTAAACAAAAAACCCGTGATGGTGGATTGACCAAATTTGGGGAGCCATGAGGGCCAAAAGAGAGAATCATTTTGTCAGAGTTTCATTGAAATACACAAAGAAACCTAGTACCCAGAAGCTAAGAAACATGGAATTATTTCCAGTTGGCTAAATCGCTTTTCTGTGAGTTTGAAACTCTTTTGCTACCTAGTGATTCAGCTTTGAGATACTTGAACCAGGACAGAAGCACAGTATGCTCTTGTGATATGAAGTGCTTTTCTGCATTTTCAAAGTTCTAGCTTTAACCATTGAGGAATTAAACTACAGGCGTTTTCAGTGAAATACGCCTAATCAGGGTAAACATCCAATAGGCTCTAAACAAAAAAACCCTGATGGTGGGATGACCAAATTTGGGGAGCCATGACGGGCACAAGAGAGAATCATTTTGTCAGAGTTTCATTGATATACACAAAAAACCTAGTACCCAGAAGCTAAGAAACATGGAATAATTTCCAGTTCGCTAAAACGCTTTTCTGTGAGTTTGAAACTCTTTTGCTCCCTAGTGATTCAGCTTTGAGATACTTGAACCAGGACAGAAGGACAGTGTGCTCTTGTGATCGGAAGTGCTTTTCTGCATTTTCAAAGTTCTAGCATTAACCATTGAGGAATTAAACTAACAGGCGTTTTCAGTGAAATTCGCCTAATCAGGGTAAACATCCAATAGGCTCTATACAGAAAACCCGTGATGGTGAGATGACCAAATTTGGGGAGCCATGAGGGACAAAAGAGAGAATCACTTTGTCAGAGTTTCATTGAAATACACATAGAAACCTAGTACCCAGAAGCTAAGAAACATGGAATTATTTCCAGTTGGCTAAATCGCTTTTCTGTGAGTTTGAAACTCATTTGCTACCTAGTGTTTCAGCTTTGAGATACTTGAACCAGGACAGGAGCACAGTGTGTTCTTGTGATCTGAAGTGGTTTTCTGCATTTTCAAAGTTCTAGCATTAACCATTGAGGAATTAAACTACAGGCGTTTTCCGTGAAATTCGCCCTATCAGGGTAAACATCCAATAGGCTCTAAACAAAAACCCGTGATGGTGGATTGACCAAATTTGGGGAGCCATGAGGGGCACAAGAGAGAATCATTTTGTCAGAGTTTTATTGAAATACACAAAGAAAACTAGTACCCAGAAGCTAAGAAACATGGAATTATTTCCATTTGGCTAAATCGCTTTTCTGTGAGTTTGAAACTCTTTTGCTACCTAGTGATTCAACTTTGAGATACTTCAACCAGGACAAAAGCACAGTGCGCTCTTCTGATCTGAAATGCTTTTCTGCATTTTCAAAGTTCTAGCATTAACCATTGAGGAATTAAACTACAGGCGTTTTCAGTGAAATTCGCCTAATCAGGGTAAACATCCAATAGGCTCTAAACAAAAAACACACGTGATGGTTGATTGACCACATTTGGGGAGCCATGAGGGGCACAAGGGAGAATCATTTTGTCAGAGTTTCATTGAAATACACAAAGAAACCTAGTTCCCAGAAGCTAAGAAACATGGAATTATTTCCTGTTGGCTAAATCGCTTTTCTGTGAGTTTGAAACTCTTTTGCTACCTAGTGATTCAGCTCTGAGATACTTGAACCAGGAAAGAAGCACAGTGTTCTCTTGTGATCTGAAGTGCTTTTCTGCATTTTCAAAGTTCTAGCATTAACCATTGAGGAATTAAACTAACAGGCGTTTTCAGTGAAATTCGCCTAATCAGGGTAAATATCCAATAGGCTCTAAACAAAAAACCCGTGATGGTGGATTGACCAAATTTGGGGAGCCATGAGGGCCAAAAGAGAGAATCATTTTGTCAGAGTTTCATTGAAATACACAAAGAAACCTAGTACCCAGAAGCTAAGAAACATGGAATTATTTCCAGTTGGCTAAATCGCTTTTCTGTGAGTTTGAAACTCTTTTGCTACCTAGTGATTCAGCTTTGAGATACTTGAACCAGGACAGAAGCACAGTATGCTCTTGTGATATGAAGTGCTTTTCTGCATTTTCAAAGTTCTAGCTTTAACCATTGAGGAATTAAACTACAGGCGTTTTCAGTGAAATACGCCTAATCAGGGTAAACATCCAATAGGCTCTAAACAAAAAAACCCTGATGGTGGGATGACCAAATTTGGGGAGCCATGACGGGCACAAGAGAGAATCATTTCTTCAGGGTTTCATTGAAATACACAAATAAACCTAGTGCCCAGAAGCTAAGAAACATGGAATTATTTCCAGTTCGCTAAAACACTTTTCTGTGAGTTTGAAACTCTTTTGTTACCTAGCGATTCAGCTTTGAGATACTTGAACCAGGACAGAAGCACAGTGTGCTCTTGTGATCTGAAGTGCTTTTCTGCATTTTCAAAGTTCTATCATTAACCATTGTTTAATTAAACTAACAGGCGTTTTTCAGTGAAATTCGCCTTATCAGTGTTAAACATCCAATAGGCTCTAAACAAAAAAAACCTTGATGGTGAGATGACCTAATTTGGGGAGCCATGAGGGACACAAGAGAGAATCATTTTGTCAGAGTTTCATTGAAATACACAAAGAAACCTAGTACCCAGAAGCTAAGAAACTTGGAATTATTTCCAGTTGGCTAAATCGCTTTTCAGTGAGTTTGAAACTCTTTTGCTACCAAGAGCTTCAGCTTTGAGATACTTGAACCAGGAGAGAAGCACAGTGTGCTCTTGTGAACTAAAGTGTTGTTCTGCATTTTTAAAGTTCTAGCATTAACCATTTAAGAATTAAACTCACAGGCGTTTTCAGGCATTTTCGCCTAATCAGGGTAAACATCCAATAGACTGTAAACAAAACACCCATGATGGTGGGATGACCAAACTTGGCGAGCCTTGAGGGGCACATGAGAGAATCATTTTTTCAAAGTTTCATTGAAATACACAAAGAAACCTAGTGCCCAGAAGCTAAGAAACATGGAATTATTTCCAGTTCGCTAAAACGCTTTTCTGTGAGTTTGAAACTCTTTTGCTACCTTGTGATTCAGCTTTGAGATACTTGAACCAGGAGAGAAGCACAGTGTACTCTTGTGAACTAAAGTGTTTTTCTGAGTTTTTGAAGTTCTAGCATTAACCATATAAGAATTAAACTGACAGGCGTTTTCAGGCATTTTCGCCTAATCAGGGTAAACATCCAATAGACTGTAAACAAAACACCCTTGATGGTGGGGATGACCAAACTTGGGGAGCCTTGATGGGCACAAGAGAGAATCATTTCTTCAGGGTTTCATTGAAATACACAAATAAACCTAGTGCCCAGAAGCTAAGAAACATGGAATTATTTCCAGTTCGCTAAAACACTTTTCTGTGAGTTTGAAACTCTTTTGTTACCTAGTGATTCAGCTTTGAGATACTTGAACCAGGACCGAAGCACGGTGTGCTCTTGTGATCTGAAGTGCTTTTCTGCATTTTCAAAGTTCTATCAATAACCATTGTTTAATTAAACTAACAGGCGTTTTCAGTGAAATTCGCCATATCAGGGTAAACATCCAATAGGCTCTAAGCAAAAAAAACCCTTGATGGTGAGATGACCTAATTTGGGGAGCCATGAGGGACACAAGAGAGAATCATTTTGTCAGAGTTTCATTGAAATACACAAAGAAACCTAGTACCCAGAAGCTAAGAAACATGGAAATATTTCCAGTTGGCTAAATCGCTTTTCTGTGAGTTTGAAACTCTTTTGCTACCTAGTGATTCAGCTTTGAGATACTTGAACCAGGAAAGAAGCACAGTGTGCTCTTGTGAAATGAAGTGCTTTTCTGCATTTTAAAAGTTCTAGCTTTAACCATTGAGGTATTAAACTACAGGCGTTTTCAGTGAAATTCGCCTAATCGGGGTAAACATCCAATAGGCTCTAAACAAAAAAAACCCGTGATGGTGGGATGACCAAATTTGGGGAGCCATAAGGGGCAAAAGAGAGAATCATTTTGTCAGAGTTTCATTGAAATACACAAAGAAACCTAGTACCCAGAAGCAAAGAAACCTGGAATTATTTCCAGTTGGCTAAATCGCTTTTCTGTGAGTTTGAAACTCTTATGCTACCTAGTGATTCAGCTTTGAGATACTTGAACCAGGACAGAAGCACAGTGTGCTCTTGTGATCTGAAGTGCTTTTCTGCATTTTCAAAGTTGTAGCATTAACCATTGAGGAATTAAACTACAGGCGTTTTCAGTGAAATTCGCCTAATCAGGGTAAACATCCAATAGGCTCTAAACAAAAAACTCGTGATGGTGGATTGACCAAATTTGGGGAGCCATGAGGGGCACAAGAGAGAATCATTTTGTCAGAGTTTCATTGAAATACAAAAAGAAACCTAGTACCCACAAGCTAAGAAACATGGAATGATTTCCAGTTAGCTAAAACGCATTCCTGTGAGTTTGAAACTCTTTTGCTACCTAGTGATTCAGCTTTGAGATACTTGAACCAGGAGAGAAGCACAGTGTGCTCTTGTGAACTAAAGTGTTGTTCTGCGTTTTTAAAGTTCTAGCATTAACCATTTAAGAATTAAACTCACAGGCGTTTTCAGGCATTTTCGCCTAATCAGGGTAAACATCCAATAGAGAGTGTAAACCAAACACCCATGATGGTGGGATGACCAAACTTGGCGAGCCTTGAGGGGCACATGAGAGAATCATTTTTTCAAAGTTTCATTGAAATACACAAAGAAACCTAGTGCCCAGAAGCTAAGAAACATGGAATTATTTCCAGTTCGCTAAAACGCTTTTCTGTTAGTTTGAAACTCTTTTGCTACCTTGTGATTCAGCTTTGAGATACTTGAACCAGGAGAGAAGCACAGTGTGCTCTTGTGAACTAAAGTGTTTTTCTGCATTTTTAAAGTTCTAGCATTAACCATTTAAGAATTAAACTCACAGGCGTTTTCAGGTATTTTCGCCTAATCAGGGTAAACATCCAATAGACTGTAAACAAAACACCCTTGATGGTGGGATGACCAAACTTGGGGAGCCTGGAGGGGCACATGAGAGAATCATTTTTTTCAGAGTTTCATTGAAATACACAAAGAAATCTCTTGCCCAGATGCTAAGAAACATGGAATTATTTCCAGTTCGCTAAAACGCTTTTCTGTGAGTTTGAAACTCTTTTGTTACCTAGTGATTCAGCTTTGAGATACTTGAACCAGGAAAGAAGCACAGTGTGCTCTTGTATTCTGAAGTGCTTTTCTGCATTTTCAAAGTTCTAGCATTAACCATTGAGGAATTAAACTAACAGGCGTTTTCAGTGAAATTCGCCTAATCAGGGTAAACATCCAATAGGCTCTAAACAAAAAAAACACGTGATGGTGGATTGACCACATTTGGGGAGCCTGAGGGGCACAAGGGAGAATCATTTTGTCAGAGTTTCATTGAAATACACAAAGAAACCTAGTTCCCAGAAGCTAAGAAACATGGAATTATTTCCTGTTGGCTAAATCGTTTTCTGTGAGTTTGAAACTTTTTGCTACCTAGTGATTCAGCTTTGAGATACTTGAACCAGGAAAGAAGCACAGTGTTCTCTTGTGATCTGAAGTGCTGTTCTGCATTTTCAAAGTTCTAGCATTAACCATTGAGGAATTAAACTACAGGCGTTTTCAGTGAAATTCGCCTAATCAGGGTAAACATCCAATAGGCTCTAAACAAAAAACACGTGATGGTTGATTGACCACATTTGGGGAGCCATGAGGGGCACAAGGGAGAATCATTTTGTCAGAGTTTCATTGAAATACACAAAGAAACCTAGTTCCCAGAAGCTAAGAAACATGGAATTATTTCCTGTTGGCTAAATCGCTTTTCTGTGAGTTTGAAACTCTTTTGCTACCTAGTGATTCAGCTCTGAGATACTTGAACCAGGAAAGAAGCACAGTGTTCTCTTGTGATCTGAAGTGCTTTTCTGCATTTTCAAAGTTCTAGCATTAACCATTGAGGAATTAAACTAACAGGCGTTTTCAGTGAAATTCGCCTAATCAGGGTAAATATCCAATAGGCTCTAAACAAAAAAAACCCGTGATGGTGGATTGACCAAATTTGGGAGCCATGAGGGCCAAAAGAGAGAATCATTTTGTCAGAGTTTCATTGAAATACACAAAGAAACCTAGTACCCAGAAGCTAAGAAACATGGAATTATTTCCAGTTGGCTAAATCGCTTTTCTGTGAGTTTGAAACTCTTTTGCTACCTAGTGATTCAGCTTTGAGATACTTGAACCAGGACAGAAGCACAGTATGCTCTTGTGATATGAAGTGCTTTTCTGCATTTTCAAAGTTCTAGCTTTAACCATTGAGGAATTAAACTACAGGCGTTTTCAGTGAAATACGCCTAATCAGGGTAAACATCCAATAGGCTCTAAACAAAAAAACCCTGATGGTGGGATGACCAAATTTGGGGAGCCATGACGGGCACAAGAGAGAATCATTTTGTCAGAGTTTCATTGATATACACAAAAAACCTAGTACCCAGAAGCTAAGAAACATGGAATAATTTCCAGTTCGCTAAAACGCTTTTCTGTGAGTTTGAAACTCTTTTGCTCCCTAGTGATTCAGCTTTGAGATACTTGAACCAGGACAGAAGGACAGTGTGCTCTTGTGATCGGAAGTGCTTTTCTGCATTTTCAAAGTTCTAGCATTAACCATTGAGGAATTAAACTAACAGGCGTTTTCAGTGAAATTCGCCTAATCAGGGTAAACATCCAATAGGCTCTATACAGAAAACCCGTTGATGGTGAGATGACCAAATTTGGGGAGCCATGAGGGACAAAAGAGAGAATCACTTTGTCAGAGTTTCATTGAAATACACATAGAAACCTAGTACCCAGAAGCTAAGAAACATGGAATTATTTCCAGTTGGCTAAATCGCTTTTCTGTGAGTTTGAAACTCATTTGCTACCTAGTGTTTCAGCTTTGAGATACTTGAACCAGGACAGGAGCACAGTGTGTTCTTGTGATCTGAAGTGGTTTTCTGCATTTTCAAAGTTCTAGCATTAACCATTGAGGAATTAAACTACAGGCGTTTTCCGTGAAATTCGCCCTATCAGGGTAAACATCCAATAGGCTCTAAACAAAAAAACCCGTGATGGTGGATTGACCAAATTTGGGGAGCCATGAGGGGCACAAGAGAGAATCATTTTGTCAGAGTTTTATTGAAATACACAAAGAAAACTAGTACCCAGAAGCTAAGAAACATGGAATTATTTCCATTTGGCTAAATCGCTTTTCTGTGAGTTTGAAACTCTTTTGCTACCTAGTGATTCAACTTTGAGATACTTCAACCAGGACAAAAGCACAGTGCGCTCTTCTGATCTGAAATGCTTTTCTGCATTTTCAAAGTTCTAGCATTAACCATTGAGGAATTAAACTACAGGCGTTTTCAGTGAAATTCGCCTAATCAGGGTAAACATCCAATAGGCTCTAAACAAAAAACACGTGATGGTTGATTGACCACATTTGGGGAGCCATGAGGGGCACAAGGGAGAATCATTTTGTCAGAGTTTCATTGAAATACACAAAGAAACCTAGTTCCCAGAAGCTAAGAAACATGGAATTATTTCCTGTTGGCTAAATCGCTTTTCTGTGAGTTTGAAACTCTTTTGCTACCTAGTGATTCAGCTTTGAGATACTTGAACCAGGAAAGAAGCACAGTGTTCTCTTGTGATCTGAAGTGCTTTTCTGCATTTTCAAAGTTCTAGCATTAACCATTGAGGAATTAAACTAACAGGCGTTTTCAGTGAAATTCGCCTAATCAGGGTAAATATCCAATAGGCTCTAAACAAAAAACCCGTGATGGTGGATTGACCAAATTTGGGGAGCCATGAGGGCCAAAAGAGAGAATCATTTTGTCAGAGTTTCATTGAAATACACAAAGAAACCTAGTACCCAGAAGCTAAGAAACATGGAATTATTTCCAGTTGGCTAAATCGCTTTTCTGTGAGTTTGAAACTCTTTTGCTACCTAGTGATTCAGCTTTGAGATACTTGAACCAGGACAGAAGCACAGTATGCTCTTGTGATATGAAGTGCTTTTCTGCATTTTCAAAGTTCTAGCTTTAACCATTGAGGAATTAAACTACAGGCGTTTTCAGTGAAATTCGCCTAATCAGGGTAAACATCCAATAGGCTCTAAACAAAAAACCCTGATGGTGGGATGACCAAATTTGGGGAGCCATGACGGGCACAAGAGAGAATCATTTCTTCAGGTTTCATTGAAATACACAAATAAACCTAGTGCCCAGAAGCTAAGAAACATGGAATTATTTCCAGTTCGCTAAAACACTTTTCTGTGAGTTTGAAACTCTTTTGTTACCTAGCGATTCAGCTTTGAGATACTTGAACCAGGACAGAAGCACAGTGTGCTCTTGTGATCTGAAGTGCTTTTATCTGCATTTTCAAAGTTCTATCATTAACCATTGTTTAATTAAACTAACAGGCGTTTTCAGTGAAATTCGCCTTATCAGTGTAAACATCCAATAGGCTCTAAACAAAAAAAACCTTGATGGTGAGATGACCTAAATTTGGGGAGCCATGAGGACACAAGAGAGAATCATTTTGTCAGAGTTTCATTGAAATACACAAAGAAACCTAGTACCCAGAAGCTAAGAAACTTGGAATTATTTCCAGTTGGCTAAATCGCTTTTCAGTGAGTTTGAAACTCTTTTGCTACCAAGAGCTTCAGCTTTGAGATACTTGAACCAGGAGAGAAGCACAGTGTGCTCTTGTGAACTAAAGTGTTGTTCTGCATTTTTTAAAGTTCTAGCATTAACCATTTAAGAATTAAACTCACAGGCGTTTTCAGGCATTTTCGCCTAATCAGGGTAAACATCCAATAGACTGTAAACAATACACCCATGATGGTGGGATGACCAAACTTGGCGAGCCTTGAGGGGCACATGAGAGAATCATTTTTTCAAAGTTTCATTGAAATACACAAAGAAACCTAGTGCCCAGAAGCTAAGAAACATGGAATTATTTCCAGTTCGCTAAAACGCTTTTCTGTGAGTTTGAAACTCTTTTGCTACCTTGTGATTCAGCTTTGAGATACTTGAACCAGGAGAGAAGCACAGTGTACTCTTGTGAACTAAAGTGTTTTTCTGAGTTTTTGAAGTTCTAGCATTAACCATATAAGAATTAAACTGACAGGCGTTTTCAGGCATTTTCGCCTAATCAGGGTAAACATCCAATAGACTGTAAACAAAACACCCTTGATGGTGGGATGACCAAACTTGGGGAGCCTTGATGGGCACAAGAGAGAATCATTTCTTCAGGGTTTCATTGAAATACACAAATAAACCTAGTGCCCAGAAGCTAAGAAACATGGAATTATTTCCAGTTCACTAAAACACTTTTCTGTGAGTTTGAAACTCTTTTGTTACCTAGTGATTCAGCTTTGAGATACTTGAACCAGGACCGAAGCACAGTGTGCTCTTGTGATCTGAAGTGCTTTTCTGCATTTTCAAAGTTCTATCAATAACCATTGTTTAATTAAACTAACAGGCGTTTTCAGTGAAATTCGCCTATCAGGGTAAACATCCAATAGGCTCTAAGCAAAAAAACCCTTGATGGTGAGATGACCTAATTTGGGGAGCCATGAGGGACACAAGAGAGAATCATTTTGTCAGAGTTTCATTGAAATACACAAAGAAACCTAGTACCCAGAAGCTAAGAAACATGGAAATATTTCCAGTTGGCTAAATCGCTTTTCTGTGAGTTTGAAACTCTTTTGCTACCTAGTGATTCAGCTTTGAGATACTTGAACCAGGAAAGAAGCACAGTGTGCTCTTGTGAAATGAAGTGCTTTTCTGCATTTTTTTAAAGTTCTAGCTTTAACCATTGAGGTATTAAACTACAGGCGTTTTCAGTGAAATTCGCCTAATCGGGGTAAACATCCAATAGGCTCTAAACAAAAAACCCGTGATGGTGGGATGACCAAATTTGGGGAGCCATAAGGGGCAAAAGAGAGAATCATTTTGTCAGAGTTTCATTGAAATACACAAAGAAACCTAGTACCCAGAAGCAAAGAAACCTGGAATTATTTCCAGTTGGCTAAATCGCTTTTCTGTGAGTTTGAAACTCTTATGCTACCTAGTGATTCAGCTTTGAGATACTTGAACCAGGACAGAAGCACAGTGTGCTCTTGTGATCTGAAGTGCTTTTCTGCATTTTCAAAGTTGTAGCATTAACCATTGAGGAATTAAACTACAGGCGTTTTCAGTGAAATTCGCCTAATCAGGGTAAACATCCAATAGGCTCTAAACAAAAAACTCGTGATGGTGGATTGACCAAATTTGGGGAGCCATGAGGGGCACAAGAGAGAATCATTTTGTCAGAGTTTCATTGAAATACAAAAAGAAACCTAGTACCCACAAGCTAAGAAACATGGAATTATTTCCAGTTGGCTAAAACGCTTCTCTGTGAGTTTGAAACTCTTTTGCTACCTAGTGATTCAGCTTTGAGATACTTGAACCAGGAGAGAAGCACAGTGTGCTCTTGTGAACTAAAGTGTTGTTCTGCGTTTTTAAAGTTCTAGCATTAACCATTTAAGAATTAAGCTCACAGGCGTTTTCAGGCATTTTCGCCTAATCAGGGTAAACATCCAATAGACTGTAAACAAAACACCCTTGATGGTGGGATGACCAAACTTGGGGAGCCTTGATGGGCACAAGAGAGAATCATTTCTTCAGGGTTTCATTGAAATACACAAAGAAACCTAGTGCCCAGAAGCTAAGAAACATGGAATTATTTCCAGTTCGCTAAAACACTTTTCTGTGAGTTTGAAACTCTTTTGTTACCTAGTGATTCAGCTTTGAGATACTTGAACCAGGACCGAAGCACAGTGTGCTCTTGTGATCTGAAGTGCTTTTCTGCATTTTCAAAGTTCTATCATTAACCATTGTGGAATTAAACTAACAGGCGTTTTCAGTGAAATTCGCCTAATCAGGGTAAACATCGAATAGGCTCTAAACAAAAAAACCCGTTGATGGTGAGATTACCAAATTTGGGGGAGCCATGAGGGGCACAAGATAGAATCATTTTGTCAGAGTTTCATTGAAAAACAAAAACAAACCTAGTACCCACAAGCTAAGAAAACATGGAATTATTTCCAGGTGGCTAAAACGCTTCTCTGTGAGTTTGAAACTCTTTTGCTACCTAGTGATTCAGCTTTGAGATACTTGAACCAGGAGAGAAGCACAGTGTGCTCTTGTGAACTAAAGTGTTGTTCTGCGTTTTTAAAGTTCTAGCATTAACCATTTAAGAATTAAGCTCACAGGCGTTTTCAGGCATTTTCGCCTAATCAGGGTAAACATCCAATAGACTGTAAACAAAACACCCTTGATGGTGGGATGACCAAACTTGGGGAGCCTTGATGGGCACATGAGAGAATCATTTCTTCAGGGTTTCATTGAAATACACAAAGAAACCTAGTGCCCAGAAGCTAAGAAACATGGAATTATTTCCAGTTCGCTAAAACACTTTTCTGTGAGTTTGAAACTCTTTTGTTACCTAGTGATTCAGCTTTGAGATACTTGAACCAGGACCGAAGCACAGTGTGCTCTTGTGATCTGAAGTGCTTTTCTGCATTTTCAAAGTTCTATCATTAACCATTGTGGAAATTAAACTAACAGGCGTTTTCAGTGAAATTCGCCAATCAGGGTAAACATCCAATAGGCTCTAAGCAAAAAAAACCCTTGATGGTGAGATGACCTAATTTGGGGAGCCATGAGGGACACAAGAGAGAATCATTTTGTCAGAGTTTCATTGAAATACACAAAGAAACCTAGTACCCAGAAGCTAAGAAACTTGGAATTATTTTCCAGTTGTCTAAATCGCTTTTCTGTGAGTTTGAAACTCTTTTGCTACCAAGAGCTTCAGCTTTGAGATACTTGAACCAGGAGAGAAGCACAGTGTGCTCTTGTGAACTAAAGTGTTTTTCTGCGTTTTTAAAGTTCTAGCATTAACCATTTAAGAATTAAAACTCACAGGCGTTTTTCAGGCATTTTCGCCTAATCAGGGTAAACATCCAATAGACTGTAAACAAAAAACCCGTGATGGTGGGATGACCAAACTTGGCGAGCCTTGAGGGGCACATGAGAGAATCATTTTTTCAAAGTTTCATTGAAATACACAAAGAAACCTAGTGCCCAGAAGCTAAGAAACATGGAATTATTTCCAGTTCGCTAAAACGCTTTTCTGTGAGTTTGAAACTTTTTTGCTACCTTGTGATTCAGCTTTGAGATACTTGAACCAGGAGAGAAGCACAGTGTGCTCTTGTGAACTAAAGTGTTTTTCTGCGTTTTTAAAGTTCTAGCATTAACCATTTAAGAATTAAACTGACAGAGTTTTCATGCATTTTCGCCTAATCAGGGTAAAACATCCAATAGACTGTAAACAAAAACCCTTGATGGTGGGATGACCAAACTTGGGGAGCCTGGAGGGGCACAAGAGAGAATCATTTTTTCAGAGTTTCATTGAAATACACAAAGAAACCTCTTGCCCAGATGCTAAGAAACATGGAATTATTTCCAGTACGCTAAAACGCTTTTCTGTGAGTTTGAAACTCTTTTGTTACCTAGTGATTCAGCTTTGAGATACTTGAACCAGGAAAGAAGCACAGTGTGCTCTTGTGATCTGAAGTGCTTTTCTGCATTTTCAAGGTTCTATCATTAACCATTGTTTAATTAAACTAACAGGCGTTTTCAGTGAAATTCGCCTAATCAGGGTAAACATCCAATAGGCTCTAAACAAAAAAACCCGTGATGGTGAGATGACTAAATTTAGGGAGCCATGAGGGACACAACAGAGAATCATTTTTTCATAGTTTCATTGAAATACACAAAGAAACCTAGTACACACAAGCTAAGAAACATGGAAATATTTCCAGTTGGCTAAATCGCTTTTCTGTGAGTTTGAAACTCTTTTGCTACCTAGTGATTCAGCTTTGAGATACTTGAACTAGGAAAGAAGCACAGTGTGCTCTTGTGAAATGAAGTGCTTTTCTGCATTTTCAAAGTTCTAGCTTTAACCATTGAGGTATTAAACTAAACTACAGGCATTTTCAGTGAAATTCGCCTAATCGGGGTAAACATCCAATTAGGCTCTAAACAAAAAACCCGTGATGGTGGGTGATGACCAAATTTGGGGAGCCATAAGGGCAAAAGAGAGAATCATTTTGTCAGAGTTTCATTGAAATTACACAAAGAAACCTAGTACCCAGAAGCAAAGAAACCTGGAATTATTTCCAGTTGGCTAAATCGCTTTTCTGTGAGTTTGAAACTCTTTTGCTACCTAGTGATTCAGCTTTGA
>JAKELJ010000065.1:106255-141269 GCA_025594165.1 Tamias sibiricus
TGAAAATGCAGAAAAGCACTTCATTTCACAAGAGCACACTGTGCTTCTTTCCTGGTTCAAGTATCTCAAAGCTGAATCACTAGGTAGCAAAAGAGTTTCAAACTCACAGAAAAGCGATTTAGCCAACTGGAAATATTTCCATGTTTCTTAGCTTGTGCGTAGTAGGTTTCTTTGTGTATTTCAATGAAACTATGAAAAAATGATTCTCTGTTGTGTCCCTCATGGCTCCCTAAATTTAGTCATCTCACCATCACGGGTTTTTTGTTTAGAGCCTATTGGATGTTTACCCTGATTAGGCGAATTTCACTGAAAACGCCTGTTAGTTTAATTAAACAATGGTTAATGATAGAACTTTGAAAATGCAGAAAAACACTTCAGATCACAAGAGCACACTGTGCTTCTTTCCTGGTTCAAGTATCTCAAAGCTGAATCACTAGGTAACAAAAGAGTTTCAAACTCACAGAAAAGCGTTTTAGCGAACTGGAAATAATTCCATGTTTCTTAGCATCTGGGCAAGAGGTTTCTTTGTGCATTTCAATGAAACTCTGAAAAAATGATTCTCTCATGTCCCCCTCCAGGCTCCCCAAGTTTGGTCATCCCACCATCAAGGGTATTTTTTGTTTACAGTCTATTGGATGTTTACCCTGATTAGACGAAAATGCCTGAAAACGCCTGTGAGTTTAATTCTTAAATGGTTAATGCTAGAACTTTAAAAACGCAAAAAAACACTTTAGTTCACAAGAGCACACTGTGCTTCTCTCCTGGTTCAAGTATGTCAAAGCTGAATCACAAGGAAGCAAAAGAGTTTCAAACTCACAGAAAAGCGTTTTAGCGAACTGGAAATAATTCCATGTTTCTTAGCTTCTGGGCACTAGGTTTCTTTGTGTATTTCAATGAAACTTTGAAAAAAATGATTCTCTCATGTGCCCCTCAAGGCTCGCCAAGTTTGGTCATCCCACCATCATGGGTGTTTTGTTTACAGTCTATTGGATGTTTACCCTGATTAAGCGAAAATGCCTGAAAACGCCTGTGAGTTTAATTCTTAAATGGTTAATGCTAGAACTTTAAAAACGCAGAATAACACTTTAGTTCACAAGAGCACACTGTGCTTCTCTCCTGGTTCAAGTATCTCAAAGCTGAAGCTCTTGATAGCAAAAGAGTTTCAAACTCACTGAAAAGCGATTTAGCCAACTGGAAATAATTCCAAGTTTCTTAGCTTCTGGGTACTAGGTTTCTTTGTGTATTTCAATGAAACTCTGACAAAATGATTCTCTCTTGTGTCCCTCATGGCTCCCCAAATTAGGTCATCTCACCATCAAGGGATTTTTGTTTAGAGCCTATTGGATGTTTACACTGATAAGGCGAATTTCACTGAAAACGCCTGTTAGTTTAATTAAACAATGGTTAATGATAGAACTTTGAAAATGCAGAAAAGCACTTCAGATCACAAGAGCACACTGTCCTTCTGTCCTGGTTCAAGTATCTCAAAGTTGAATCACTAGGTAGCAAAAGAGTTTCAAACTCACAGAAAAGCGATTTAGCCAAATGGAAATAATTCCATGTTTCTTACCTTCTGGGTACTAGTTTTCTTTGTGTATTTCAATGAAACTCTGACAAAATGATTCTCTCTTTTGGCCCTCATGGCTCCCCAAATTTGGTCAATCCACCATCACGGGTTTTTTTTGTTTAGAGCCTATTGGATATTTACCCTGATTAGGCGAATTTCACTGAAAACGCCTGTTAGTTTAATTCCTCAATGGTTAATGCTAGAACTTTGAAAATGCAGAAAAGCAATTCAGATCACAAGAGCACACTGTGCTTCTTTCCTGGTTCAAGTATCTCAGAGCTGAATCACTAGGTAGCATAAGAGTTTCAAACTCACAGAAAAGCGATTTAGCCAACAGGAAATAATTCCATGTTTCTTAGCTTCTGGGAACTAGGTTTCTTTGTGTATTTCAATGAAACTCTGACAAAATGATTCTCCCTTGTGCCCCTCATGGCTCCCCAAATTTGGTCAATCCACCATCACTTGTTTTTTGTTTAGAGCCTATTGGATGTTTACCCTGATTAGTCGAATTTCACTGAAAACGCCTGTTAGTTTAATTCCTCAATGGTTAATGCTAGAACTTTGAAAATGCAGAAAAGCACTTCAGAATCACAAGAGCACACTGTGCTTCTTTCCTGGTTCAAGTATCTCAAAGCTGAATCACTAGGTAACAAAAGAGTTTCAAACTCACAGAAAAGCGTTTTAGCGAACTGGAAATAATTCCATGTTTCTTAGCATCTGGGCAAGAGGTTTCTTTGTGTATTTCAATGAAACTCAGAAAAAATGATTCTCTCATGTGCCCCTCCAGGCTCCCCAAATTTGGTCATCCCACCATCAAGGGTTTTTTGTTTACAGTCTATTGGATGTTTACCCTGATTAGGCGAAAATGCCTGAAAACGCCTGTGAGTTTAATTCTTAAATGGTTAATGCTAGAATTTAAAAACGCAAAAAAACACTTTAGTTCACAAGAGCACACTGTGCTTCTCTCCTGGTTCAAGTATCTCAAAGGTGAATCACAAGGTAGCAAAAGAGTTTCAAACTCACAGAAAAGCGTTTTAGTGAACTGGAAATAATTCCATGTTTCTTAGCTTCTGGGCACTAGGTTTCTTTGTGTATTTCAATGAAACTTTGAAAAAATGATTCTCTCATGTGCCCCTCAAGGCTCGCCAAGTTTGGTCATCCCACCATCATGGGTGTTTTGGTTTACAGTCTATTGGATGTTTACCCTGATTAGGCGAAAATGCCTGAAAACGCCTGTGAGTTTAATTCTTAAATGGTTAATGCTAGAACTTTAAAAACGCAGAACAACACTTTAGTTCACAAGAGCACACTGTGCTTCTCTCCTGGTTCAAGTATCTCAAAGCTGAAGCTTTTGGTAGCAAAAGAGTTTCAAACTCACTGAAAAGCGATTTAGCCAACTGGAAATAATTCCAAGTTTCTTAGCTTCTGGGAACTAGGTTTCTTTGTGTATTTCAATGAAACTCTGACAAAATGATTGTCTCTTGTGCCCCTCATGGCTCCCCAAATTTGGTCAATCCACCATCACGTGTTTTTTGTTTAGAGCCTATTGGATGTTTACCCTGATTAGGCGAATTTCACTGAAAACGCCTGTAGTTTAATTCCTCAATGTTTAATGCTAGAACTTTGAAAATGCAGAAAAGCACTTCAGATCACAAAAGCACACTGTGCTTCTGTCCTGGTTCAAGTATCTCAAAGCTGAATCACTAGGTAGAAAAAGAGTTTCAAACTCACAGAAAAGCGTTTTAGAGAACTGGAAATAATTCCATGTTTCTTAGCTTCTGGGCACTAGGTTTCTTTGTGTATTTCAATGAAACTCTGAAAAAATGATTTTCTCATGTGCCCCTCAAGGCTCGCCAAGTTTGGTCATCCCACCATCATGGGTGTTTTGTTTACAGTCTATTGGATGTTTACCCTGATTAGGCGAAAATGCCTGAAAACGCCTGTGAGTTTAATTCTTAAATGGTTAATGCTAGAACTTTAAAAACGCAGAACAACACTTTAGTTCACAAGAGCACACTGTGCTTCTCTCCTGGTTCAAGTATCTCAAAGCTGAAGCTCTCTAGGTAGCAAAAGAGTTTCAAACTCACAGAAAAGCGATTTAGCCAACTGGAAATAATTCCAAGTTTCTTAGCTTCTGGGTATTAGGTTTCTTTGTGTATTTCAATGAATCTCTGACAAAATGATTCTCTCTTGTGTCCCCTCATGGCTCCCCAAATTTGGTCATCTCACCATCAAGCGTTTTTTGTTTAGAGCCTATTGGATGTTTACCCTGATTAGGCGAATTTCACTGAAAACGCCTGTAGTTTAATTCCTCAATGGTTAATGCTACAACTTTGAAAATGCAGAAAAGCACTTCAGATCACAAGAGCGCACTGTGCTTTTGTCCTGGTTGAAGTATCTCAAAGTTGAATCACTAGGTAGCAAAAGAGTTTCAAACTCACAGAAAAGCGATTTAGCCAACTGGAAATAATTCCAGGTTTCTTTGCTTCTGGGTACTAGGTTTCTTTGTGTATTTCAATGAAACTCTGACAAAATGATTCTCTCTTTTGCCCCTTATGGCTCCCCAAATTTGGTCATCCCACCATCACGGGTTTTTTGTTTAGAGCCTATTGGATGTTTACCCCGATTAGGCGAATTTCACTGAAAACGCCTGTAGTTTAATACCTCAATGGTTAAAGCTAGAACTTTGAAAATGCAGAAAAGCACTTCATTTCACAAGAGCACACTGTGCTTCTTTCCTGGTTCAAGTATCTCAAAGCTGAATCACTAGGTAGCAAAAGAGTTTCAAACTCACAGAAAAGCGATTTAGCCAACTGGAAATATTTCCATGTTTCTTAGCTTGTGTGTACTAGGTTTCTTTGTGTATTTCAATGAAACTATGAAAAAATGATTCTCTGTTGTGTCCCTCATGGCTCCCTAAATTTAGTCATCTCACCATCATGGGTTTTGTGTTTAGAGCCTATTGGATGTTTACCCTGATTAGGCGAATTTCACTGAAAACGCCTGTTAGTTTAATTAAACAATGGTTAATGATAGAACTTTGAAAATGCAGAAAAGCACTTCAGATCACAAGAGCACACTGTGCTTCTTTCCTGGTTCAAGTATCTCAAAGCTGAATCACTAGGTAACAAAAGAGTTTCAAACTCACAGAAAAGCGTTTTAGCGAACTGGAAATAATTCCATGTTTCTTAGCATCTGGGCAAGAGGTTTCTTTGTGTATTTCAATGAAACTCTGAAAAAATGATTCTCTCATGTGCCCCTCCAGGCTCCCCAAGTTTGGTCATCCCACCATCAAGGGTGTTTTGTTTACAGTCTATTGGATGTTTACCCTGATTAGGCGAAAATGCCTGAAAACGCCTGTGAGTTTAATTCTTAAATGGTTAATGCTAGAACTTTAAAAACGCAGAACAACACTTTAGTTCACAAGAGCACACTGTGCTTCTCTCCTGGTTCAAGTATCTCAAAGCTGAATCACTAGGTAGCAAAAGAGTTTCAAACTCACAGGAATGCGTTTTAGCTAACTGGAAATCATTCCATGTTTCTTAGCTTGTGGGTACTAGGTTTCTTTTTGTATTTCAATGAAACTCTGACAAAATGATTCTCTCTTGTGCCCCTCATGGCTCCCCAAATTTGGTCAATCCACCATCACGAGTTTTTTGTTTAGAGCCTATTGGATGTTTACCCTGATTAGGCGAATTTCACTGAAAACGCCTGTAGTTTAATTCCTCAATGGTTAATGCTAGAACTTTGAAAATGCAGAAAAGCATTTCAGATCACAAGAGCGCACTGTGCTTTTGTCCTGGTTGAAGTATCTCAAAGTTGAATCACTAGGTAGCAAAAGAGTTTCAAACTCACAGAAAAGCGATTTAGCCAAATGGAAATAATTCCATGTTTCTTACCTTCTGGGTACTAGTTTTCTTTGTGTATTTCAATGAAACTCTGACAAAATGATTCTCTCTTTTGCCCTCATGGCTCCCCAAATTTGGTCAATCCCACCATCACGGGTTTTTTGTTTAGAGCCTATTGGATGTTTACCCTGATTAGGCGAATTTCACTGAAAACGCCTGTTAGTTTAATTCCTCAATGGTTAATGCTAGAACTTTGAAAATGCAGAAAAGCACTTCAGATCACAAGAGCACACTGTGCTTCTTTCCTGGTTCAAGTATCTCAAGCTGAATCACTAGGTAGCAAAAAGAGTTTCAAACTCACAGAAAAGCGATTTAGCCAACTGGAAATAATTCCATGTTTCTTAGCTTCTGGGAACTAGGTTTCTTTGTGTATTTCAATGAAACTCTGACAAAATGATTCTCCCTTGTGCCCCTCATGGCTCCCCAAATTTAGTCATCCACCATCACGGTTTTTTTTTTTAGAGCCTATTGGATGTTTACCCTGATTAGGCGAATTTCACTGAAAACGCCTGTTAGTTTAATTCCTCAATGGTTAATGCTAGAACTTTGAAAATGCAGAAAAGCACTTCAGAATCACAAGAGCACACTGTGCTTCTTTCCTGGTTCAAGTATCTCAAAGCTGAATCACTAGGTAACAAAAGAGTTTCAAACTCACAGAAAAGCGTTTTAGCGAACTGGAAATAATTCCATGTTTCTTAGCATCTGGGCAAGAGGTTTCTTTGTGTATTTCAATGAAACTCTGAAAAAATGATTCTCTCATGTGCCCCTCAGGCTCCCCAAGTTTGGTCATCCCACCATCAAGGGTGTTTTGTTTACAGTCTATTGGATGTTTACCCTGATTAGGCGAAAATACCTGAAAACGCCTGTGAGTTTAATTCTTAAATGGTTAATGCTAGAACTTTAAAAACGCAGAACAACACTTTAGTTCACAAGAGCACACTGTGCTTCTCTCCTGGTTCAAGTATCTCAAAGCTGAAGCTCTTGGTAGCAAAAGAGTTTCAAACTCACTGAAAAGCGATTTAGCCAACTGGAAATAATTCCAAGTTTCTTAGCTTCTGGGTACTAGGTTTCTTTGTGTATTTCAATGAAACTCTGACAAAATGATTCTCTCTTGTGTCCCTCATGGCTCCCCAAATTAGGTCATCTCACCATCAAGGGTTTTTTTGTTTAGAGCCTATTGGATGTTTACCCTGATAAGGCGAATTTCACTGAAAACGCCTGTTAGTTTAATTAAACAATGGTTAATGATAGAACTTTGAAAATGCAGAAAAGCACTTCAGATCACAAGAGCACACTGTGCTTCTGTCCTGGTTCAAGTATCTCAAAGCTGAATCACTAGGTAACAAAAGAGTTTCAAACTCACAGAAAAGTGTTTTAGCGAACTGGAAATAATTCCATGTTTCTTAGCTTCTGGGCACTAGGTTTCTTTGTGTATTTCAATGAAACTCTGAAAAAATGATTCTCTCTTGTGCCCTCAGGCTCCCCGTTTGGTCATCCACCATCAAGGGTGTTTTGTTTACAGTCTATTGGATGTTTACCCTGATTAGGCGAAAATGCCTGAAAACGCCTGTGAGTTTAATTTTAAATGGTTAATGCTAGAACTTTAAAAATGCAGAACAACACTTTAGTTCACAAGAGCACACTGTGCTTCTCTCCTGGTTCAAGTATCTCAAAGCTGAATCACTAGGTAGCAAAAGAGTTTCAAACTCACAGAAAATCGTTTTAGCCAACTGGAAATAATTCCATGTTTCTTAGCTTGTGGGTACTAGGTTTCTTTGTGTATTTCAATGAAACTCTGACAAAATGATTCTCTCTTGTGCCCCTCATGGCTCCCCAAATTTGGTCAATCCACCATCACGGGTTTTTTGTTTAGAGCCTATTGGATGTTTACCCTGATTAGGCGAATTTCACTGAAAACGCCTGTAGTTTAATTCCTCAATGGTTAATGCTAGAACTTTGAAAATGCAGAAAACCACTTCAGATCACAAGAACACACTGTGCTCTGTCCTGGTTCAAGTATCTCAAAGCTGAATCACTAGGTAGCAAAAAGAGTTTCAAACTCACAGAAAAGCGATTTAGCCAACTGGAAATAATTCCATGTTTCTTAGCTTCTGGGTACTAGGTTTCTATGTGTATTTCAATGAAACTCTGACAAAATGATTCTCTCTTTTGTCCCTCATGGCTCCCCAAATTTGGTCCTCTCACCATCACGGGTTTTCTGTTTAGAGCCTATTGGATGTTTACCCTGATTAGGCGAATTTCACTGAAAACGCCTGTTAGTTTAATTCCTCAATGGTTAATGCTAGAACTTTGAAAATGCAGAAAAGCACTTCAGATCACAAGAGCACACTGTGCTTCTGTCCTGGTTCAAGTATCTCAAAGCTGAATCACTAGGTAGCATAAGAGTTTCAAACTCACAGAAAAGCGATTTAGCCAACTGGAAATAATTCCAGGTTTCTTTGCTTCTGGGTACTAGGTTTCTTTGTGTATTTCAATGAAACTCTGACAAAATGATTCTCTCTTTTGCCCCTTATGGCTCCCCAAATTTGGTCATCCCACCATCACGGGTTTTTTGTTTAGAGCCTATTGGATGTTTACCCCGATTAGGCGAATTTCACTGAAAACGCCTGTAGTTTAATACCTCAATGGTTAAAGCTAGAACTTTGAAAATGCAGAAAAGCACTTCATTTCACAAGAGCACACTGTGCTTCTTTCCTGGTTCAAGTATCTCAAAGCTGAATCACTAGGTAGCAAAAGAGTTTCAAACTCACAGAAAAGCGATTTAGCCAACTGGAAATATTTCCATGTTTCTTAGCTTGTGTGTACTAGGTTTCTTTGTGTATTTCAATGAAACTATGAAAAAATGATTCTCTGTTGTGTCCCTCATGGCTCCCTAAATTTAGTCATCTCACCATCACGGGTTTTTTGTTTAGAGCCTATTGGATGTTTACCCTGATTAGGCGAATTTCACTGAAAACGCCTGTTAGTTTAATTAAACAATGGTTAATGATAGAACCTTGAAAATGCAGAAAAGCACTTCAGATCACAAGAGCACACTGTGCTTCTTTCCTGGTTCAAGTATCTCAAAGCTGAATCACTAGGTAACAAAAGAGTTTCAAACTCACAGAAAAGCGTTTTAGCGTACTGGAAATAATTCCATGTTTCTTAGCATCTGGGCAAGAGGTTTCTTTGTGTATTTCAATGAAACTCTGAAAAAATGATTCTCTCTTGTGCCCCTCCAGGCTCCCCAAGTTTGGTCATCCCACCATCAAGGGTGTTTTGTTTACAGTCTATTGGATGTTTACCCTGATTAGGCGAAAATGCATGAAAACTCTGTCAGTTTAATTCTTAAATGGTTAATGCTAGAACTTTAAAAACGCAGAAAAACACTTTAGTTCACAAGAGCACACTGTGCTTCTCTCCTGGTTCAAGTATCTCAAAGCTGAATCACAAGGTAGCAAAAAAGTTTCAAACTCACAGAAAAGCGTTTTAGCGAACTGGAAATAATTCCATGTTTCTTAGCTTCTGGGCACTAGGTTTCTTTGTGTATTTCAATGAAACTTTGAAAAAATGATTCTCTCATGTGCCCCTCAAGGCTCGCCAAGTTTGGTCATCCCACCATCATGGGTGTTTTGTTTACAGTCTATTGGATGTTTACCCTGATTAGGCGAAAATGCCTGAAAACGCCTGTGAGTTTAATTCTTAAATGGTTAATGCTAGAACTTTAAAAACGCAGAACAACACTTTAGTTCACAAGAGCACACTGTGCTTCTCTCCTGGTTCAAGTATCTCAAAGCTGAAGCTCTTGGTAGCAAAAGAGTTTCAAACTCACTGAAAAGCGATTTAGACAACTGGAAATAATTCCAAGTTTCTTAGCTTCTGGGTACTAGGTTTCTTTGTGTATTTCAATGAAACTCTGACAAAATGATTCTCTCTTGTGTCCCTCATGGCTCCCCAAATTAGGTCATCTCACCATCAAGGGTTTTTTTGCTTAGAGCCTATTGGATGTTTACCCTGATAAGGCGAATTTCACTGAAAAAACGCCTGTTAGTTTAATTAAACAATGGTTAATGATAGAACTTTGAAAATGCAGAAAAGCACTTCAGATCACAAGAGCACACTGTGCTTCGGTCCTGGTTCAAGTATCTCAAAGCTGAATCACTAGGTAACAAAAGAGTTTCAAACTCACAGAAAAGTGTTTTAGCGAACTGGAAATAATTCCATGTTTCTTAGCTTCTGGGCACTAGGTTTATTTGTGTATTTCAATGAAACCCTGAAGAAATGATTCTCTCTTGTGCCCATCAAGGCTCCCCAAGTTTGGTCATCCCACCATCAAGGGTGTTTTGTTTACAGTCTATTGGATGTTTACCCTGATTAGGCGAAAATGCCTGAAAACGCCTGTGAGCTTAATTCTTAAATGGTTAATGCTAGAACTTTAAAAACGCAGAACAACACTTTAGTTCACAAGAGCACACTGTGCTTCTCTCCTGGTTCAAGTATCTCAAAGCTGAATCACTAGGTAGCAAAAGAGTTTCAAACTCACAGAGAAGCGTTTTAGCTAACTGGAAATCATTCCATGTTTCTTAGCTTGTGGGTACTAGGTTTCTTTTTGTATTTCAATGAAACTCTGACAAAATGATTCTCTCTTGTGCCCCTCATGGCTCCCCAAATTTGGTCAATCCACCATCACGAGTTTTTTGTTTAGAGCCTATTGGATGTTTACCCTGATTAGGCGAATTTCACTGAAAACGCCTGTAGTTTAATTCCTCAATGGTTAATGCTACAACTTTGAAAATGCAGAAAAGCACTTCAGATCACAAGAGCACACTGTGCTTCTGTCCTGGTTCAAGTATCTCAAAGCTGAATCACTAGGTAGCATAAGAGTTTCAAACTCACAGAAAAGCGATTTAGCCAACTGGAAATAATTCCAGGTTTCTTTGCTTCTGGGTACTAGGTTTCTTTGTGTATTTCAATGAAACTCTGACAAAATGATTCTCTCTTGTGTCCCTCATGGCTCCCCAAATTAGGTCATCTCACCATCAAGGGTTTTTTTTGCTTAGAGCCTATTGGATGTTTACCCTGATAAGGCGAATTTCACTGAAAACGCCTGTTAGTTTAATTAAACAATGGTTAATGATAGAACTTTGAAAATGCAGAAAAGCACTTCAGATCACAAGAGCACACTGTGCTTCGGTCCTGGTTCAAGTATCTCAAAGCTGAATCACTAGGTAACAAAAGAGTTTCAAACTCACAGAAAAGTGTTTTAGCGAACTGGAAATAATTCCATGTTTCTTAGCTTCTGGGCACTAGGTTTATTTGTGTATTTCAATGAAACCCTGAAGAAATGATTCTCTCTTGTGCCCATCAAGGCTCCCCAAGTTTGGTCATCCCACCATCAAGGGTGTTTTGTTTACAGTCTATTGGATGTTTACCCTGATTAGGCGAAAATGCCTGAAAACGCCTGTGAGCTTAATTCTTAAATGGTTAATGCTAGAACTTTAAAAACGCAGAACAACACTTTAGTTCACAAGAGCACACTGTGCTTCTCTCCTGGTTCAAGTATCTCAAAGCTGAATCACTAGGTAGCAAAAGAGTTTCAAACTCACAGGAATGCGTTTTAGCTAACTGGAAATCATTCCATGTTTCTTAGCTTGTGGGTACTAGGTTTCTTTTTGTATTTCAATGAAACTCTGACAAAATGATTCTCTCTTGTGCCCCTCATGGCTCCCCAAATTTGGTCAATCCACCATCACGAGTTTTTTGTTTAGAGCCTATTGGATGTTTACCCTGATTAGGCGAATTTCACTGAAAACGCCTGTAGTTTAATTCCTCAATGGTTAATGCTACAACTTTGAAAATGCAGAAAAGCACTTCAGATCACAAGAGCACACTGTGCTTCTGTCCTGGTTCAAGTATCTCAAAGCTGAATCACTAGGTAGCAAAAGAGTTTCAAACTCACAGAAAAGCGATTTAGCCAACTGGAAATAATTCCAGGTTTCTTTGCTTCTGGGTACTAGGTTTCTTTGTGTATTTCAATGAAACTCTGACAAAATGATTCTCTCTTTTG
The DNA here is from genome assembly GCA_025594165.1 of Tamias sibiricus. NCBI lineage: Eukaryota > Metazoa > Chordata > Mammalia > Rodentia > Sciuridae > Tamias > Tamias sibiricus. Next base: position 117,798 of record JAKELJ010000065.1, read on the forward strand.
CCCCTTATGGCTCCCCAAATTTGGTCATCCCACCATCACGGGTTTTTTGTTTAGAGCCTATTGGATGTTTACCCCGATTAGGCGAATTTCACTGAAAACGCCTGTAGTTTAATACCTCAATGGTTAAAGCTAGAACTTTGAAAATGCAGAAAAGCACTTCATTTCACAAGAGCACACTGTGCTTCTTTCCTGGTTCAAGTATCTCAAAGCTGAATCACTAGGTAGCAAAAGAGTTTCAAACTCACAGAAAAGCGATTTAGCCAACTGGAAATATTTCCATGTTTCTTAGCTTGTGTGTACTAGGTTTCTTTGTGTATTTCAATGAAACTATGAAAAAATGATTCTCTGTTGTGTCCCTCATGGCTCCCTAAATTTAGTCATCTCACCATCACGGGTTTTTTGTTTAGAGCCTATTGGATGTTTACCCTGATTAGGCGAATTTCACTGAAAACGCCTGTTAGTTTAATTAAACAATGGTTAATGATAGAACCTTTGAAAATGCAGAAAAGCACTTCAGATCACAAGAGCACACTGTGCTTCTTTCCTGGTTCAAGTATCTCAAAGCTGAATCACTAGGTAACAAAAGAGTTTCAAACTCACAGAAAAGCGTTTTAGCGTACTGGAAATAATTCCATGTTTCTTAGCATTCTGGGCAAGAGGTTTCTTTGTGTATTTCAATGAAACTCTGAAAAAATGATTCTCTCTTGTGCCCCTCAAGGCTCCCCAAGTTTGGTCATCCCACCATCAAGGGTGTTTTGTTTACAGTCTATTGGATGTTTACCCTGATTAGGCGAAAATGCATGAAAACGCCTGTAGTTTAATTCTTAAATGGTTAATGCTAGAACTTTAAAAACGCAGAAAAACACTTTAGTTCACAAGAGCACACTGTGCTTCTCTCCTGGTTCAAGTATCTCAAAGCTGAATCACTAAGGTAGCAAAAAAGTTTCAAACTCACAGAAAAGCGTTTTAGCGAACTGGAAATAATTCCAAGTTTCTTAGCTTCTGGGTACTAGGTTTCTTTGTGTATTTCAATGAAACTCTGACAAAATGATTCTCTCTTGTGTCCCTCATGGCTCCCCAAATTAGGTCATCTCACCATCAAGGTTTTTTTTGCTTAGAGCCTATTGGATGTTTACCCTGATATGGCGAATTTCACTGAAAACGCCTGTTAGTTTAATTAAACAATGGTTAATGATAGAACTTTGAAAATGCAGAAAAGCACTTCAGATCACAAGAGCACACTGTGCTTCGGTCCTGGTTCAAGTATCTCAAAGCTGAATCACTAGGTAACAAAAGAGTTTCAAACTCACAGAAAAGTGTTTTAGCGAACTGGAAATAATTCCATGTTTCTTAGCTTCTGGGCACTAGGTTTATTTGTGTATTTCAATGAAACCCTGAAGAAATGATTCTCTCTTGTGCCCATCAAGGCTCCCCAAGTTTGGTCATCCCACCATCAAGGGTGTTTTGTTTACAGTCTATTGGATGTTTACCCTGATTAGGCGAAAATGCCTGAAAACGCCTGTGAGCTTAATTCTTAAATGGTTAATGCTAGAACTTTAAAAACGCAGAACAACACTTTAGTTCACAAGAGCACACTGTGCTTCTCTCCTGGTTCAAGTATCTCAAAGCTGAATCACTAGGTAGCAAAAGAGTTTCAAACTCACAGGAATGCGTTTTAGCTAACTGGAAATCATTCCATGTTTCTTAGCTTGTGGGTACTAGGTTTCTTTTTGTATTTCAATGAAACTCTGACAAAATGATTCTCTCTTGTGCCCCTCATGGCTCCCCAAATTTGGTCAATCCACCATCACGAGTTTTTTGTTTAGAGCCTATTGGATGTTTACCCTGATTAGGCGAATTTCACTGAAAACGCCTGTAGTTTAATTCCTCAATGGTTAATGCTACAACTTTGAAAATGCAGAAAAGCACTTCAGATCACAAGAGCACACTGTGCTTTTGTCCTGGTTCAAGTATCTCAAAGCTGAATCACTAGGTAGCAAAAGAGTTTCAAACTCACAGAAAAGCGATTTAGCCAACTGGAAATAATTCCATGTTTCTTAGCTTCTGGGTACTAGGTTTTCTTTGTGTATTTCAATGAAACTCTGACAAAATGATTCTCTCTTTTGCCCCTCATGGCTCCCCAAATTTGGTCATCCCACCATCACGGGTTTTTTTTTTAGAGCCTATTGGATGTTTACCCTGATTAGGCGAATTTCACTGAAAATGCCTGTAGTTTAATTCCTCAATGGTTAAAGCTAGAACTTTGAAAATGCAGAAAAGCACTTCATTTCACAAGAGCACACTGTGCTTCTTTCCTAGTTCAAGTATCTCAAAGCTGAATCACTAGGTAGCAAAAGAGTTTCAAACTCACAGAAAAGCGATTTAGCCAACTGGAAATATTTCCATGTTTCTTAGCTTGTGTGTACTAGGTTTCTTTGTGTATTTCAATGAAACTATGAAAAAATGATTCTCTGTTGTGTCCCTCATGGCTCCCTAAATTTAGTCATCTCACCATCACGGGTTTTTTGTTTAGAGCCTATTGGATGTTTACCCTGATTAGGCGAATTTCACTGAAAACGCCTGTTAGTTTAATTAAACAATGGTTAATGATAGAACCTTGAAAATGCAGAAAAGCACTTCAGATCACAAGAGCACACTGTGCTTCTTTCCTGGTTCAAGTATCTCAAAGCTGAATCACTAGGTAACAAAAGAGTTTCAAACTCACAGAAAAGCGTTTTAGCGTACTGGAAATAATTCCATGTTTCTTAGCATCTGGGCAAGAGGTTTCTTTGTGTATTTCAATGAAACTCTGAAAAAATGATTCTCTCTTGTGCCCCTCCAGGCTCCCCAAGTTTGGTCATCCCACCATCAAGGGTGTTTTGTTTTTACAGTCTATTGGATGTTTACCCTGATTAGGCGAAAATGCATGAAAACTCTGTCAGTTTAATTCTTAAATGGTTAATGCTAGAACTTTAAAAACGCAGAAAAACACTTTAGTTCACAAGAGCACACTGTGCTTCTCTCCTGGTTCAAGTATCTCAAAGCTGAATCACAAGGTAGCAAAAAAGTTTCAAACTCACAGAAAAGCGTTTTAGCGAACTGGAAATAATTCCATGTTTCTTAGCTTCTGGGCACTAGGTTTCTTTGTGTATTTCAATGAAACTTTGAAAAAATGATTCTCTCATGTGCCCCTCAAGGCTCGCCAAGTTTGGTCATCCCACCATCATGGGTGTTTTGTTTACAGTCTATTGGATGTTTACCCTGATTAGGCGAAAATGCCTGAAAACGCCTGTGAGTTTAATTCTTAAATGGTTAATGCTAGAACTTTAAAAACGCAGAACAACACACTTAGTTCACAAGAGCACACTGTGCTTCTCTCCTGGTTCAAGTATCTCAAAGCTGAAGCTCTTGGTAGCAAAAGAGTTTCAAACTCACTGAAAAGCGATTTAGACAACTGGAAATAATTCCAAGTTTCTTAGCTTCTGGGTACTAGGTTTCTTTGTGTATTTCAATGAAACTCTGACAAAATGATTCTCTCTTGTGTCCCTCATGGCTCCCCAAATTAGGTCATCTCACCATCAAGGGTTTTTTTGCTTAGAGCCTATTGGATGTTTACCCTGATATGGCGAATTTCACTGAAAACGCCTGTTAGTTTAATTAAACAATGGTTAATGATAGAACTTTGAAAATGCAGAAAAGCACTTCAGATCACAAGAGCACACTGTGCTTCGGTCCTGGTTCAAGTATCTCAAAGCTGAATCACTAGGTAACAAAAGAGTTTCAAACTCAGAGAAAAGTGTTTTAGCGAACTGGAAATAATTCCATGTTTCTTAGCTTCTGGGCACTAGGTTTATTTGTGTATTTCAATGAAACCCTGAAGAAATGATTCTCTCTTGTGCCCATCAAGGCTCCCCAAGTTTGGTCATCCCACCATCAAGGGTGTTTTGTTTACAGTCTATTGGATGTTTACCCTGATTAGGCGAAAATGCCTGAAAACGCCTGTGAGCTTAATTCTTAAATGGTTAATGCTAGAACTTTAAAAACGCAGAACAACACTTTAGTTCACAAGAGCACACTGTGCTTCTCTCCTGGTTCAAGTATCTCAAAGCTGAATCACTAGGTAGCAAAAGAGTTTCAAACTCACAGGAATGCGTTTTAGCTAACTGGAAATCATTCCATGTTTCTTAGCTTGTGGGTACTAGGTTTCTTTTTGTATTTCAATGAAACTCTGACAAAATGATTCTCTCTTGTGCCCCTCATGGCTCCCCAAATTTGGTCAATCCACCATCACGAGTTTTTTGTTTAGAGCCTATTGGATGTTTACCCTGATTATGCGAATTTCACTGAAAACGCCTGTAGTTTAATTCCTCAATGGTTAATGCTACAACTTTGAAAATGCAGAAAAGCACTTCAGATCACAAGAGCACACTGTGCTTCTGTTCTGGTTCAAGTATCTCAAAGCTGAATCACTAGGTAGCATAAGAGTTTCAAACTCACAGAAAAGCGATTTAGCCAACTGGAAATAATTCCAGGTTTCTTTGCTTCTGGGTACTAGGTTTCTTTGTGTATTTCAATGAAACTCTGACAAAATGATTCTCTCTTTTGCCCCTTATGGCTCCCCAAATTTGGTCATCCCACCATCATGGGTTTTTTGTATAGAGCCTATTGGATGTTTACCCCGATTAGGCGAATTTCACTGAAAATGCCTGTAGTTTAATACCTCAATGGTTAAAGCTAGAACTTTGAAAATGCAGAAAAGCACTTCATTTCACAAGAGCACACTGTGCTTCTTTCCTGGTTCAAGTATCTCAAAGCTGAATCACTAGGTAGCAAAAGAGTTTCAAACTCACAGAAAAGCGATTTAGCCAACTGGAAATATTTCCATGTTTCTTAGCTTGTGTGTACTAGGTTTCTTTGTGTATTTCAATGAAACTATGAAAAAATGATTCTCTGTTGTGTCCCTCATGGCTCCCTAAATTTAGTCATCTCACCATCACGGGTTTTTTGTTTAGAGCCTATTGGATGTTTACCCTGATTAGGCGAATTTCACTGAAAACGCCTGTTATTTTAATTAAACAATGGTTAATGATAGAACCTTGAAAATGCAGAAAAGCACTTCAGATCACAAGAGCACACTGTGCTTCTTTCCTGGTTCAAGTATCTCAAAGCTGAATCACTAGGTAACAAAAGAGTTTCAAACTCACAGAAAAGTGTTTTAGCGTACTGGAAATAATTCCATGTTTCTTAGCATCTGGGCAAGAGGTTTCTTTGTGTATTTCAATGAAATTCTGAAAAAATGATTCTCTCTTGTGCCCCTCCAGGCTCCCCAAGTTTGGTCATCCCACCATCAAGGGTGTTTTGTTTACAGTCTATTGGATGTTTACCCTGATTAGGCGAAAATGCATGAAAACTCTGTCAGTTTAATTCTTAAATGGTTAATGCTAGAACTTTAAAAACGCAGAAAAACACTTTAGTTCACAAGAGCACACTGTGCTTCTCTCCTGGTTCAAGTATCTCAAAGCTGAATCACAAGGTAGCAAAAAAGTTTCAAACTCACAGAAAAGCGTTTTAGCGAACTGGAAATAATTCCATGTTTCTTAGCTTCTGGGCACTAGGTTTCTTTGTGTATTTCAATGAAACTTTGAAAAAATGATTCTCTCATGTGCCCCTCAAGGCTCGCCAAGTTTGGTCATCCCACCATCATGGGTGTTTTGTTTACAGTCTATTGGATGTTTACCCTGATTAGGCGAAAATGCCTGAAAACGCCTGTGAGTTTAATTCTTAAATGGTTAATGCTAGAACTTTAAAAATGCAGAACAACACTTTAGTTCACAAGAGCACACTGTGCTTCTCTCCTGGTTCAAGTATCTCAAAGCTGAAGCTCTTGGTAGCAAAAGAGTTTCAAACTCACTGAAAAGCGATTTAGCCAACTGGAAATAATTCCAAGTTTCTTAGCTTCTGGGTACTAGGTTTCTTTGTGTATTTCAATGAAACTCTGACAAAATGATTCTCTCTTGTGTCCCTCATGGCTCCCCAAATTAGGTCATCTCACCATCAAGGTTTTTTTTGTTTAGAGCCTATTGGATGTTTACCCTGATAAGGCGAATTTCACTGAAAACGCCTGTTAGTTTAATTAAACAATGGTTAATGATAGAACTTTGAAAATGCAGAAAAGCACTTCAGATCACAAGAGCACACTGTGCTTCTGTCCTGGTTCAAGTATCTCAAAGCTGAATCACTAGGTAACAAAAGAGTTTCAAACTCACAGAAAAGTGTTTTAGCGAACTGGAAATAATTCCATGTTTCTTAGCTTCTGGGCACTAGGTTTATTTGTGTATTTCAATGAAACCCTGAAGAAATGATTCTCTCTTGTGCCCGTCATGGCTCCCCAAATTTGGTCATCCCACCATCAGGGTTTTTTTGTTTAGAGCCTATTGGATGTTTACCCTGATTAGGCGTATTTCACTGAAAACGCCTGTAGTTTAATTCCTCAATGGTTAAAGCTAGAACTTTGAAAATGCAGAAAAGCACTTCATATCACAAGAGCATACTGTGCTTCTGTCCTGGTTCAAGTATCTCAAAGCTGAATCACTAGGTAGCAAAAGAGTTTCAAACTCACAGAAAAGCGATTTAGCCAACTGGAAATAATTCCATGTTTCTTAGCTTCTGGGTACTAGGTTTCTTTGTGTATTTCAATGAAACTCTGACAAAATGATTCTCTCTTTTGGCCCTCATGGCTCCCCAAATTTGGTCAATCCACCATCACGGGTTTTTTGTTTAGAGCCTATTGGATATTTACCCTGATTAGGCGAATTTCACTGAAAACGCCTGTTAGTTTAATTCCTCAATGGTTAATGCTAGAACTTTGAAAATGCAGAAAAGCACTTCAGATCACAAGAGAACACTGTGCTTCTTTCCTGGTTCAAGTATCTCAGAGCTGAATCACTAGGTAGCAAAAGAGTTTCAAACTCACAGAAAAGCGATTTAGCCAACAGGAAATAATTCCATGTTTCTTAGCTTCTGGGAACTAGGTTTCTTTGTGTATTTCAATGAAACTCTGACAAAATGATTCTCCCTTGTGCCCCTCATGGCTCCCCAAATGTGGTCAATCAACCATCACGTGTTTTTTGTTTAGAGCCTATTGGATGTTTACCCTGATTAGGCGAATTTCACTGAAAACGCCTGTAGTTTAATTCCTCAATGGTTAATGCTAGAACTTTGAAAATGCAGAAAAGCATTTCAGATCAGAAGAGCGCACTGTGCTTTTGTCCTGGTTGAAGTATCTCAAAGTTGAATCACTAGGTAGCAAAAGAGTTTCAAACTCACAGAAAAGCGATTTAGCCAAATGGAAATAATTCCATGTTTCTTAGCTTCTGGGTACTAGTTTTCTTTGTGTATTTCAATAAAACTCTGACAAAATGATTCTCTCTTGTGCCCCTCATGGCTCCCCAAATTTGGTCAATCCACCATCACGGGTTTTTGTTTAGAGCCTATTGGATGTTTACCCTGATAGGGCGAATTTCACGGAAAACGCCTGTAGTTTAATTCCTCAATGGTTAATGCTAGAACTTTGAAAATGCAGAAAACCACTTCAGATCACAAGAACACACTGTGCTCCTGTCCTGGTTCAAGTATCTCAAAGCTGAAACACTAGGTAGCAAATGAGTTTCAAACTCACAGAAAAGCGATTTAGCCAACTGGAAATAATTCCATGTTTCTTAGCTTCTGGGTACTAGGTTTCTATGTGTATTTCAATGAAACTCTGACAAAGTGATTCTCTCTTTTGTCCCTCATGGCTCCCCAAATTTGGTCATCTCACCATCACGGGTTTTTGTATAGAGCCTATTGGATGTTTACCCTGATTAGGCGAATTTCACTGAAAACGCCTGTTAGTTTAATTCCTCAATGGTTAATGCTAGAACTTTGAAAATGCAGAAAAGCACTTCCGATCACAAGAGCACACTGTCCTTCTGTCCTGGTTCAAGTATCTCAAAGCTGAATCACTAGGGAGCAAAAGAGTTTCAAACTCACAGAAAAGCGTTTTAGCGAACTGGAAATTATTCCATGTTTCTTAGCTTCTGGGTACTAGGTTTTTTGTGTATATCAATGAAACTCTGACAAAATGATTCTCTCTTGTGCCCGTCATGGCTCCCCAAATTTGGTCATCCCACCATCAGGGTTTTTTTGTTTAGAGCCTATTGGATGTTTACCCTGATTAGGCGTATTTCACTGAAAACGCCTGTAGTTTAATTCCTCAATGGTTAAAGCTAGAACTTTGAAAATGCAGAAAAGCACTTCATATCACAAGAGCATACTGTGCTTCTGTCCTGGTTCAAGTATCTCAAAGCTGAATCACTAGGTAGCAAAAGAGTTTCAAACTCACAGAAAAGCGATTTAGCCAACTGGAAATAATTCCATGTTTCTTAGCTTCTGGGTACTAGGTTTCTTTGTGTATTTCAATGAAACTCTGACAAAATGATTCTCTCTTTTGGCCCTCATGGCTCCCCAAATTTGGTCAATCCACCATCACGGGTTTTTTGTTTAGAGCCTATTGGATATTTACCCTGATTAGGCGAATTTCACTGAAAACGCCTGTTAGTTTAATTCCTCAATGGTTAATGCTAGAACTTTGAAAATGCAGAAAAGCACTTCAGATCACAAGAGAACACTGTGCTTCTTTCCTGGTTCAAGTATCTCAGAGCTGAATCACTAGGTAGCAAAAGAGTTTCAAACTCACAGAAAAGCGATTTAGCCAACAGGAAATAATTCCATGTTTCTTAGCTTCTGGGAACTAGGTTTCTTTGTGTATTTCAATGAAACTCTGACAAAATGATTCTCCCTTGTGCCCCTCATGGCTCCCCAAATGTGGTCAATCAACCATCACGTGTTTTTTGTTTAGAGCCTATTGGATGTTTACCCTGATTAGGCGAATTTCACTGAAAACGCCTGTAGTTTAATTCCTCAATGGTTAATGCTAGAACTTTGAAAATGCAGAACAGCACTTCAGATCACAAGAGAACACTGTGCTTCTTTCCTGGTTCAAGTATCTCAGAGCTGAATCACTAGGTAGCAAAAAGTTTCAAACTCACAGAAATACGATTTAGCCAACAGGAAATAATTCCATGTTTCTTAGCTTCTGGGAACTAGGTTTCTTTGTGTATTTCAATGAAACTCTGACAAAATGATTCTCCCTTGTGCCCCTCAGGCTCCCCAAATGTGGTCAATCCACCATCACGTGTTTTTTGTTTAGAGCCTATTGGATGTTTACCCTGATTAGGCGAATTTCACTGAAAACGCCTGTTAGTTTAATTCCTCAATGGTTAATGCTAGAACTTTGAAAATGCAGAAAAGCACTTCAGAATACAAGAGCACACTGTGCTTCTTTCCTGGTTCAAGTATCTCAAAGCTGAATCACTAGGTAACAAAAGAGTTTCAAACTCACAGAAAAGCGTTTTAGCGAACTGGAAATAATTCCATGTTTCTTAGCATCTGGGCAAGAGATTTCTTTGTGTATTTCAATGAAACTCTGAAAAAATGATTCTCTCATGTGCCCCTCCAGGCTCCCCAAGTTTGGTCATCCCACCATCAAGGGTGTTTTGTTTACAGTCTATTGGATGTTTACCCTGATTAGGCGAAAATACCTGAAAACGCCTGTGAGTTTAATTCTTAAATGGTTAATGCTAGAACTTTAAAAATGCAGAAAAACACTTTAGTTCACAAGAGCACACTGTGCTTCTCTCCTGGTTCAAGTATCTCAAAGCTGAATCACAAGGTAGCAAAAGAGTTTCAAACTAACAGAAAAGCGTTTTAGCGAACTGGAAATAATTCCATGTTTCTTAGCTTCTGGGCACTAGGTTTCTTTGTGTATTTCAATGAAACTTTGAAAAAATGATTCTCTCATGTGCCCCTCAAGGCTCGCCAAGTTTGGTCATCCCACCATCATGGGTGTTTGGTTTACACTCTATTGGATGTTTACCCTGATTAGGCGAAAATGCCTGAAAACGCCTGTGAGTTTAATTCTTAAATGGTTAATGCTAGAACTTTAAAAAACGCAGAACAACACTTTAGTTCACAAGAGCACACTGTGCTTCTCTCCTGGTTCAAGTATCTCAAAGCTGAAGCTCTTGGTAGCAAAAGAGTTTCAAACTCACTGAAAAGCGATTTAGACAACTGGAAATAATTCCAAGTTTCTTAGCTTCTGGGTACTAGGTTTCTTTGTGTATTTCAATGAAACTCTGACAAAATGATTCTCTCTTGTGTCCCTCATGGCTCCCCAAATTAGGTCATCTCACCATAAAGGGTTTTTTGTTTAGAGCCTATTGGATGTTTACCCTAATAAGGCGAATTTCACTGAAAACGCCTGTTAGTTTAATTAAACAATGGTTAATGATAGAACTTTGAAAATGCAGAAAAGCACTTCAGATCACAAGAGCACACTGTGCTTCTGTCCTGGTTCAAGTATCTCAAAGCTGAATACAAGGTAACAAAAGAGTTTCAAACTCACAGAAAAGTGTTTTAGCGAACTGGAAATAATTCCACGTTTCTTAGCTTCTGGGCACTAGGTTTCTTTGTATATTTCAATGAAACTCTGAAAAAATCATTCTCTCATGTGCTCCTCCAGGCTCCCCACATTTGGTCATCCACCATCAAGGGTGTTTTGTTTACAGTCTATTGGATGTTGACCCTGATTAGACGAAAATGCCTGAAAACGCCTGTGAGTTTAATTTTTAAATGGTTAATGCTAGAACTTTAAAAATGCAGAACAACACTTTATTTCACAAGAGCACACTGTGCTTCTCTCCTGGTTCAAGTATCTCAAACCTGAATCACTAGGTAGCAAAAGAGTTTCAAACTCACAGAAAATCGTTTTAGCCAACTGGAAATAATTCTATGTTTCTTAGCTTGTGGGTATTAGGTTTCTTTGTGCATTTCAATAAAACTCTGACAAAATGATTCTCTCTTGTGCCCCTCATGGCTCCCCAAATTTGGTCAATCCACCATCACGGGTTTTTGTTTAGAGCCTATTGGATGTTTACCCTGATAGGGCGAATTTCACTGAAAACGCCTGTAGTTTAATTCCTCAATGGTTAATGCTAGAACTTTGAAAATGCAGAAAACCACTTCAGATCACAAGAACATACTGTGCTCCTGTCCTGGTTCAAGTATGTCAAAGCTGAAACACTAGGTAGCAAATGAGTTTCAAACTCACAGAAAAGCGATTTAGCCAACTGGAAATAATTCCATGTTTCTTAGCTTCTGGGTACTAGGTTTCTATGTGTATTTCAATGAAACTCTGACAAAGTGATTCTCTCTTTTGTCCCTCATGGCTCCCCAAATTTGGTCATCTCACCATCACGGGTTTTCTGTATAGAGCCTATTGGATGTTTACCCTGATTAGGCGAATTTCACTGAAAACGCCTGTTAGTTTAATTCCTCAATGGTTAATGCTAGAACTTTGAAAATGCAGAAAAGCACTTCCGATCACAAGAGCACACTGTCCTTCTGTCCTGGTTCAAGTATCTCAAAGCTGAATCACTAGGGAGCAAAAGAGTTTCAAACTCACAGAAAAGCGTTTTAGCGAACTGGAAATTATTCCATGTTTCTTAGCTTCTGGGTACTAGGTTTTTTGTGTATATCAATAAAACTCTGACAAAATGATTCTCTCTTGTGCCCGTCATGGCTCCCCAAATTTGGTCATCCCACCATCAGGGTTTTTTTGTTTAGAGCCTATTGGATGTTTACCCTGATTAGGCGTATTTCACTGAAAACGCCTGTAGTTTAATTCCTCAATGGTTAATGCTAGAACTTTGAAAATGCAGAAAAGCACTTCAGAATACAAGAGCACACTGTGCTTATTTCCTGGTTCAAGTATCTCAAAGCTGAATCACTAGGTAACAAAAGAGTTTCAAACTCACAGAAAAGCGTTTTAGCGAACTGGAAATAATTCCATGTTTCTTAGCATCTGGGCAAGAAGTTTCTTTTTGTGTATTTCAATGAAACTCTGAAAAAATGATTCTCTCATGTGCCCCTCCAGGCTCCCAAAGTTTGGTCATCCCACCATCAAGGGTGTTTTGTTTACAGTCTATTGGATGTTTACCCTGATTAGGCGAAAATGCCTGAAAACGCCTGTGAGTTTAATTCTTAAATGGTTAATGCTAGAACTTTAAAAACGCAGAAAAACACTTTAGTTCACAAGAGCACACTGTGCTTCTCTCCTGGTTCAAGTATCTCAAAGCTGAATCACAAGGTAGCAAAAGAGTTTCAAACTCACAGAAAAGCGTTTTAGCGAACTGGAAATAATTCCATGTTTCTTACCTTCTGGGCACCAGGTTTCTTTGTGTATTTCAATGAAACTTTGAAAAAATGATTCTCTCATGTGCCCCTCAAGGCTCGCCAAGTTTGGTCATCCCACCATCATGGGAGTTTTGTTTACAGTCTATTGGATGTTTACCCTGATTAGGCGAAAATGCCTGAAAACGCCTGTGAGTTTAATTCTTAATGGTTAATGCTATAACTTTAAAAACGCAAAACAACACTTTAGTTCACAAGAGCACACTGTGCTTCTCTCCTGGTTCAAGTATCTCAAAGCTGAAGCTCTCGGTAGCAAAAGAGTTTCAAACTCACAGAAAAGCAATTTAGCCAACTGGAAATAATTCCAAGTTTCTTAGCTTCTGGGTACAAGGTTTCTTTGTGTATTTCAATGAATCTCTGACAAAATGATTCTCTCTTGTGTCCCTCATGGCTCCCCAAATTAGGTCATCTCACCATCAAGGGTTTTTTGTTTAGAGCCTATTGGATGTTTACCCTGATTAGGCGAATTTCACTGAAAACGCCTTTTAGTTTAATTCCTCAATGGTTAATGCTACAACTTTGAAAATGCAGAAAAGCACTTCAGATCACAAGAGCACACTATGCTTTTGTCCTGGTTCAAGTATCTCAAGGCTGAATCACTAGGTAGCATAAGAGTTTCAAACTCACAGAAAAGCGATTTAGCCAACTGGAAATAATTCCAGGTTTCTTTGCTTCTGGGTACTAGGTTTCTTTGTGTATTTCAATGAAACTCTGACAAAATGATTCTCTCTTTTGCCCCTTATGGCTCCCCAAATTTGGTCATCCCACCATCACGGGTTTTTTGTTTAGAGCCTATTGGATGTTTACCCCGATTAGGCGAATTTCACTGAAAACGCCTGTAGTTTAATACCTCAATGGTTAAAGCTAGAACTTTGAAAATGCAGAAAAGCACTTCATTTCACAAGAGCACACTGTGCTTCTTTCCTGGTTCAAGTATCTCAAAGCTGAATCACTAGGTAGCAAAAGAGTTTCAAACTCACAGAAAAGCGATTTAGCCAACTGGAAATATTTCCATGTTTCTTAGCTTGTGCGTAGTAGGTTTCTTTGTGTATTTCAATGAAACTATGAAAAAATGATTCTCTGTTGTGTCCCTCATGGCTCCCTAAATTTAGTCATCTCACCATCACGGGTTTTTTGTTTAGAGCCTATTGGATGTTTACCCTGATTAGGCGAATTTCACTGAAAACGCCTGTTAGTTTAATTAAACAATGGTTAATGATAGAACTTTGAAAATGCAGAAAAACACTTCAGATCACAAGAGCACACTGTGCTGCTTTCCTGGTTCAAGTATCTCAAAGCTGAATCACTAGGTAACAAAAGAGTTTCAAACTCACAGAAAAGCGTTTTAGCGAACTGGAAATAATTCCATGTTTCTTAGCATCTGGGCAAGAGGTTTCTTTGTGCATTTCAATGAAACTCTGAAAAAATGATTCTCTCATGTCCCCCTCCAGGCTCCCCAAGTTTGGTCATCCCACCATCAAGGGTATTTTGTTTACAGTCTATTGGATGTTTACCCTGATTAGACGAAAATGCCTGAAAACGCCTGTGAGTTTAATTCTTAAATGGTTAATGCTAGAACTTTAAAAACGCAAAAAAACACTTTAGTTCACAAGAGCACACTGTGCTTCTCTCCTGGTTCAAGTATGTCAAAGCTGAATCACAAGGAAGCAAAAGAGTTTCAAACTCACAGAAAAGCGTTTTAGCGAACTGGAAATAATTCCATGTTTCTTAGCTTCTGGGCACTAGGTTTCTTTGTGTATTTCAATGAAACTTTGAAAAAATGATTCTCTCATGTGCCCCTCAAGGCTCGCCAAGTTTGGTCATCCCACCATCATGGGTGTTTTGTTTACAGTCTATTGGATGTTTACCCTGATTAAGCGAAAATGCCTGAAAACGCCTGTGAGTTTAATTCTTAAATGGTTAATGCTAGAACTTTAAAAACGCAGAATAACACTTTAGTTCACAAGAGCACACTGTGCTTCTCTCCTGGTTCAAGTATCTCAAAGCTGAAGCTCTTGATAGCAAAAGAGTTTCAAACTCACTGAAAAGCGATTTAGCCAACTGGAAATAATTCCAAGTTTCTTAGCTTCTGGGTACTAGGTTTCTTTGTGTATTTCAATGAAACTCTGACAAAATGATTCTCTCTTGTGTCCCTCATGGCTCCCCAAATTAGGTCATCTCACCATCAAGGGATTTTTGTTTAGAGCCTATTGGATGTTTACACTGATAAGGCGAATTTCACTGAAAACGCCTGTTAGTTTAATTAAACAATGGTTAATGATAGAACTTTGAAAATGCAGAAAAGCACTTCAGATCACAAGAGCACACTGTCCTTCTGTCCTGGTTCAAGTATCTCAAAGTTGAATCACTAGGTAGCAAAAGAGTTTCAAACTCACAGAAAAGCGATTTAGCCAAATGGAAATAATTCCATGTTTCTTACCTTCTGGGTACTAGTTTTCTTTGTGTATTTCAATGAAACTCTGACAAAATGATTCTCTCTTTTGGCCCTCATGGCTCCCCAAATTTGGTCAATCCACCATCACGGGTTTTTTGTTTAGAGCCTATTGGATATTTACCCTGATTAGGCGAATTTCACTGAAAACGCCTGTTAGTTTAATTCCTCAATGGTTAATGCTAGAACTTTGAAAATGCAGAAAAGCAATTCAGATCACAAGAGAACACTGTGCTTCTTTCCTGGTTCAAGTATCTCAGAGCTGAATCACTAGGTAGCATAAGAGTTTCAAACTCACAGAAAAGCGATTTAGCCAACAGTAAATAATTCCATGTTTCTTAGCTTCTGGGAACTAGGTTTCTTTGTGTATTTCAATGAAACTCTGACAAAATGATTCTCCCTTGTGCCCCTCATGGCTCCCCAAATGTGGTCAATCCACCATCACGTGTTTTTTTTTTAGAGCCTATTGGATGTTTACCCTGATTAGGCGAATTTCACTGAAAACGCCTGTTAGTTTAATTCCTCAATGGTTAATGCTAGAACTTTGAAAATGCAGAAAAGCACTTCAGAATACAAGAGCACACTGTGCTTCTTTCCTGGTTCAAGTATCTCAAAGCTGAATCACTAGGTAACAAAAGAGTTTCAAACTCACAGAAAAGCGTTTTAGCGAACTGGAAATAATTCCATGTTTCTTAGCATCTGGGCAAGAGGTTTCTTTGTGTATTTCAATGAAACTCTGACAAAATTATTCTCTCTTGTGCCCCTCATGGCTCCCCAAATTTGGTCAATCCACCATCACGGGTTTTTTGTTTAGAGCCTATTGGATGTTTACCCTGCTTAGGCGAATTTCACTGAAAATGCCTGTTAGTTTAGTTCCTCAATGCTTAATGCTAGAACTTTGAAAATGCAGAAAAGCACTTCAGATCACAAGAGCACACTGTGCTTCTTTCCTGGTTCAAGTATCTCAAAGCTGAATCACTAGGTAGCAAAAGAGTTTCAAACTCACAGAAAAGCGATTTAGCCAACAGTAAATAATTCCATGTTTCTTAGCTTCTGGGAACTAGGTTTCATTGTGTATTTCAATGAAACTCTGACAAAATGATTCTCTCTTGTGCCCCTCATGGCTCCCCAAATGTGGTCAATCCACCATCACGTGTTTTTTGTTTAGAGCCTATTGGATGTTTACCCTGATTAGGCGAATTACACTGAAAACGCCTGTAGTTTAACTCCTCAATGTTTAATGCTAGAACTTTGAAAATGCAGAAAAGCACTTCAGATCACAAAAGCACACTGTGCTTCTGTCCTGGTTCAAGTATCTCAAAGCTGAATCACTAGGTAGAAAAATGTTTCAAACTCACAGAACAGGGTTTTAGAGAACTGGAAATAATTCCATGTTTCTTAGCTTCTGGGCACTAGGTTTCTTTGTGTATTTCAATGAAACTCTGAAAAAATGATTCTCTCATGTGCCCCTCAAGGCTCGCCAAGTTTGGTCATCCCACCATCATGGGTGTTTTGTTGCAGTCTATTGGATGTTTACACTGATTAGGCGAAAATGCCTGAAAACGCCTGTGAGTTTAATTCTTAAATGGTTAATGCTAGAACTTTAAAAATGCAAAAAAACACTTTAGTTCACAAGAGCACACTGTGCTTCTCTCCTGGTTCAAGTATCTCAAAGCTGAAGCTCTCGGTAGCAAAAGAGTTTCAAACTCACAGAAAAGCGATTTAGCCAACTGAAAATAATTCCATGTTTCTTAGCTTCTGGGAACTAGGTTTCTTTGTGTATTTCAATGAAACTCTGACAACATGATTCTCTCTTGTGCCCCTCATGGCTCCCCAAATTTGGTCATCGCAACATCACAGGTTTTTTGTTTAGAGCCTATTGGATGTTTACCCTGATTAGGCGAATTTCACTGAAAATGCCTGTAGATTAATTCCTCTATGGTCAATGCTAGAACTTTGAAAATGCAGAATAGCACTTCATTTCACAAAAGCACACTGTGCTTCTGTCTTGGTTCAAGTATCTCAAAGCTGAATCACTAGGTAGCAAAAGAGTTTCAAACTCACAGAGAAGCGTTTTAGCCACCTGGAAATAATTCCAAGTTTCTTAGCTTGTGGGTACTAGGTTTGTTTTTGTTTTTCAATGAAACTCTGACAAAATGATTCTATCTTGTGCCCTCATGGCTCCCCAAATTTGGTAATCTCACCATCACGGGTTTTTTGTTTAGAGCCTATTGGATGTTTACCCTGATTAGGCGAATTTCACTGAAAACGCCTGTTAGTTTAATTCCTCAATGGTTAATGCTAGAACTTTGAAAATGCAGAAAAGCACTTCAGATCACAAGAGCACACTGTGCTTCTTTCCTGGTTCAAGTATCTCAAAGCTGAATCACTAGGCAACCAAAGAGTTTCAAACTCACAGAAAAGCGTTTTAGCGAACTGGAAATAATTCCATGTTTCTTAGCTTCTGGGCACGAGGTTTCTTTGTGTATTTCAATGAAACTCTGAAGAAATGATTCTCTCATGTGACCATCAAGGCTCCCCAAGTTTGGTCATCCCACCATCAAGGGTGTTTTGTTTACAGTCTATTGGATGTTTACCATGATTAGGCGAAAATGCCTGAAAACGCCTTTGAGTTTAATACTTAAATGGTTAATGCTAGAACTTTAAAAAGCAAAACAACACTTTAGTTCACAAGAGCACACTGTGCTTCTGTCCTGGTTCAAGTATCTCAAAGCTGAATCACTAGGTACCAAAAGAGTTTCAAATTCACAGAGAAGCGTTTTAGCCATCTGGAAATAATTCCATGTTTCTTAGCTTGTGGGTACTAGGTTTCTTTTTGTATTTCAATGAAACTCTGACAAAATGATTCTATCTTGTGCCCCTCATGGCTCCCCAAATGTGGTCAATCCACCATCGCGGTTTTTTTGTTTAAAGCCTACTGGATATTTACCCTGATTAGGCGAATTTCACTGAAAACGCCTGTAGTTTAATTCCTCAATGGTTAATGCTAGAACTTTGAAAATGCAGAAAGCATTTCAGATCAGAAGAGCGCACTGTGCTTTTGTCCTGGTTGAAGTATCTCAAAGTTGAATCACTAGGTAGCAAAAGAGTTTCAAACTCACAGAAAAGCGATTTAGCCACCTGGAAATAATTCCATGTTTCTTAGCTTCTGGGAACTAGGTTTCTTTGTGTATTTCAATGAAACTCTGACAAAATGATTCTCTCTTGTGCCCCTTATGGCTCCCCAAATTTGGTCATCGCACCATCACGGGTTTTTTGTTTAGAGCCTATTGGATGTTTACCCTGATTAGGCGAATTTCACTGAAAACGCCTGTAGTTTAATTTCTCAATGGTTAAATTTAGAACTTTGAAAATGCAGAAAAGCACTTCATTTCACAAGAGCACACTGTGCTTCTGTCCTGGTTCAAGTATCTCAAAGCTGAATCACTAGGTAGCAAAAGAGTTTCAAACTCACTGAAAAGCGATTTAGCCAACTATATATAATTCCATGTTTCTTAGCTTGTGTGTATTAGGTTTCTTTGTGTATTTCAATGAAACTCTGACAAAATGATTCTCTCTTGTGTCCCTCATGGCTCCCCAAATTTGGTCATCTGACCGTCACGGGTTTTTTTGTTTAGAGCCTATTGGATGTTTACCCTGATTAGGCGAATTTCACTGAAAACGCCTGTTAGTTTAATTCCTCAATGGTTAATGCTAGAACTTTGAAAATGCAGAAAAGCACTTCAGATCACAAGAGCACACTGTGCTTCTGTCCTGGTTCAAGTATCTCAAAGCTGAAGCTCTCGGTAGCAAAAGAGTTTCAAACTCACAGAAAAGCGATTTAGCCAACTGGAAATAATTCCTAGTTTCTTAGCTTCTGGGTACTAGGTTTCTTTGTGTATTTTAATGAAACTCTGACAAAATGATTCTCTCTTTTGCCCCTTATGGCTCCCCAAGTTTGGTCATCCCACCATCACGTGTTTTTTGTTTAGAGCCTATTGGATGTTTACCCCAATTAGGCGAATTTCACTGAAAACGCCTGTAGTTTAATACCTCAATGGTTAAAGCTAGAACTTTGAAAATGCAGAAAAGCACTTCATTTCACGAGAGCACACTGTGCTTCTTTCCTGGTTCAAGTATCTCAAAGCTGAATCACTAGGTAGCAAAAGAGTTTCAAACTCACAGAAAAGCGATTTAGCCAACTGGAAATATTTCCATGTTTCTTAGCTTGTGTGTACTAATTTTCTTTGTGTATTTCAATGAAACTATGACAAAATGATTCTCTGTTGTGTCCCTCCTGGCTCCCTAAATTTAGTCATCTCACCATCACGGGTTTTTTGTTTAGAGCCTATTGGATGTTTACCCTGATTAGGCGAATTTCACTGAAAACGCCTGTTAGATTAATTCCTCAATGGTTAATGCTACAACTTTGAAAATGCAGAAAAGCACTTCAGATCACAAGAGCACGCTGTGCTTCTGTCCTGGTTCAAGTATCTCAAAGCTGAATCACTAGGTAGCATAAGAGTTTCAAACTCACAGAAAAGCGATTTAGCCAACTGGAAATAATTCCAGGATTCTTAGCTTCTGGGTACTACGTTTCTTTGTGTATTTCAATGAAATTCTGACAAAATGATTCTCTCTTGTGCCCCTCATGGCTCCCCAAATGTGGTCTATCCACCATCACGTGTTTTTTGTTTAGAGCCTATTGGATGTTTACCCTGATTAGGCGAATTTCACTGAAAACGCCTGTAGTTTAATTCCTCAATGTTTAATGCTAGAACTTTGAAAATGCAGAAAAGCACTTCAGATCACAAAAGCACACTGTGCTTCTGTCCTGGTTCAAGTATCTCAAAGCTGAATCACTAGGTAGAAAAGAGTTTCAAACTCACAGAAAAGCGTTTTAGCGAACTGGAAATAATTCCAAGTTTCTTAGCTTCTGGGCACTAGGTTTCTTTGTGTTTTTCAATGAAACTTTGAAAAAATGATTCTCTCATGTGCCCCTCAAGGCTCGCCAAGTTTGGTCATCCCACCATCATGGGTGTTTTGTTTACAGTCTATTGGATGTTTACCCTGATTAGGCGAAAATGCCTGAAAACGCCTGTGAGTTTAATTCTTAAATGGTTAATGCTAGAACTTTAAAAACGCAGAACAACACTTTAGTTCAAAAGAGCACACTGTGCTTCTCCCCTGGTTCAAGTATCTCAAAGCTGAAGCTCTTGGTAGCAAAAGAGTTTCAAACTCACTGAAAAGCGATTTAGCCAACTGGAAATAATTCCAAGTTTCTTAGCTTCTGGGTACTAGGTTTCTTTGTGTATTTCAATGAAACTCTGACAAAATGATTCTCTCTTGTGTCCCTCATGGCTCCTCAAATTAGGTCATCTCACCATCAAGGGTTTTTTGTTTAGAGCCTATTGGATGTTTACCCTGATAAGGCGAATTTCACTGAAAACGCCTGTTAGTTTAATTAAACAATGGTTAATGATAGAACTTTGAAAATGCAGAAAAGCACTTCAGATCACAAGAGCACACTGTGCTTCTGTCCTGGTTCAAGTATCTCAAAGCTGAATCACTAGGTAACAAAAGAGTTTCAAACTCACAGAAAAGTGTTTTAGCGAACTGGAAATAATTCCATGTTTCTTAGCTTCTGGGCACTAGGTTTATTTGTGTATTTCAATGAAACTCTGAAGAAATGATTCTCTCATGTGCCCATCAAGGCTCCCCAAGTTTGGTCATCCCACCATCAAGTGTGTTTTGTTTACAGTCTATTGGATGTTTACCCTGATTAGGCGAAAATGCCTGAAAACGCCTGTGAGTTTAATTCTTAAATGGTTAATGCTAGAACTTTAAAAACGCAGAACAACACTTTAGTTCACAAGAGCACACTGTGCTTCTCTCCTGGTTCAAGTATCTCAAAGCTGAATCACTAGGTAGCAAAAGAGTTTCAAACTCACAGGAATGCGTTTTAGCTAACTGGAAATCATTCCATGTTTCTTAGCTTGTGGTACTAGGTTTCTTTTTGTATTTCAATGAAACTCTGACAAAATGATTCTCTCTTGTGCCCCTCATAACTCCCCAAATTTGGTCAATCCACCATCACGAGTTTTTTTGTTTAGAGCCTATTGGATGTTTACCCTGATTAGGCGAATTTCACTGAAAACGCCTGTAGTTTAATTCCTCAATGGTTAATGCTAGAACTTTGAAAATGCAGAAAAGCATTTCAGATCAGAAGAGCGCACTGTGCTTTTGTCCTGGTTGAAGTATCTCAAAGTTGAATCACTAGGTAGCAAAAGAGTTTCAAATTCACAGAAAAAACGATTTAGCCAAATGGAAATAATTCCATGTTTCTTAGCTTCTGGGTACTAGTTTTCTTTGTGTATTTCAATGAAACTCTGACGAAATGATTCTCTCTTGTGCCCCTCATGGCTCCCCAAATTTGGTCAATCCACCATCACGGGTTTTTTGTTTAGAGCCTATTGGATGTTTACCCTGATTAGGCGAATTTCACTGAAAACGCCTGTTAGTTTAATTCCTCAATGGTTAATGCTAGACCTTTGAAAATGCAGAAAAGCACTTCAGATCACAAGAGAACACTGTGCTTCTTTCCTGGTTCAAGTATCTCAGAGCTGAATCACTAGGTAGCAAAAGATTTTCAAACTCACAGAAAAGCGGTTTAGCCAACAGGAAATAATTCCATGTTTCTTAGCTTCTGGGAACTAGGTTTCTTTGTGTATTTCAATGAAACTCTGACAAAATGATTCTCTCTTGTGCCCCTCATGGCTCCCCAAATTTGGTCAATCCACCATCACGGTTTTTGTTTAGAGCCTATTGGATGTTTACCCTGATTAGGCGAATTTCACTGAAAACGCCTGTTAGTTTAATTCCTCAATGGTTAATGCTAGAACTTTGAAAATGCAGAAAAGCACTTCAGAATCACAAGAGCACACTGTGCTTCTTTCCTGGTTCAAGTATCTCAAAGCTGAATCACTAGGTAACAAAAGAGTTTCAAACTCACAGAAAAGCGTTTTAGCGAACTGGAAATAATTCCATGTTTCTTAGCTTCTGGGCACTAGGTTTCTTTGTGTATTTCAATGAAACTCTGAAAAAATGATTCTCTCATGTGACCATCAAGGCTCCCCAAGTTTGGTCATCCCACCATCACGGGTGTTTTGTTTACAGTCTATTGGATGTTTACCATAATTAGGCGAAAATGCCTGAAAACACCTTGAGTTTAATACTTAAATGGTTAATGCTAGAACTTTAAAAACGCAGAACAACACTTTAGTTCACAAGAGCACACTGTGCTTCTCTCCTGGTTCAAGTATCTCAAAGCTGAATCACTAGGTAGCAAAAGAGTTTCAAACTCACAGAGAAAGCGTTTTAGCCATCTGGAAATAATTCCATGTTTCTTAGCTTCTGGGTACTAGGTTTCTTTGTGTATTTCAATGAAACTCTGACAAAATGATTCTCTCTTGTGCCCCTCATGGCTCCCCAAATGTGGTCAACCCACCATCACGGTTTTTTTGTTTAGAGCCTATTGGATGTTTACCCTGATTAGGCGAATTTCACTGAAAACGCCTGTAGTTTTAATTCCTCAATGGTTAATGCTAGAACTTTGAAAATGCAGGAAAAGCACTTCAGATCACAAGAGCACACTGTGCTTCTGTCTGGTTCAAGTATCTCAAAGCTGAATCACTAGGTAGCAAAAGAGTTTCAAACTCACAGAAAAGCGATTTAGCCAAATGGAAATAATTCCATGTTTCTTAGCTTCTGGGTACTAGGTTTCTTTGTGTATTTCAATGAAACTCTGACAAAATGATTCTCTCTTGTGTCCCCTCATGGCTCCCCAAATTTGGTCATCCACCATCACGGGTTTTTTGTTTAGAGCCTATTGGATGTTTACCCCGATTAGGCGAATTTCACTGAAAACGCCTGTAGTTTAATTCCTCAATGGTTAATGCTAGAACTTTGAAAATGCAGAAAAGCACTTCATTTCACAAGAAGCACACTGTGCTTCTTCCTGGTTCAAGTATCTCAAAGCTGAATCACTAGGTAAGCAAAAGAGTTTCAAACTCACAGAAAAGCGATTTAGCCAACTGGAAATAATTCCATGTTTCTTAGCTTGTGGGTACTAGGTTTCTTTGTGTATTTCAATGAAACTCTGACAAAATGATTCTCTCTTGTGTCCCTCATGGCTCCCCAAATTTAGTCATCTCACCATCACGGGTTTTTTGTTTAGAGCCTATTGGATGTTTACCCTGATTAGGCGAATTTCACTGAAAACGCCTGTTAGTTTAATGCTTCAATGGTTAATGCTAGAACTTGAAAATGCAGAAAAGCACTTCAGATCACAAGAGCACACTGTGCTTCTGTCATGGTTCAAGTATCTCAAAGCTGAATCACTAGGTAGCAAAAGAGTTTCAAACTCACAGAAAAGCGTTTTAGCGAACTGGAAATAATTTGATGTTTCTTAGCTTCTGGGCACTAGGTTTCTTTGTGTATTTCAATGAAACTCTGAAAAAATGATTCTCTCATGTGCTCCTCAAGGCTCCCCACGTTTGGTCATCCACCATCAAGGGTGTTTTGTTTACAGTCTATTGGATTTTTACCCTGATTAGGCGAAAATGCCTGAAAATGCCTGTGATTTTAATTCTTAAATGGTTAATGCTAGA
>JAKELJ010000065.1:141369-164943 GCA_025594165.1 Tamias sibiricus
GGGCACTAGGTTTATTTGTGTATTTCAATGAAACCCTGAAGAAATGATTCTCTCTTGTGCCCATCAAGGCTCCCCAAGTTTGGTCATCCCACCATCAAGGGTGTTTTGTTTACAGTCTATTGGATGTTTACCCTGATTAGGCGAAAATGCCTGAAAACGCCTGTGAGTTTAATTCTTAAATGGTTAATGCTAGAACTTTAAAAACGCAGAACAACACTTTAGTTCACAAGAGCACACTGTGCTTCTCTCCTGGTTCAAGTATCTCAAAGCTGAATCACTAGGTAGCAAAAGAGTTTCAAACTAACAGGAATGCGTTTTAGCTAACTGGAAATCATTCCATGTTTCTTAGCTTGTGGGTACTAGGTTTCTTTTTGTATTTCAATGAAACTCTGACAAAATGATTCTCTCTTGTGCCCCTCATGGCTCCCCAAATTTGGTCAATCCACCATCACGAGTTTTTTGTTTAGAGCCTATTGGATGTTTACCCTGATTAGGCGAATTTCACTGAAAACGCCTGTAGTTTAATTCCTCAATGGTTAATGCTACAACTTTGAAAATGCAGAAAAGCACTTCAGATCACAAGAGCACACTGTGCTTCTGTCCTGGTTCAAGTATCTCAAAGCTGAATCACTAGGTAGCATAAGAGTTTCAAACTCACAGAAAAGCGATTTAGCCAACTGGAAATAATTCCAGGTTTCTTTGCTTCTGGGTACTAGGTTTCTTTGTGTATTTCAATGAAACTCTGACAAAATGATTCTCTCTTTTGCCTCTTATGGCTCCCCAAATTTGGTCATCCCACCATCACGGGTTTTTTGTTTAGAGCCTATTGGATGTTTACCCCGATTAGGCGAATTTCACTGAAAACGCCTGTAGTTTAATACCTCAATGGTTAAAGCTAGAACTTTGAAAATGCAGAAAAGCACTTCATTTCACAAGAGCACACTGTGCTTCTTTCCTGGTTCAAGTATCTCAAAGCTGAATCACTAGGTAGCAAAAGAGTTTCAAAACTCACAGAAAAGCGATTTAGCCAACTGGAAATATTTCCATGTTTCTTAGCTTGTGTGTACTAGGTTTCTTTGTGTATTTCAATGAAACTATGAAAAAATGATTCTCTGTTGTGTCCCTCATGGCTCCCTAAATTTAGTCATCTCACCATCACGGGTTTTTTGTTTAGAGCCTATTGGATGTTTACCCTGATTAGGCGAATTTCACTGAAAACGCCTGTTAGTTTAATTAAACAATGGTTAATGATAGAACCTTGAAAATGCAGAAAAGCACTTCAGATCACAAGAGCACACTGTGCTTCTTTCCTGGTTCAAGTATCTCAAAGCTGAATCACTAGGTAACAAAAGAGTTTCAAACTCACAGAAAAGCGTTTTAGCGAACTGGAAATAATTCCATGTTTCTTAGCATCTGGGCAAGAGGTTTCTTTGTGTATTTCAATGAAACTCTGAAAAAATGATTCTCTCATGTGCCCCTCCAGGCTCCCCAAGTTTGGTCATCCCACCATCAAGGGTGTTTTGTTTACAGTCTATTGGATGTTTACCCTGATTAGGCGAAAATGCCTGAAAACGCCTGTCAGTTTAATTCTTATATGGTTAATGCTAGAACTTTAAAAACGCAGAACAACACTTTAGTTCACAAGAGTACACTGTGCTTCTCTCCTGGTTCAAGTATCTCAAAGCTGAATCACAAGGTAGCAAAAGAGTTTCAAACTCACAGAAAAGCGTTTTAGCGAACTGGAAATAATTCCATGTTTCTTAGCTTCTGGGCACTAGGTTTCTTTGTGTATTTCAATGAAACTTTGAAAAAAATGATTCTCTCATGTGCCCCTCAAGGCTCGCCAAGTTTGGTCATCCCACCATCATGGGTGTTTTGTTTACAGTCTATTGGATGTTTACCCTGATTAGGCGAAAATGCCTGAAAACGCCTGTGAGTTTAATTCTTAAATGGTTAATGCTAGAACTTTAAAAATGCAGAACAACACTTTAGTTCACAAGAGCACACTGTGCCTCTCTCCTGGTTCAAGTATCTCAAAGCTGAAGCTCTTGGTAGCAAAAGAGTTTCAAACTCACTGAAAAGCGATTTAGCCAACTGGAAATAATTCCAAGTTTCTTAGCTTCTGGGTACTAGGTTTCTTTGTGTATTTCAATGAAACTCTGACAAAATGATTCTCTCTTGTGTCCCTCATGGCTCCCCAAATTAGGTCATCTCACCATCAAGGTTTTTTTTGTTTAGAGCCTATTGGATGTTTACACTGATAAGGCGAATTTCACTGAAAACGCCTGTTAGTTTAATTAAACAATGGTTAATGATAGAACTTTGAAAATGCAGAAAAGCACTTCAGATCACAAGAGCACACTGTTCTTCTGTCCTGGTTCAAGTATCTCAAAGCTGAATCGCTAGGTAACAAAAGAGTTTCAAACTCACAGAAAAGTGTTTTAGCGAACTGGAAATAATTCCATGTTTCTTAGCTTCTGGGCACTAGGTTTATTTGTGTATTTCAATGAAACCCTGAAGAAATGATTCTCTCTTGTGCCCCTCAAGGCTCGCCAAGTTTGGTCATCCCACCATCAAGGGTGTTTTGTTTACAGTCTATTGGATGTTTACCCTGATTAGGCGAAAATGCCTGAAAACGCCTGTGAGTTTAATTCTTAAATGGTTAATGCTAGAACTTTAAAAAACGCAGAACAACACTTTAGTTCACACGAGCACACTGTGCTTCTCTCCTGGTTCAAGTATCTCAAAGCAGAATCACTAGGTAGCAAAAGAGTTTCAAATTCACAGGAATGCGTTTTAGCTAACTGGAAATCATTCCATGTTTCTTAGCTTGTGGGTACTAGGTTTCTTTTTGTATTTCAATGAAACTCTGACAAAATGATTCTCTCTTGTGCCCCTCATGGCTCCCCAAATTTGGTCAATCCACCATCACGGGTTTTTGTTTAGAGCCTATTGGATGTTTACCCTGATAGGGCGAATTTCACTGAAAACGCCTGTAGTTTAATTCCTCAATGGTTAATGCTAGAACTTTGAAAATGCAGAAAACCACTTCAGATCACAAGAACACACTGTGCTCCTGTCCTGGTTCAAGTATCTCAAAGCTGAAAACACTAGGTAGCAAATGAGTTTCAAACTCACAGGAAAGCGATTTAGCCAAATGGAAATAATTCCATGTTTCTTAGCTTCTGGGTACTAGGTTTCTATGTGTATTTCAATGAAACTCTGACAAAGTGATTCTCTCTTTTGTCCCTCATGGCTCCCCAAATTTGGTCATCTCACCATCACGGGTTTTCTGTATAGAGCCTATTGGATGTTTACCCTGATTAGGCGAATTTCACTGAAAACGCCTGTTAGTTTAATTCCTCAATGGTTAATGCTAGAACTTTGAAAATGCAGAAAAGCACTTCCGATCACAAGAGCACACTGTCCTTCTGTCCTGGTTCAAGTATCTCAAAGCTGAATCACTAGGGAGCAAAAGAGTTTCAAACTCACAGAAAAGCGTTTTAGCGAACTGGAAATTATTCCATGTTTCTTAGCTTCTGGGTACTAGGTTTTTTGTGTATATCAATGAAACTCTGACAAAATGATTCTCTCTTGTGCCCGTCATGGCTCCCCAAATTTGGTCATCCCACCATCAGGGTTTTTTTGTTTAGAGCCTATTGGATGTTTACCCTGATTAGGCGTATTTCACTGAAAACGCCTGTAGTTTAATTCCTCAATGGTTAAAGCTAGAACTTTGAAAATGCAGAAAAGCACTTCATATCACAAGAGCATACTGTGCTTCTGTCCTGGTTCAAGTATCTCAAAGCTGAATCACTAGGTAGCAAAAGAGTTTCAAACTCACAGAAAAGCGATTTAGCCAACTGGAAATAATTCCATGTTTCTTAGCTTCTGGGTACTAGGTTTCTTTGTGTATTTCAATGAAACTCTGACAAAATGATTCTCTCTTTTGGCCCTCATGGCTACCCAAATTTGGTCAATCCACCATCACGGGTTTTTTGTTTAGAGCCTATTGGATATTTACCCTGATTAGGCGAATTTCACTGAAAACGCCTGTTAGTTTAATTCCTCAATGGTTAATGCTAGAACTTTGAAAATGCAGAAAAGCACTTCAGATCACAAGAGAACACTGTGCTTCTTTCCTGGATCAAGTATCTCAGAGCTGAATCACTAGGTAGCAAAAGAGTTTCAAACTCACAGAAAAGCGATTTAGCCAACAGGAAATAATTCCATGTTTCTTAGCTTCTGGGAACTAGGTTTCTTTGTGTATTTCAATGAAACTCTGACAAAATGATTCTCCCTTGTGCCCCTCATGGCTCCCCAAATGTGGTCAATCAACCATCACGTGTTTTTTGTTTAGAGCCTATTGGATGTTTACCCTGATTAGGCGAATTTCACTGAAAACGCCTGTAGTTTAATTCCTCAATGGTTAATGCTAGAACTTTGAAAATGCAGAAAAGCACTTCAGAATACAAGAGCACACTGTGCTTATTTCCTGGTTCAAGTATCTCAAAGCTGAATCACTAGGTAACAAAAGAGTTTCAAACTCACAGAAAAGCGTTTTAGCGAACTGGAAATAATTCCATGTTTCTTAGCATCTGGGCAAGAAGTTTCTTTGTGTATTTCAATGAAACTCTGAAAAATGATTCTCTCATGTGCCCCTCCAGGCTCCCCAAGTTTGGTCATCCCACCATCAAGGGTGTTTTGTTTACAGTCTATTGGATGTTTACCCTGATTAGGCGAAAATGCCTGAAAACGCCTGTGAGTTTAATTCTTAAATGGTTAATGCTAGAACTTTAAAAACGCAGAAAAACACTTTAGTTCACAAGAGCACACTGTGCTTCTGTCCTGGTTCAAGTATCTCAAAGCTGAATCACAAGGTAGCAAAAGAGTTTCAAACTCACAGAAAAGCGTTTTAGCGAACTGGAAATAATTCCATGTTTCTTACCTTCTGGGCACTAGGTTTCTTTGTGTATTTCAATGAAACTTTGAAAAAATGATTCTCTCATGTGCCCCTCAAGGCTCGCCAAGTTTGGTCATCCCACCATCATGGGAGTTTTGTTTACAGTCTATTGGATGTTTACCCTGATTAGGCGAAAATGCCTGAAAACGCCTGTGAGTTTAATTCTTAAATGGTTAATGCTATAACTTTAAAAACGCAAAACAACACTTTAGTTCACAAGAGCACACTGTGCTTCTCTCCTGGTTCAAGTATCTCAAAGCTGAAGCTCTCGGTAGCAAAAGAGTTTCAAACTCACAGAAAAGCGATTTAGCCAACTGGAAATAATTCCAAGTTTCTTAGCTTCTGGGTACAAGGTTTCTTTGTGTATTTCAATGAATCTCTGACAATATGATTCTCTCTTGTGTCCCTCATGGCTCCCCAAATTTGGTCAATCCACCATCACGAGTTTTTTGTTTAGAGCCTATTGGATGTTTACCCTGATTAGGCGAATTTCACTGAAAACGCCTGTAGTTTAATTCCTCAATGGTTAATGCTAGAACTTTGAAAATGCAGAAAAGCATTTCAGATCAGAAGAGCGCACTGTGCTTTTGTCCTGGTTGAAGTATCTCAAAGTTGAATCACTAGGTAGCAAAAGAGTTTCAAACTCACAGAAAAGCGATTTAGCCAAATGGAAATAATTCCATGTTTCTTAGCTTCTGGGTACTAGTTTTCTTTGTGTATTTCAATGAAACTCTGACAAAATGATTCTCTCTTTTGCCCCTCATGGCTCCCCAAATTTGGTCAATCCACCATCACGGGTTTTTTTTTAGAGCCTATTGGATGTTTACCCTGCTTAGGCGAATTTCACTGAAAATGCCTGTTAGTTTAATTCCTCAATGGTTAATGCTAGAACTTTGAAAATGCAGAAAAGCACTTCATTTCACAAGAGCACACTGTGTTTCTGTCCTGGTTCAAGTATCTCAAAGGTGAATCACCAGGTAGCAAAAGAGTTTCAAACTCACTGAAAAGCGATTTAGCCAACTAGAAATAATTCCATGTTTCTTAGCTTGTGTGTATTAGGTTTCTTTGTGTATTTCAATGAAACTCTGACAAAATGATTCTCTCTTGTGTCCCTCATGGCTCCCCAAATTTGGTCATCTGACCATCACGGGTTTTTGGTTTAGAGCCTATTGGATGTTTACCCTGCTTAGGCGAATTTCACTGAAAATGCCTGTTAGTTTAGTTCCTCAGTGGTTAATGCTAGAACTTTGAAAATGCAGAAAAAGCACTTCATTTCACAAGAGCACACTGTGCTTCTTTCCTAGTTCAAGTATCTCAAAGCTGAATCACTAGGTAGCAAAAGAGTTTCAAACTCACAGAAAAGCGATTTAGCCAACTGGAAATATTTCCATGTTTCTTAGCTTGTGTGTACTAGGTTTCTTTGTGTATTTCAATGAAACTATGAAAAAATGATTCTCTCTTGTGCCCCTCATGGCTCCCCAAATTTGGTCAATCCACCATCACGGGTTTTTGTTTAGAGCCTGTTGGATGTTTACCCTGATAAGGCGAATTTCACTGAAATCGCCTGTTAGTTTAATTAAACAATGGTTAATGATAGAACTTTGAAAATGCAGAAAAGCACTTCAGATCACAAGAGCACACTGTGCTTCTTTCCTGGTTCAAGTATCTCAAAGCTGAATCACTAGGTAACGAAAGAGTTTCAAACTCACAGAAAAGCGTTTTAGCGACCTGGAAATAATTCCATGTTTCTTAGCTTCTGGGCAAGAGGTTTCTTTGTGTATTTCAATGAAACTCTGAAGAATTGATTCTCTCATGTGCCCCTCCAGGTTCCCCCAAGTTTGGTCATCCCACCATCAAGGGTGTTTTGTTTACAGTCTATTGGATGTTTACCCTGATTAGGCGAAAATGCCTGAAAACGCCTGTGAGTTTAATTCTTAAATGGTTAATGCTAGAACTTTAAAAACGCAGAACAACACTTTAGTTCACAAGAGCACACTGTGCTTCTCTCCTGGTTCAAGTATCTCAAAGCTGAAGGTCTTGGTAGCAAAAGAGTTTCAAACTCACTGAAAAGCGATTTAGCCAACTGGAAATAATTCCAAGTTTCTTAGCTTCTGGGTACTAGGTTTCTTTGTGTATTTCAATGAATCTCTGACAAAATGATTCTCTCTTGTGTCCCTCATGGCTCCCCAAATTAGGTCATCTCACCATCAAGGGTTTTTTTGTTTAGAGCCTATTGGATGTTTACCCTGATAAGGCGAATTTCACTGAAAACGCCTGTTAATTTAATTCCTCAATGGTTAATGCTAGAACTTTGAAAATGCAGAAAATCACTTCAGATCACAAGAGAACACTGTGCTTCTTTCCTGGTTCAAGTATCTCAGAGCTGAATCAATAGGTAGCAAAAGAGTTTCAAACTCACAGAAAAGCAATTTAGCCAACAGGAAATAATTCCAAGTTTTTTAGCTTCTGGGAACTAGGTTTCTTTGTGTATTTCAATGAAACTCTGAAAAAATGATTCTCCCCTGTGCCCCTCATGGCTCCCCAAATGTGGTCAATCCACCATCACGTGTTTTTTGTTTAGAGCCTATTGGATGTTTACCCTGATTAGGCGAATTTCACTGAAAACGCCTGTTAGTTTAATTCCTCAATGGTTAATGCTAGAACTTTGAAAATGCAGAAAAGCACTTCAGAATACAAGAGCACACTGTGCTTCTTTCCTGGTTCAAGTATCTCAAAGCTGAATCACTAGGTAACAAAAGAGTTTCAAACTCACAGAAAAGCGTTTTAGCGAACTGGAAATAATTCCATGTTTCTTAGCTTCTGGGCACTAGGTTTCTTTGTGTATTTCAATGAAACTCTGAAAAAATCATTCTCTCATGTGCTCCTCCAGGCTCCCCACGTTTGGTCATCCCACCATCAAGGGTGTTTTGTTTACAGTCTATTGGATGTTTACCCTGATTAGGCGAAAATGCCTGAAAACGCCTGTGAGTTTAATTCTTAAATGGTTAATGCTAGAACTTTAAAAACGCAGAAAAACACTTTAGTTCACA
This sequence comes from Tamias sibiricus, assembly GCA_025594165.1. Classification (NCBI taxonomy): domain Eukaryota; kingdom Metazoa; phylum Chordata; class Mammalia; order Rodentia; family Sciuridae; genus Tamias; species Tamias sibiricus. The sequence continues at coordinate 149,383 of JAKELJ010000065.1, forward strand.
AGAGCACACTGTGCTTCTCTCCTGGTTCAAGTATCTCAAAGGTGAATCACAAGGTAGCAAAAGAGTTTCAAACTCACAGAACAGCGTTTTAGCGAACTGGAAATAATTCCATGTTTCTTAGCTTCTGGGCACTAGGTTTCTTTGTGTATTTCAATGAAACTTTGAAAAAATGATTCTCTCATGAGCCCCTCAATGCTCGCCAAGTTTGGTCATCCCACCATCATGGGTGTTTGGTTTACACTCTATTGGATGTTTACCCTGATTAGGCGAAAATGCCTGAAAACGCCTGTGAGTTTAATTCTTAAATGGTTAATGCTAGAACTTTAAAAACGCAGAACAACACTTTAGTTCACAAGAGCACACTGTGCTTCTCTCCTGGTTCAAGTATCTCAAAGCTGAAGCTCTTGGTAGCAAAAGAGTTTCAAACTCACTGAAAAGCGATTTAGCCAACTGGAAATAATTCCAAGTTTCTTAGCTTCTGGGTACTAGGTTTCTTTGTGTATTTCAATGAAACTCTGACAAAATGATTCTCTCTTGTGTCCCTCATGGCTCCCCAAATTAGGTCATCTCACCATCAAGGTTTTTTTTGTTTAGAGCCTATTGGATGTTTACCCTGATAAGGCGAATTTCACTGAAAACGCCTGTTAGTTTAATTAAACAATGGTTAATGATAGAACTTTGAAAATGCAGAAAAGCACTTCAGATCACAAGAGCACACTGTGCTTCGGTCCTGGTTCAAGTATCTCAAAGCTGAATCACTAGGTAACAAAAGAGTTTCAAACTCACAGAAAAGTGTTTTAGCGAACTGGAAATAATTCCATGTTTCTTAGCTTCTGGGCACTAGGTTTATTTGTGTATTTCAATGAAACCCTGAAGAAATGATTCTCTCTTGTGCCCATCAAGGCTCCCCAAGTTTGGTCATCCCACCATCAAGGGTGTTTTGTTTACAGTCTATTGGATGTTTACCCTGATTAGGCGAAAATGCCTGAAAACGCCTGTGAGTTTAATTCTTAAATGGTTAATGATAGAACTTTGAAAATGCAGAAAAGCCCTTCAGATCACAAGAGCACACTGTGCTTCTGTCCTGGTTCAAGTATCTCAAAGCTGAATCACAAGGTAACAAAAGAGTTTCAAACTCACAGAAAAGTGTTTTAGCGAACTGGAAATAATTCCATGTTTCTTAGCTTCTGGGCACTAGGTTTCTTTGTGTATTTCAATGAAACTCTGAAAAAATCATTCTCTCATGTGCTCCTCCAGGCTCCCCACGTTTGGTCATCCACCATCAAGGGTGTTTTGTTTTACAGTCTATTGGATGTTGACCCTGATTAGACGAAAATGCCTGAAAACGCCTGTGAGTTTAATTTTTAAATGGTTAATGCTAGAACTTTAAAAATGCAGAAAAGCACTTCATATCACAAGAGCATACTGTGCTTCTGTCCTGGTTCAAGTATCTCAAAGCTGAATCACTAGGTAGCAAAAGAGTTTCAAACTCACAGAAAAGCGATTTAGCCAACTGGAAATAATTCCATGTTTCTTAGCTTCTGGGTACTAGGTTTCTTTGTGTATTTCAATGAAACTCTGACAAAGTGATTCTCTCTTTTGTCCCTCATGGCTCCCCAAATTTGGTCATCTCACCATCACGGGTTTTCTGTATAGAGCCTATTGGATGTTTACCCTGATTAGGCGTATTTCACTGAAAACGCCTGTAGTTTAATTCCTCAATGGTTAATGCTAGAACTTTGAAAATGCAGAAAAGCACTTCCGATCACAAGAGCACACTGTCCTTCTGTCCTGGTTCAAGTATCTCAAAGCTGAATCACTAGGTAACAAAAGAGTTTCAAACTCACAGAAAAGCGTTTTAGCGAACTGGAAATAATTCCATGTTTCTTAGCATCTGGGCAAGAAGTTTCTTTGTGTATTTCAATGAAACTCTGAAAAAATGATTCTCTCATGTGCCCCTCCAGGCTCCCCAAGTTTGGTCATCCCACCATCAAGGGTGTTTTGTTTACAGTCTATTGGATGTTTACCCTGATTAGGCGAATTTCACTGAAAACGCCTGTTAATTTAATTCCTCAATGGTTAATGCTAGAACTTTGAAAATGCAGAAAATCACTTCAGATCACAAGAGAACACTGTGCTTCTTTCCTGGTTCAAGTATCTCAGAGCTGAATCAATAGGTAGCAAAAGAGTTTCAAACTCACAGAAAAGCAATTTAGCCAACAGGAAATAATTCCAAGTTTTTTAGCTTCTGGGAACTAGGTTTCTTTGTGTATTTCAATGAAACTCTGAAAAAATGATTCTCTCTTGTGCCCCTCCAGGCTCCCCAAGTTTGGTCATCCCACCATCAAGGGTGTTTTGTTTACAGTCTATTGGATGTTTACCCTGATTAGGCGAAAATGCATGAAAACTCTGTCAGTTTAATTCTTAAATGGTTAATGCTAGAACTTTAAAAAACGCAGAAAAACACTTTAGTTCACAAGAGCACACTGTGCTTCTCTCCTGGTTCAAGTATCTCAAAGCTGAATCACAAGGTAGCAAAAAAGTTTCAAACTCACAGAAAAGCGTTTTAGCGAACTGGAAATAATTCCATGTTTCTTAGCTTCTGGGCACTAGGTTTCTTTGTGTATTTCAATGAAACTTTGAAAAAATGATTCTCTCATGTGCCCCTCAAGGCTCGCCAAGTTTGGTCATCCCACCATCATGGGTGTTTTGTTTACAGTCTATTGGATGTTTACCCTGATTAGGCGAAAATGCCTGAAAACGCCTGTGAGTTTAATTCTTAAATGGTTAATGCTAGAACTTTAAAAACGCAGAACAACACTTTAGTTCACAAGAGCACACTGTGCTTCTCTCCTGGTTCAAGTATCTCAAAGCTGAAGCTCTTGGTAGCAAAAGAGTTTCAAACTCACTGAAAAGCGATTTAGACAACTGGAAATAATTCCAAGTTTCTTAGCTTCTGGGTACTAGGTTTCTTTGTGTATTTCAATGAAACTCTGACAAAATGATTCTCTCTTGTGTCCCTCATGGCTCCCCAAATTAGGTCATCTCACCATCAAGGGTTTTTTTTTTTGCTTAGAGCCTATTGGATGTTTACCCTGATATGGCGAATTTCACTGAAAACGCCTGTTAGTTTAATTAAACAATGGTTAATGATAGAACTTTGAAAATGCAGAAAAGCACTTCAGATCACAAGAGCACACTGTGCTTCGGTCCTGGTTCAAGTATCTCAAAGCTGAATCACTAGGTAACAAAAGAGTTTCAAACTCACAGAAAAGTGTTTTAGCGAACTGGAAATAATTCCATGTTTCTTAGCTTCTGGGCACTAGGTTTATTTGTGTATTTCAATGAAACCCTGAAGAAATGATTCTCTCTTGTGCCCATCAAGGCTCCCCAAGTTTGGTCATCCCACCATCAAGGGTGTTTTGTTTACAGTCTATTGGATGTTTACCCTGATTAGGCGAAAATGCCTGAAAACGCCTGTGAGCTTAATTCTTAAATGGTTAATGCTAGAACTTTAAAAACGCAGAACAACACTTTAGTTCACAAGAGCACACTGTGCTTCTCTCCTGGTTCAAGTATCTCAAAGCTGAATCACTAGGTAGCAAAAGAGTTTCAAACTCACAGGAATGCGTTTTAGCTAACTGGAAATCATTCCATGTTTCTTAGCTTGTGGGTACTAGGTTTCTTTTTGTATTTCAATGAAACTCTGACAAAATGATTCTCTCTTGTGCACCTCATGGCTCCCCAAATTTGGTCAATCCACCATCACGAGTTTTTTGTTTAGAGCCTATTGGATGTTTACCCTGATTAGGCGAATTTCACTGAAAACGCCTGTAGTTTAATTCCTCAATGGTTAATGCTACAACTTTGAAAATGCAGAAAAGCACTTCAGATCACAAGAGCACACTGTGCTTCTGTCCTGGTTCAAGTATCTCAAAGCTGAATCACTAGGTAGCATAAGAGTTTCAAACTCACAGAAAAGCGATTTAGCCAACTGGAAATAATTCCAGGTTTCTTTGCTTCTGGGTACTAGGTTTCTTTGTGTATTTCAATGAAACTCTGACAAAATGATTCTCTCTTTTGCCCCTTATGGCTCCCCAAATTTGGTCATCCCACCATCACGGGTTTTTTGTTTAGAGCCTATTGGATGTTTACCCCGATTAGGCGAATTTCACTGAAAACGCCTGTAGTTTAATACCTCAATGGTTAAAGCTAGAACTTTGAAAATGCAGAAAAGCACTTCATTTCACAAGAGCACACTGTGCTTCTTTCCTGGTTCAAGTATCTCAAAGCTGAATCACTAGGTAGCAAAAGAGTTTCAAACTCACAGAAAAGCGATTTAGCCAACTGGAAATATTTCCATGTTTCTTAGCTTGTGTGTACTAGGTTTCTTTGTGTATTTCAATGAAACTCTGACAAAATGATTCTCTCTTGTGTCCCTCATGGCTCCCCAAATTAGGTCATCTCACCATCAAGGGTTTTTTTGTTTAGAGCCTATTGGATGTTTACCCTGATAAGGCGAATTTCACTGAAAACGCCTGTTAGTTTAATTAAACAATGGTTAATGATAGAACTTTGAAAATGCAGAAAAGCACTTCAGATCACAAGAGCACACTGTGCTTCGGTCCTGGTTCAAGTATCTCAAAGCTGAATCACTAGGTAACAAAAGAGTTTCAAACTCACAGAAAAGTGTTTTAGCGAACTGGAAATAATTCCATGTTTCTTAGCTTCTGGGCACTAGGTTTATTTGTGTATTTCAATGAAACCCTGAAGAAATGATTCTCTCTTGTGCCCATCAAGGCTCCCCAAGTTTGGTCATCCCACCATCAAGGGTGTTTTGTTTACAGTCTATTGGATGTTTACCCTGATTAGGCGAAAATGCCTGAAAACGCCTGTGAGTTTAATTCTTAAATGGTTAATGATAGAACTTTGAAAATGCAGAAAAATAGCCCTTCAGATCACAAGAGCACACTGTGCTTCTGTCCTGGTTCAAGTATCTCAAAGCTGAATCACAAGGTAACAAAAGAGTTTCAAACTCACAGAAAAGTGTTTTAGCGAACTGGAAATAATTCCATGTTTCTTAGCATCTGGGCAAGAGGTTTCTTTGTGTATTTCAATGAATCTCTGAAAAAATGATTCTCTCTTGTGCCCCTCCAGGCTCCCCAAGTTTGGTCATCCCACCATCAAGGGTGTTTTGTTTACAGTCTATTGGATGTTTACCCTGATTAGGCGAAAATGCATGAAAACTCTGTCAGTTTAATTCTTAAATGGTTAATGCTAGAACTTTAAAAACGCAGAAAAACACTTTAGTTCACAAGAGCACACTGTGCTTCTCTCCTGGTTCAAGTATCTCAAAGCTGAATCACAAGGTAGCAAAAAAGTTTCAAACTCACAGAAAAGCGTTTTAGCGAACTGGAAATAATTCCATGTTTCTTAGCTTCTGGGCACTAGGTTTCTTTGTGTATTTCAATGAAACTTTGAAAAAATGATTCTCTCATGTGCCCCTCAAGGCTCGCCAAGTTTGGTCATCCCACCATCATGGGTGTTTTGTTTACAGTCTATTGGATGTTTACCCTGATTAGGCGAAAATGCCTGAAAACGCCTGTGAGTTTAATTCTTAAATGGTTAATGCTAGAACTTTAAAAACGCAGAACAACACTTTAGTTCACAAGAGCACACTGTGCTTCTCTCCTGGTTCAAGTATCTCAAAGCTGAAGCTCTTGGTAGCAAAAGAGTTTCAAACTCACTGAAAAGCGATTTAGACAACTGGAAATAATTCCAAGTTTCTTAGCTTCTGGGTACTAGGTTTCTTTGTGTATTTCAATGAAACTCTGACAAAATGATTCTCTCTTGTGTCCCTCATGGCTCCCCAAATTAGGTCATCTCACCATCAAGGGTTTTTTTGTTTAGAGCCTATTGGATGTTTACCCTGATAAGGCGAATTTCACTGAAAACGCCTGTTAGTTTAATTAAACAATGGTTAATGATAGAACTTTGAAAATGCAGAAAAGCACTTCAGATCACAAGAGCACACTGTGCTTCGGTCCTGGTTCAAGTATCTCAAAGCTGAATCACTAGGTAACAAAAGAGTTTCAAACTCACAGAAAAGTGTTTTAGCGAACTGGAAATAATTCCATGTTTCTTAGCTTCTGGGCACTAGGTTTATTTGTGTATTTCAATGAAACCCTGAAGAAATGATTCTCTCTTGTGCCCATCAAGGCTCCCCAAGTTTGGTCATCCCACCATCAAGGGTGTTTTGTTTACAGTCTATTGGATGTTTACCCTGATTAGGCGAAAATGCCTGAAAACGCCTGTGAGTTTAATTCTTAAATGGTTAATGCTAGAACTTTAAAAACGCAGAACAACACTTTAGTTCACAAGAGCACACTGTGCTTCTCTCCTGGTTCAAGTATCTCAAAGCTGAATCACTAGGTAGCAAAAGAGTTTCAAACTAACAGGAATGCGTTTTAGCTAACTGGAAATCATTCCATGTTTCTTAGCTTGTGGGTACTAGGTTTCTTTTTGTATTTCAATGAAACTCTGACAAAATGATTCTCTCTTGTGCCCCTCATGGCTCCCCAAATTTGGTCAATCCACCATCACGAGTTTTTTGTTTAGAGCCTATTGGATGTTTACCCTGATTAGGCGAATTTCACTGAAAACGCCTGTAGTTTAATTCCTCAATGGTTAATGCTACAACTTTGAAAATGCAGAAAAGCACTTCAGATCACAAGAGCACACTGTGCTTCTGTCCTGGTTCAAGTATCTCAAAGCTGAATCACTAGGTAGCATAAGAGTTTCAAACTCACAGAAAAGCGATTTAGCCAACTGGAAATAATTCCAGGTTTCTTTGCTTCTGGGTACTAGGTTTCTTTGTGTATTTCAATGAAACTCTGACAAAATGATTCTCTCTTTTGCCTCTTATGGCTCCCCAAATTTGGTCATCCCACCATCACGGGTTTTTTGTTTAGAGCCTATTGGATGTTTACCCCGATTAGGCGAATTTCACTGAAAACGCCTGTAGTTTAATACCTCAATGGTTAAAGCTAGAACTTTGAAAATGCAGAAAAGCACTTCATTTCACAAGAGCACACTGTGCTTCTTTCCTGGTTCAAGTATCTCAAAGCTGAATCACTAGGTAGCAAAAGAGTTTCAAACTCACAGAAAAGCGATTTAGCCAACTGGAATTATTTCCATGTTTCTTAGCTTGTGTGTACTAGGTTTCTTTGTGTATTTCAATGAAACTATGAAAAAATGATTCTCTGTTGTGTCCCTCATGGCTCCCTAAATTTAGTCATCTCACCATCACGGGTTTTTTGTTTAGAGCCTATTGGATGTTTACCCTGATTAGGCGAATTTCACTGAAAACGCCTGTTAGTTTAATTAAACAATGGTTAATGATAGAACCTTGAAAATGCAGAAAAGCACTTCAGATCACAAGAGCACACTGTGCTTCTTTCCTGGTTCAAGTATCTCAAAGCTGAATCACTAGGTAACAAAAGAGTTTCAAACTCACAGAAAAGCGTTTTAGCGAACTGGAAATAATTCCATGTTTCTTAGCATCTGGGCAAGAGGTTTCTTTGTGTATTTCAATGAAACTCTGAAAAAATGATTCTCTCATGTGCCCCTCCAGGCTCCCCAAGTTTGGTCATCCCACCATCAAGGGTGTTTTGTTTACAGTCTATTGGATGTTTACCCTGATTAGGCGAAAATGCCTGAAAAACGCCTGTCAGTTTAATTCTTATATGGTTAATGCTAGAACTTTAAAAACGCAGAAACAACACTTTAGTTCACAAGAGTACACTGTGCTTCTCTCCTGGTTCAAGTATCTCAAAGCTGAATCACAAGGTAGCAAAAGAGTTTCAAACTCACAGAAAAGCGTTTTAGCGAACTGGAAATAATTCCATGTTTCTTAGCTTCTGGGCACTAGGTTTCTTTGTGTATTTCAATGAAACTTTGAAAAAATGATTCTCTCATGTGCCCCTCAAGGCTCGCCAAGTTTGGTCATCCCACCATCATGGGTGTTTTGTTTACAGTCTATTGGATGTTTACCCTGATTAGGCGAAAATGCCTGAAAACGCCTGTGAGTTTTAAATTCTTAAATGGTTAATGCTAGAACTTTAAAAATGCAGAACAACACTTTAGTTCACAAGAGCACACTGTGCCTCTCTCCTGGTTCAAGTATCTCAAAGCTGAAGCTCTTGGTAGCAAAAGAGTTTCAAACTCACTGAAAAGCGATTTAGCCAACTGGAAATAATTCCAAGTTTCTTAGCTTCTGGGTACTAGGTTTCTTTGTGTATTTCAATGAAACTCTGACAAAATGATTCTCTCTTGTGTCCCTCATGGCTCCCCAAATTAGGTCATCTCACCATCAAGGTTTTTTTTGTTTAGAGCCTATTGGATGTTTACACTGATAAGGCGAATTTCACTGAAAACGCCTGTTAGTTTAATTAAACAATGGTTAATGATAGAACTTTGAAAATGCAGAAAAGCACTTCAGATCACAAGAGCACACTGTTCTTCTGTCCTGGTTCAAGTATCTCAAAGCTGAATCGCTAGGTAACAAAAGAGTTTCAAACTCACAGAAAAGTGTTTTAGCGAACTGGAAATAATTCCATGTTTCTTAGCTTCTGGGCACTAGGTTTATTTGTGTATTTCAATGAAACCCTGAAGAAATGATTCTCTCTTGTGCCCCTCAAGGCTCGCCAAGTTTGGTCATCCCACCATCAAGGGTGTTTTGTTTACAGTCTATTGGATGTTTACCCTGATTAGGCGAAAATGCCTGAAAACGCCTGTGAGTTTAATTCTTAAATGGTTAATGCTAGAACTTTAAAAACGCAGAACAACACTTTAGTTCACACGAGCACACTGTGCTTCTCTCCTGGTTCAAGTATCTCAAAGCAGAATCACTAGGTAGCAAAAGAGTTTCAAATTCACAGGAATGCGTTTTAGCTAACTGGAAATCATTCCATGTTTCTTAGCTTGTGGGTACTAGGTTTCTTTTTGTATTTCAATGAAACTCTGACAAAATGATTCTCTCTTGTGCCCCTCATGGCTCCCCAAATTTGGTCAATCCACCATCACGGGTTTTTGTTTAGAGCCTATTGGATGTTTACCCTGATAGGGCGAATTTCACTGAAAACGCCTGTAGTTTAATTCCTCAATGGTTAATGCTAGAACTTTGAAAATGCAGAAAACCACTTCAGATCACAAGAACACACTGTGCTCCTGTCCTGGTTCAAGTATCTCAAAGCTGAAACACTAGGTAGCAAATGAGTTTCAAACTCACAGGAAAAGCGATTTAGCCAAATGGAAATAATTCCATGTTTCTTAGCTTCTGGGTACTAGGTTTCTATGTGTATTTCAATGAAACTCTGACAAAGTGATTCTCTCTTTTGTCCCTCATGGCTCCCCAAATTTGGTCATCTCACCATCACGGGTTTTCTGTATAGAGCCTATTGGATGTTTACCCTGATTAGGCGAATTTCACTGAAAACGCCTGTTAGTTTTTTAATTCCTCAATGGTTAATGCTAGAACTTTGAAAATGCAGAAAAGCACTTCCGATCACAAGAGCACACTGTCCTTCTGTCCTGGTTCAAGTATCTCAAAGCTGAATCACTAGGGAGCAAAAGAGTTTCAAACTCACAGAAAAGCGTTTTAGCGAACTGGAAATTATTCCATGTTTCTTAGCTTCTGGGTACTAGGTTTTTTGTGTATATCAATGAAACTCTGACAAAATGATTCTCTCTTGTGCCCGTCATGGCTCCCCAAAATTTGGTCATCCCACCATCAGGGTTTTTTTGTTTAGAGCCTATTGGATTTTTACCCTGATTAGGCGTATTTCACTGAAAACGCCTGTAGTTTAAATTCCTCAATGGTTAAAGCTAGAACTTTGAAAATGCAGAAAAGCACTTCATATCACAAGAGCATACTGTGCTTCTGTCCTGGTTCAAGTATCTCAAAGCTGAATCACTAGGTAGCAAAAGAGTTTCAAACTCACAGAAAAGCGATTTAGCCAACTGGAAATAATTCCATGTTTCTTAGCTTCTGGGTACTAGGTTTCTTTGTGTATTTCAATGAAACTCTGACAAAATGATTCTCTCTTTTGGCCCTCATGGCTACCCAAATTTGGTCAATCCACCATCACGGGTTTTTTGTTTAGAGCCTATTGGATATTTACCCTGATTAGGCGAATTTCACTGAAAACGCCTGTTAGTTTAATTCCTCAATGGTTAATGCTAGAACTTTGAAAATGCAGAAAAGCACTTCAGATCACAAGAGAACACTGTGCTTCTTTCCTGGATCAAGTATCTCAGAGCTGAATCACTAGGTAGCAAAAGAGTTTCAAACTCACAGAAAAGCGATTTAGCCAACAGGAAATAATTCCATGTTTCTTAGCTTCTGGGAACTAGGTTTCTTTGTGTATTTCAATGAAACTCTGACAAAATGATTCTCCCTTGTGCCCCTCATGGCTCCCCAAATGTGGTCAATCAACCATCACGTGTTTTTTGTTTAGAGCCTATTGGATGTTTACCCTGATTAGGCGAATTTCACTGAAAACGCCTGTAGTTTAATTCCTCAATGGTTAATGCTAGAACTTTGAAAATGCAGAAAAGCACTTCAGAATACAAGAGCACACTGTGCTTATTTCCTGGTTCAAGTATCTCAAAGCTGAATCACTAGGTAACAAAAGAGTTTCAAACTCACAGAAAAGCGTTTTAGCGAACTGGAAATAATTCCATGTTTCTTAGCATCTGGGCAAGAAGTTTCTTTGTGTATTTCAATGAAACTCTGAAAAAATGATTCTCTCATGTGCCCCTCCAGGCTCCCCAAGTTTGGTCATCCCACCATCAAGGGTGTTTTGTTTACAGTCTATTGGATGTTTACCCTGATTAGGCGAAAATGCCTGAAAACGCCTGTGAGTTTAATTCTTAAATGGTTAATGCTAGAACTTTAAAAACGCAGAAAAACACTTTAGTTCACAAGAGCACACTGTGCTTCTGTCCTGGTTCAAGTATCTCAAAGCTGAATCACAAGGTAGCAAAAGAGTTTCAAACTCACAGAAAAGCGTTTTAGCGAACTGGAAATAATTCCATGTTTCTTACCTTCTGGGCACTAGGTTTCTTTGTGTATTTCAATGAAACTTTGAAAAAATGATTCTCTCATGTGCCCCTCAAGGCTCGCCAAGTTTGGTCATCCCACCATCATGGGAGTTTTGTTTACAGTCTATTGGATGTTTACCCTGATTAGGCGAAAATGCCTGAAAACGCCTGTGAGTTTAATTCTTAAATGGTTAATGCTATAACTTTAAAAACGCAAAACAACACTTTAGTTCACAAGAGCACACTGTGCTTCTCTCCTGGTTCAAGTATCTCAAAGCTGAAGCTCTCGGTAGCAAAAGAGTTTCAAACTCACAGAAAAGCGATTTAGCCAACTGGAAATAATTCCAAGTTTCTTAGCTTCTGGGTACAAGGTTTCTTTGTGTATTTCAATGAATCTCTGACAATATGATTCTCTCTTGTGTCCCTCATGGCTCCCCAAATTTGGTCAATCCACCATCACGAGTTTTTTGTTTAGAGCCTATTGGATGTTTACCCTGATTAGGCGAATTTCACTGAAAACGCCTGTAGTTTAATTCCTCAATGGTTAATGCTAGAACTTTGAAAATGCAGAAAAGCATTTCAGATCAGAAGAGCGCACTGTGCTTTTGTCCTGGTTGAAGTATCTCAAAGTTGAATCACTAGGTAGCAAAAGAGTTTCAAACTCACAGAAAAGCGATTTAGCCAAATGGAAATAATTCCATGTTTCTTAGCTTCTGGGTACTAGTTTTCTTTGTGTATTTCAATGAAACTCTGACAAAATGATTCTCTCTTTTGCCCCTCATGGCTCCCCAAATTTGGTCAATCCACCATCACGGGTTTTTTTTTAGAGCCTATTGGATGTTTACCCTGCTTAGGCGAATTTCACTGAAAATGCCTGTTAGTTTAATTCCTAAATGGTTAATGCTAGAACTTTGAAAATGCAGAAAAGCACTTCATTTCACAAGAGCACACTGTGTTTCTGTCCTGGTTCAAGTATCTCAAAGGTGAATCACCAGGTAGCAAAAGAGTTTCAAACTCACTGAAAAGCGATTTAGCCAACTAGAAATAATTCCATGTTTCTTAGCTTGTGTGTATTAGGTTTCTTTGTGTATTTCAATGAAACTCTGACAAAATGATTCTCTCTTGTGTCCCTCATGGCTCCCCAAATTTGGTCATCTGACCATCACGGGTTTTTGGTTTAGAGCCTATTGGATGTTTACCCTGCTTAGGCGAATTTCACTGAAAATGCCTGTTAGTTTAGTTCCTCAGTGGTTAATGCTAGAACTTTGAAAATGCAGAAAAGCACTTCATTTCACAAGAGCACACTGTGCTTCTTTCCTAGTTCAAGTATCTCAAAGCTGAATCACTAGGTAGCAAAAGAGTTTCAAACTCACAGAAAAGCGATTTAGCCAACTGGAAATATTTCCATGTTTCTTAGCTTGTGTGTACTAGGTTTCTTTGTGTATTTCAATGAAACTATGAAAAAATGATTCTCTCTTGTGCCCCTCATGGCTCCCCAAATTTGGTCAATCCACCATCACGGGTTTTTGTTTAGAGCCTGTTGGATGTTTACCCTGATAAGGCGAATTTCACTGAAATCGCCTGTTAGTTTAATTAAACAATGGTTAATGATAGAACTTTGAAAATGCAGAAAAGCACTTCAGATCACAAGAGCACACTGTGCTTCTTTCCTGGTTCAAGTATCTCAAAGCTGAATCACTAGGTAACGAAAGAGTTTCAAACTCACAGAAAAGCGTTTTAGCGACCTGGAAATAATTCCATGTTTCTTAGCTTCTGGGCAAGAGGTTTCTTTGTGTATTTCAATGAAACTCTGAAGAATTGATTCTCTCATGTGCCCCTCCAGGTTCCCCAAGTTTGGTCATCCCACCATCAAGGGTGTTTTTGTTTAGTTTTTTTTTTTTTATTTTTTTTTTTTTTTTTTTTTTTTTTTTTTTTTTTTTTTTTTTTTTTTTTTTTTTTTTTTTTTGTTTACAGTCTATTGGATGTTTACCCTGATTAGGCGAAAATGCCTGAAAACGCCTGTGAGTTTAATTCTTAAATGGTTAATGCTAGAACTTTAAAAACGCAGAACAACACTTTAGTTCACAAGAGCACACTGTGCTTCTCTCCTGGTTCAAGTATCTCAAAGCTGAAGGTCTTGGTAGCAAAAGAGTTTCAAACTCACTGAAAAGCGATTTAGCCAACTGGAAATAATTCCAAGTTTCTTAGCTTCTGGGTACTAGGTTTCTTTGTGTATTTCAATGAATCTCTGACAAAATGATTCTCTCTTTGTGTCCCTCATGGCTCCCCAAATTAGGTCATCTCACCATCAAGGGTTTTTTTTGTTTAGAGCCTATTGGATGTTTACCCTGATAAGGCGAATTTCACTGAAAACGCCTGTTAATTTAATTCCTCAATGGTTAATGCTAGAACTTTGAAAATGCAGAAAATCACTTCAGATCACAAGAGAACACTGTGCTTCTTTCCTGGTTCAAGTATCTCAGAGCTGAATCAATAGGTAGCAAAAGAGTTTCAAACTCACAGAAAAGCAATTTAGCCAACAGGAAATAATTCCAAGTTTTTTAGCTTCTGGGAACTAGGTTTCTTTGTGTATTTCAATGAAACTCTGAAAAAATGATTCTCCCTTGTGCCCCTCATGGCTCCCCAAATGTGGTCAATCCACCATCACGTGTTTTTTGTTTAGAGCCTATTGGATGTTTACCCTGATTAGGCGAATTTCACTGAAAACGCCTGTTAGTTTAATTCCTCAATGGTTAATGCTAGAACTTTGAAAATGCAGAAAAGCACTTCAGAATACAAGAGCACACTGTGCTTCTTTCCTGGTTCAAGTATCTCAAAGCTGAATCACTAGGTAACAAAAGAGTTTCAAACTCACAGAAAAGCGTTTTAGCGAACTGGAAATAATTCCATGTTTCTTAGCTTCTGGGCACTAGGTTTCTTTGTGTATTTCAATGAAAACTCTGAAAAAATCATTCTCTCATGTGCTCCTCCAGGCTCCCCACGTTTGGTCATCCCACCATCAAGGGTGTTTTGTTTACAGTCTATTGGATGTTTACCCTGATTAGGCGAAAATGCCTGAAAACGCCTGTGAGTTTAATTCTTAAATGGTTAATGCTAGAACTTTAAAAACGCAGAAAAACACTTTAGTTCACAAGAGCACACTGTGCTTCTCTCCTGGTTCAAGTATCTCAAAGGTGAATCACAAGGTAGCAAAAGAGTTTCAAACTCACAGAACAGCGTTTTAGCGAACTGGAAATAATTCCATGTTTCTTAGCTTCTGGGCACTAGGTTTCTTTGTGTATTTCAATGAAACTTTGAAAAAATGATTCTCTCATGAGCCCCTCAATGCTCGCCAAGTTTGGTCATCCCACCATCATGGGTGTTTGGTTTACACTCTATTGGATGTTTACCCTGATTAGGCGAAAATGCCTGAAAACGCCTGTGAGTTTAATTCTTAAATGGTTAATGCTAGAACTTTAAAAACGCAGAACAACACTTTAGTTCACAAGAGCACACTGTGCTTCTCTCCTGGTTCAAGTATCTCAAAGCTGAAGCTCTTGGTAGCAAAAGAGTTTCAAACTCACTGAAAAGCGATTTAGCCAACTGGAAATAATTCCAAGTTTCTTAGCTTCTGGGTACTAGGTTTCTTTGTGTATTTCAATGAAACTCTGACAAAATGATTCTCTCTTGTGTCCCTCATGGCTCCCCAAATTAGGTCATCTCACCATCAAGGTTTTTTTGTTTAGAGCCTATTGGATGTTTACCCTGATAAGGCGAATTTCACTGAAAACGCCTGTTAGTTTAATTAAACAATGGTTAATGATAGAACTTTGAAAATGCAGAAAAGCACTTCAGATCACAAGAGCACACTGTGCTTCGGTCCTGGTTCAAGTATCTCAAAGCTGAATCACTAGGTAACAAAAGAGTTTCAAACTCACAGAAAAGTGTTTTAGCGAACTGGAAATAATTCCATGTTTCTTAGCTTCTGGGCACTAGGTTTATTTGTGTATTTCAATGAAACCCTGAAGAAATGATTCTCTCTTGTGCCCATCAAGGCTCCCCAAGTTTGGTCATCCCACCATCAAGGGTGTTTTGTTTACAGTCTATTGGATGTTTACCCTGATTAGGCGAAAATGCCTGAAAACGCCTGTGAGTTTAATTCTTAAATGGTTAATGATAGAACTTTGAAAATGCAGAAAAGCCCTTCAGATCACAAGAGCACACTGTGCTTCTGTCCTGGTTCAAGTATCTCAAAGCTGAATCACAAGGTAACAAAAGAGTTTCAAACTCACAGAAAAGTGTTTTAGCGAACTGGAAATAATTCCATGTTTCTTAGCTTCTGGGCACTAGGTTTCTTTGTGTATTTCAATGAAACTCTGAAAAAATCATTCTCTCATGTGCTCCTCCAGGCTCCCCACGTTTGGTCATCCACCATCAAGGGTGTTTTGTTTACAGTCT
>JAKELJ010000065.1:165043-175311 GCA_025594165.1 Tamias sibiricus
CCTGATTAGGCGAATTTCACTGAAAACGCCTGTGAGTTTAATTAAACAATGGTTAATGCTAGAACTTTGAAAATGCCAGAAAAAGCACTTCCAGATCACAAAGTGCACACTGTGCTTCTTTCCTGGTTTCAAGTATCTCTAGCTGAATCACTAGGTAAAACAAAAGAGTTTCAAACTCACAAAAAGCGGATTTAGCGAACTGGAAATAATTCCATGTTTCTTAGCATCTGGGCAAGAGGGTTTCTTTGTGTATTTCAATGAAACTCTGAAAAAAATGATTCTCTCATGTGCCCCTCCAGGCTCCCCCAAGTTTGGTCATCCCACCATCAAGGGTGTTTTGTTTACAGTCTATTGGATGTTTACCCTGATTAGGCGAATAATGCCTGAAAACGCCTGAGAGTTTTAATTCTTAAATGGTTAATGCTAGAACTTTGAAAAATTGCAGAAAAAACACTTTAGTTCACAAGAGTACACACGTGTGCTTCTCTCCTGGTTCAAAGTATCTCAAAAGCTGAAGCTCTCGGTAGAAAAAAGAGTTTTCAAACTCACAGAAAAGCGATTTAGCCAACTGGAAATAATTCCAGTTTCTTAGCTTCTGGGTACAAGGTTTTCTTTGTGTATTTTCAATGAAAATCTCTGACAAAATGATTCTCTCTTGTGTCCCTCATGGTCCCCAAATTAGGTCATCTCACCATCAAGGGTTTTTGGTTTAGAGCCTATTGGATGTTTACCCTGATTAGGCGAATTTCACTGAAAAACGCCTTTTAGTTTAATTCCTCAATGGTTAATGCTACAACTTTGAAAATTGCAGAAAAGCACTTTTGAGATCACAAGAGCACACTGTGCTTCTGTCCTGGTTCAAGTATCTCAAAGCTGAATCACTAGGTAGCATAAGAGTTTCAAACTCACAGAAAAGCGATTTAGCCAACTGGAAATAAATTCCAGGTTTCTTTGCTTCTGGGTACTAGGTTTCTTTGTGTATTTCAATGAATCTCTGACAAAATGATTCTCTCTGTTTGTCCCCTTATGGCTCCCAAATTAGGTCATCTCACCATCACGGGTTTTTTTGTTTAGAGCCTATTGGATGTTTACCCTGATTAGGGCGAATTTCACTGAAAAAAACGCCTGTTAGTTTAATTCCTCAATGGTTAATGCTACAACTTTTGAAAATTGCAGAAAAGCACTTCAGATCACAAGAGCACACTGTGCTTCTGTCCTGGTTCAAGTATCTCAAAGCTGAATCACAGGTATAGCAAAAGAGTTTCAAACTCACAGAAAAGCGATTTTTAGCGAACTGGAAATAATTCCATGTTTCTTTAGCTTCTGGGCACTAGAGGGTTTCTTTGTGTATTTCAATGAAACTCTGAAAAAAATGATTCTCTCATGTGCCCCTTAAGGCTCCCAAATTTGGTCATCCCACCATCACAAGGGTGTTTTTGTTTACAGCTATTGGATGTTTATCCTTGATAGAGCGAATTTCACTGAAAACGCTGTAGTTTAATACTCAGATGGTTAAGCTAGAACTTTGAAATGCAGAAATAAGACTTCAGATCACAAGAGCACATGTGCTTTTTCTGGTTCAAGTATTCAAAGCGGAATCACTAGGTAACCAAAAGAGTTTCAACTCAGAAAAGCGTTTTAGGCGAATTGGAAATAAATTCCATGGTTCTTAGCTCTGGCAAGAGGTTTCTTTGTGTATTTCAATGAAACTCTGAAAAAATGATTCTTCATGGAGCCCCTCCTGCTCCCAAGTTTGCGTCATCCCACCTCAAGGGTGTTTTGTTTACAGTCTAATTGGATGTTTACCCTGATAGGCGAAAATGCCTGAAAACGCCTGTGAGTTTTATCTTAAATGGTTAATGCTAGAACTTTAAAAACTACGCAGAAAAAAAACACTTTTGTTCACAAGAGCACACTGAGCATCTTTCTCTGGTTCAAGTATCTCAAAGCTAGAAGCTCTCTAGTTAGACAAAAGAGTTACAAAACACTCAGAAAAGTGTTTTAGCCAACTGGTAATAATTACCAACGTTTCTCGTAGGCTTCTGGGCACAGGTTTCTTTGTGTATTTCAATGAAACTCTGAAAAAATGATTCTCTCATGTGCCCCTCCAAGGCTCCCCAAGTTTGGTCATGCCCACCATCAAGGGTGTTTTGTTTTACAGTCTATTGGATGTTTACCCTGATTAGGCGAAAATGCCTGAAAACGGCCTGTGAGTTTAATTCTTAAATGGTTAATGCTAGAACTTCTGAAAAAGGCAGAAAAGAAAAAACACTTTAGTTCACAAGAGCACACTGTGCTTCTGTCCTGGTTCAAGTATCTCAAAGCTGAATCACTAGGTAGCAAAAGAGTTTCAAACTCACAGAAAAGCGAATTTAGCCAACTGGAAATAATTCCATGTTTGTCTTAGCTTCTGGGTACTAGGTTTCTTTGTGTATTTCAATGAAAACTACTGACAAAATGATTCTCTCGTTGTGCCCCTCATGGCTCCCCAAATTTGGTCATCCACCATCACGGGTTTTTTTTTAGAGCCTATTGGATGTTTACCCTGATTAGGCGAAATTTCACTGAAAACACCTGTCTAGTTTAATTCTCTCAATGGTTAATGCTAGAACTTTGAAAATGCAGAAAAGCACTTCAGATCACAAGAGCACACTGTGCTTCTGTCCTGGTTCAAGTATCTCAAAGCTGAATCACTAGGTAGCAAAAGAGTTTCAAACTCACAGAAAAGCGATTTAGACAACTGGAAATAATTCCATGTTTCTTAGCTTCTGGGCACTAGGTTTATTTGTGTATTTCAATGAAACTCTGAAAAAATGATTTCTCTCATGTGCCCCTCATGGCTCCCCAAAGTTTGGTCATCGCTCCATCAAGGGTGGTTTTGTTTACAGTCTATTGGATGTTTACCCTGATTAGGCGAAAATGCCTGAAAAACGCCTGTGAGTTTAATTCTTAAATGGTTACTGCTAGAACTTTAAAAACGCAGAACAACAACACTTTAGTTCACAAGAGCACACTGTGCTTCTGTCCTGGTTCAAGTATCTCAAAGCTGAATCACTAGGTAGCAAAAAGAGTTTCAAACTCACAGAAAAAGCGTTTTAGCCAACTGGAAATAATTCCATGTTTCTTAGCTTGTGGGTACTAGGTTTCTTTGTGTATTTCAATGAAACTCTGACAAAATGATTCTCTCTTGTGCCCCTCATGGCTCCCCAAATGTGGTCATTCCACCATCACGGGTTTTTTGTTTAGAGCCTATAGGATGTTTACCCTGATTAGGGCGAATTGCACTGAAAACGCCTGTAGTTTAATTCCTCAATGGTTAATGCTAGAACATTGAAAATCAGAAAGCACTTCAGTTCACAAGAGCACACTGTGCTTCTGTCCTGGTTCAAGTATCTCAAAGCTGAATCACTAGGTAGCAAACGAAGTTTCAAACTCACAGAAAAGCAATTTAGCCAACAGGAAATAATTCCATGTTTCTTAGCTTTTGGGGTATACTAGGTTTATTTGTGTATTTCAATGAAACTCTGAAAAAAATTCTCTCATGAGCCCCTCAAGGACTCCCCAAGTTTGGTCATCCCTCATCAAGGGTGTTTTGTTTACAGTCCTATTGGATGTTTACCCTGATTACTTGAAAATGCCTGAAAACGCCTGTGAGTTTAATTCTTAAATGGTTAATGCTAGAACTTTAAAAATGGAGAACAACACTTTAGTTCACAAGAGCAACACTGTGCTTCTGTCCTGGTTCAAGTATCTCAAAGCTGAATAACAAGGTAGCAAAAAAGAGTTTCAAACTCACAGAAAAGCGTTTTAAGCCAACTGGAAATAATTCCATGTTTCTTAGCTTGTGGGAACTAGGTTTCTTTGTGTATTTCAATGAAACTCTGACAAAATGACGCTCTCTTGGCCCCCTCATGGCTCCCCAAATTAGGTCAATCCACATTCACGGGTTTTTTTTTTTTAGAGGGACTATTGGATGTTTACCCTGATTAGGCGAAAATCACTGAAAACGCCTTGTTAGTTTAATTCCTCAATGGTTTAATGCTAGAACTTTGAAAACGCAGAACAACACTTTAGATCACAAGAGCACACTGTGGCTTCTGTCCTGGTTCAAGTATCTCAAAGCTGAATCACTAGGTAGCAAAAGAGTTTCAAACTCACAGAAAAGCGATTTAGCCAACTGGAAATATTTCCATGTTTCTTAGCTTGTGGGTACTAGGTTTCATTGTGTATTTCAATGAAACTCTGACAAAATGATTCTCTCTTGTGTCCCTCATGGCTCCCGAAATTTAGGTCATCCCACCATCACGGGTTTTTTGTTTAGAGCCTATTGGATGTTTACCCTGATTAGGCGAATTTCACTGAAAATTCCTATTAGTTTAATCCTCAATGGTTAATGCTAGAACTTTGAAAATGCAGAAGAGCACTTCAGATCACAAGAGCACACTGTGCTTCTTTCCTGGTTCAAGTATCTCAAAGCTGAATCACTAGGTAACAAAAGAGTTTCAAACTCACAGAAAATGTGTTTTTAGCGAACTGGAAATAATTCCATGTTTCTTAGCTTCTGGGCACTAGGTTTATTTGTGTATTTCAATGAAACTCTGAAAAAATGATTCTCTCATGTGCCCCTCAAGGCTCCCCAAGTTTGGTCATCCCACCATCAAGGGTGTTTTGTTTACAGTCTATTGGATGTTTACCCTGATTAGGCGAAAATGCCTGAAAACACCTGTGAGTTTAATTCTTAAATGGTTAATGCTAGAACTTTAAAAACGCAGAACAAACACTTTAGTTCACAAGAGCACACTGTGCTTCTGTCCTGGTTCAAGTATCTCAAAGCTGAATCACTAGGTAGCAAAAGAGTTTCAAACTCACAGAAAAGCGATTTAGCCAACTGGAAATAATTCCTTGTTTTTATATTTCTTAGCTTGTGGGTACTAGGTTTCTTTGTGTATTTCAATGAAACTCTGACAAAATGATTCTCTCTTGTGCCCCTCATGGCTCCCAAATGTGGTCATATCCACCATCAAGGTTTTTTGTTTAGAGCCTATTGGATGTTTACCCTGATTTGGCGAATTTCACTGAAAACGCCTCTTAGTTTAATTCTTCAATGGTTAATGCTACAAACATTGAAAATGCAGAAAAGCACTTCAGATCACAAGAGCACACTGTGCTTCTGTCCTGGTTCAAGTATCTCAAAGCTGAATCACTAGGTAGCCAAAAGAGTTTCAAACTCACAGAAAAGCGATTTAGCCAACTGGAAATATTTCCATGTTTCTTAGCTTGTGGGTACTAGGTTTCTTTGTGTATTTCAATGAAACTATGACAAAATGATTCTCTCTCTTGTGTGCCCTCATGGCTCCCCAAATTTGGTCATCCCACCATCACGGGTTTTTTGTTTAGAGCCTATTGGATGTTTACCCTGATTAGGCGAATTTCACTGAAAACGCCTGTAGTTTAATTAAACAATGGTTAAAGCTAGAACTTTGAAAATGCAGAAAAGCACTTCAGATCACAAGAGCACACTGTGCTTCTTTCCTGGTTCAAGTATCTCAAAGCTGAATCACTAGGTAACAAAAGAGTTTCAAACTCACAAAAAAGCGATTTAGCGAACTGGAAATAATTCCATGTTTCTTAGCATCTGGGCAAGAGGTTTCTTTGTGTATTTCAATGAAACTCTGAAAAAATGATTCTCTCATGTGCCCCTCCAGGACTCCCCAAGTTTGGTCATCCCACCATCAAGGGTGTTTTGTTTACAGTCTATTGGATGTTTACCCCCTGATTAGGCGAAAATGCCTGAAAACGCCTGTGAGTTTAATTCTTAAATGGTTAATGCTAGAACTTTAAAAACGCAGAACAACACTTTAGTTCACAAGAGCACACTGTGCTTTTGTCCTGGTTCAAGTATCTCAAAGCTGAAGCTCTAGGTAGCAAAAGAGTTTCAAACTCACAGAAAAGCGATTTAGCCAACTGGAAATAATTCCATTTTTCTTAGCTTCTGGGTACTAGGTTTCTTTGTGTATTTCAATGAAACTCTGACAAAATGATTCTCTCTTGTGTACCTCATGGCTCCCCAAATTTTGGTCAATCTCACCATCACGGGTTTTTGGTTTAGAGCCTATTGGATTGTTTACCCTGATAGGCGAATTTCACTGAAAACGCCTGTTAGTTTAATTCCTCAATGGTTAATGCTAGAACTTTGAAATGCAGAAAAGCACTTCAGATCACAAGAGCACACTGTGCTTCTGTCCTGGTTCAAGTATCTCAAAGCTGAATCACTAGGTAGCAAAAGAGTTTCAAACTCACAGAAAGCGATTTAGCCAACTGGAAATAATTCCATGTTTCTTAGCTTGTGGGTACTAGGTTTCTTGTGTATTTCAATGAAACTCTGAAAAAATGATTCTCTGTTGTGTCCCCTCATGGCTCCCTAAATTTAGTCATCTCACCATCACGGGTTTTTTGTTAGAGCCTATAGGATGTTTACCCTGATTAGGGCGAATTTCAACTGAAAACGCCTGTTAGTTTAATTCCTCAATGGTTAATGATAGAACATTGAAAATGCAGAAAAGCACTTCAGATCACAAGAGCACACTGTGCTTCTGTCCTGGTTCAAGTATCTCAAAGCTGAATCACTAGGTAACAAACGAGTTTCAAACTCACAGAAAAGCAATTTAGCGAACTGGAAATAATTCCATGTTTCTTAGCATTGGCAAGAGGTTTCTTTGTGTATTTCAATGAAACTCTGAAAAAATCATTCTCTCATGTGCCCCTCAAGACTCCCCAAGTTTGGTCATCCCTCCATCAAGGGTGTTTTTGTTTACAGTCTATTGGATGTTTATCCTGATTACTTGAAAATGCCTGAAAACGCCTGTGAGTTTAATTCTTAAATGGTTAATGCTAGAACTTTAAAAATGGAGAACAACACTTTAGTTCACAAGAGCACACTGTGCTTCTCTCCTGGTTCAAGTATCTCAAAGCTGAATAACAAGGTAGCAAAAGAGTTTCAAACTCACAGAAAAGCGTTTTAGCCAACTGGAAATAATTCCATGTTTCTTAGCTTGTGGGAACTAGGTTTCTTTGTGTATTTCAATGAAACTCTGACAAAATGACGCTCTCTTGTGCCCCCTCATGGCTCCCCAAATTTGGTCAATCCACCATTCACGGTTTTTTTTTTTAGAGACTATTGGATGTTTACCCTGATTAGGCGAATTTCACTGAAAACGCCTGTTAGTTTAAATCCTCAATGGTTAATGCTAGAACTTTAAAAACGCAGAACAACACTTTAGATCACAAGAGTACACTGGGCTTCTATCCTGGTTCAAGTATCTCAAAGCTGAATCACTAGGTAGCAAAAGAGTTTCAAACTCACAGAAAAGCGATTTAGACAAATGGAAATAATTCCATGTTTCTTAGCTTGTGGGTACTAGGTTTCATTGTGTATTTCAATGAAACTCTGACAAAATGATTCTCTCTTGTGTCTCCTCATGGCTCCCGAAATTTGGTCATCCCACCATCACGGGTTTTTTGTTTAGAGCCTATTGGATGTTTACCCTGATTAGGCGAATTTCACTGAAAATTTCCTGTGGTAGTTTAATTCCTCAGTGGTTAAAGCTAGAACTTTGAAAATGCAGAAAGCACTTCAGATCACAAGAGCACACTGAGCTTCTTTCCTGGTTCAAGTATCTCAAAGCTGAATCACTAGGTAACAAAAGAGTTTCAAACACACAGAAAAGTGTTTTAGCGAACTGGAAATAATTCCATGTTTCTTAGCTTCTGGGCACTAGGTTTATTTGTGTATTTCAATGAAACTCTGAAAAAATGATTCTCTCATGTGCCCCTCAAGACTCCCCAAGTTTGGTCATCCCTCCATCAAGGATGTTTTGTTTACAGTCTATTGGATGTTTACCCTGATTAGGCGAAAATGCCTGAAAACACCTGTGAGTTTAATTCTTAAATGGTTAATGCTAGAACTTTAAAAAGGCAGAAACAACACTTTAGTTCACAAGAGCACACTGTGCTTCTGTCCTGGTTCAAGAATCTCAAAGCTGAATCACTAGGTAGCAAAAGAGTTTCAAACTCACAGAAAAGCGTTTTAGCCAACTGGAAATAATTCCATGTTTCTTAGCTTGTGGGTACTTAGGTTTCTTTGTGTATTTCAATGAAACTCTGACAAAATGATTCTCTCTTGGGCCCCTCATGGCTCCCCAAATGTGGTCATCCACCATCAAGGGTTTTTTGTTTAGAGCCTATTGGATGTTTACCCTGATTAGGCGAATTTCACTGAAAACGCCTCTTTAGTTTAATTCTTCAATGGTTAATGCTAGAACATTGAAAATGCAGAAAAAGCACTTCAGATCACAAGAGCACACTGTGCTTCTGTCCTGGTTCAAGTATCTCAAAGCTGAATCACTAGGTAGCAAAAGAGTTTCAAACTCACAGAAAAGCGATTTAGCCAACTGGAAATAATTCCATGTTTCTTAGCTTGTGGGTACTAGGTTTCTTTGTGTATTTCAATGAAACTATGAAAAAATGATTCTCTGTTGTGTCCCTCATGGCTCCCCAAATTTGGTCATCCCACCATCACGGGTTTTTTGTTTAGAGCCTATTGGATGTTTACCCTGATTAGGCGAATTTCACTGAAAACGCCTGTAGTTTAATTCCTCAATGGTTAAAGCTAGAACTTTTTAAAATGCAGAAAAGCACTTCATATCACAAGAGCACACTGTGCTTCTGTCCTGGTTCACGTATCTCAAAGCTGAATCACTAGGTAGCAAAAGAGTTTCAAACTCACAGAAAAGCGATTTAGCGAAATGGAAATAATTCCATGTTTCTTAGCTTCTGGGCACTAGGTTTCTTTGTGTATTTCAATGAAACTCTGAAAAAATGATTCTCTCATGTGCCCCTCAAGACTCCCCAAGTTTGGTCATCCCACCATCAAGGGTGTTTTGTTTACAGTCTATTGGATGTTTACCCTGATTAGGCGAAAATGCCTGAAAACGCCTGTGAGTTTAATTCTTAAATGGTTACTGCTAGAACTTTAAAAACGCAGAACAACACTTTAGTTCACAAGAGCACACTGTGCTTCTGTCCTGGTTCAAGTGTCTCAAAGCTGAATCACTAGGTAGCAAAAGAGTTTCAAACTCACAGAAAAGCGTTTTAGCCAACTGGAAATAATTCCATGTTTCTTAGCTTGTGGGTACTAGGTTTTCTTTGTGTATTTCAATGAAACTCTGACAAAATGATTCTCTCTTGGGCCCCTCATGGCTCCCCAAATTAGTGTCAATCCACCATCAAGGGTTTTTTTGTTTAGAGCCTATTGGATGTTTACCCTGATAGGGCGAATTTCACTGAAAACGCCTGTTAGTTTAATTCCTCAATGGTTAATGCTAGAACATTGAAAATCAGAAAAAGCACTTCAGATCACAAGAGCACACTGTGCTTCTGTCCTGGTTCAAGTATCTCAAAGCTGAATCACTAGGTAGCAAACGAGTTTCAAACTCACAGAAAAGCAATTTAGCCAACAGGAAATAATTCCATGTTTCTTAGCTTCTGGGTACTAGGTTTTTTGTGTATTTCAATGAAACTCTGACAGAATGATTCTCTCTTGTGCCCCTCATGGCTCCCCAAATTTGGTCATCCCACCATCACGGGTTTTTTGTTTAGAGCCTATTGTATGTTTACCCTGATTAGGCGAATTTCACTGAAAACGCCTGTAGTGTAATTCCTCAATGGTTAATGCTAGAACTTTGGAAATGCAGAAAAGCACTTCAGATCACAAGAGCACACTGTCCTTCTTTCCTGGTTCAAGTATCTCAAAGCTGAATCACTAGGTAACAAAAGAGTTTCAAACTCACAAAAAAGCGTTTTAGCGAACTGGAAATAATTCCATGTTTCTTAGCATCTGGGCAAGAGGTTTCTTTGTGTATTTCAATGAAACTCTGAAAAAATGATTCTCTCATGTGCCCCTCCAGGCTCCCCAAGTTTGGTCATCCCACCATCAAGGGTGTTTTGTTTACAGTCTATTGGATGTTTACCCTGATTAGGCGAAAATGCCTGAAAACGCCTGTGAGTTTAATTCTTAAATGGTTAATGCTAGAACTTTAAAAAACGCAGAAAAACACTTTAGTTCACAAGAGCACACTGTGCTTCTCTCCTGGTTCAAGTATCTCAAAGCTGTATCACAAGGTAGCAGAAGAGTTTCAAACTCACAGAAATGCGTTTTGGCGAACTGGAAATAATTCCATGTTTCTTAGCTTCTGGGCACTAGGTTTCTT
>JAKELJ010000066.1:0-32908 GCA_025594165.1 Tamias sibiricus
ACAGTCATGAGTTACATTTTTATTTCCCTATTTTACTGGCTGGGACTTTGGCTGCTTTATGCATTCCATAAAATCTCCATCTGTTTACTCTGGCCAAGCACATATGTAATTAAAATCACCTTTATAACCACTTTAAGTGTATAATTCTTTCTGTTTTACTATATTCACATGTGAATCATCATCAACATTTAATTCCAGAAATTATTTGAGATGGAAAACAACTAGTGCCCATTAACAGTGATTCCTTTGTTTCTCTTTTACACAGCTCTAGGCAATGACTAATATTTTGTTGTTGTTGTTGTTGTTGTTGTGTTGTTTGCTTCATGTTTGCTTCATGTTTTACTTGTTCAGGAAATTACATATAATTTTAATTTTAAAATGCATGGTATTTTTCTGTGCTTTCTTCCAACTGGCTTAAGGTTTCCAAGTACATTTTCATTGTAATATTTTAATACTCTCATGCAATATTATTGTTGAATATAGCTGGGATTATAGCTCAAAGGTAGAGTGCCTGCCTAGCCTGTGTAAGGCCCACAGTTCAATTCCCAGTAATGCAAAGATAATATTGCTGAATACTATTCTGCTGAAGAATCATACAGGTTTTCTTTTATCCATTTACTTTGTGTCAATCTTACATTTTGGGTCTTATGAAAAGTTAAGCTATAAATATTCCTGTATGAATTACAGTCTGAACAGTGTTTAGATAATTTTACTTTATTATCAAAGAGGAGTGAAATTTTTTTTAATTTTCTATGCACTTGACATTTGTTATTTTTCTTTTTCATCCATACTATGGTGTTTTTTGCAAAAGTGAATAATTTTTGTTCACATAATATAAAACACTTGCATTTGGATAGACAAAATGAACAAAAAAATACTGCCTAATAGGAACACATATTAGTTTATTCAAGGGCAGAGCAAAAACAAATTAGAACTTTAGGGGGCAATTTATACATGTCAAGTGGCATGAAGTAATCTAGATTTTAGGGCTTATCATTGATTTAACAGCTTGAATAATATGGGGGTCTCTGGGTTGCACAGAATTTTTCTATGGTTTGGTTCCTTACCTTTGGAAAATTATGAAGGGTGCAGTGGGGTGAGAGAGCTTAAAAAGAGGTTTGCTGAGGCTGTGTGCTAAATCAACTTCTCGAGTAGGAGAATTGACTAGCTAAGTTTAAAAACTAGCCAAGGTGAAAAACTGGGACAAGATAGGTCTTTGAAAACAAGAAGAAAAACCTCATAATTTTGTTTTCACTTTCATCACAAGGCCATTTTTGGTACAAAAGTTTTTCAAGTCCAAATTCCTTATTTTTCACACCTACTTTTGAAGCATAATTAAGATTCCTCTGCTAATTCTGATTCGTGAATATGTTGCTGTTCTTAAGTTTTATAATTTTAGCTCTTATATTTAGGTGTAAGATTCATTTCATATTAACTATTACATATAATCTCCTGTAAAATCTAATGTCACATCTTGACACGTATATATCAACATTACTTGTAGAAGAGACTATTCATTCTCCATTTAATTCCTCTGACAAACTTGTCAAAAATAAATTGACAAGAGGTGTGGAGTTTACTGCTGAAGGCCAGCTTCAGCAAAGATGTTAAGTTCTTCCCGTTTGGTGCTGAAGGGAACGTCGACGACAGGAAAATAATCCACACACGAGTCAGGTTTTAGAAAAATCTTTCTACTGTTCTGATTTTACTTTTCTCAGTATGGTTTTTTATACATTTCAACAAGCACAGTAATTCACATTTTTTTCTTAGGGAGGTAACATAAAGGAATTTCAGTAAAGAAGATTACAATAAAGGGTTTCAGGAATTACCTAGGGAAGATCAGTTATCTCAACTACTGATTAATCTTATCTATAGGTAGGGGAAGGTATTCTAAAAATCTTAAAGCTATTGTTAAGAATTCTTTAACTCTAGGTGTGCCTGATCATAAAGTTATGTTGTCCTAGTATCTTCTTTAAACTTCAATTGGGCTCATCCTACCGGCTTAGCTAGTTTCTGGCTTTAGATTCCACAGGGCCATTGAACTGGTTTTATTATAGATAATTAAGTATATTAGAACCTGGTGGTCATACAATAGAAATACATCAAGAGTACAGACAGAAAGCACACAAACTTAATTCTTGGTGGTCGCATAAAGTGGCATCTCATCCGCAAAGAGGAGCCGAGCTCAGACCTCCAGGCATTTGGAGGGAGCTTGGGCTCAAACTCATTTGCATAACCAAGGAAAAACCCAGATCTCTGGATAAGCAGACAGACACCTGGCTTGATTCTTGGATTGGAAGAACTAGGCCCACACAGCCCTGAATTAACAGGTTGGGGGTCAGCTCAATTCCAGGTTGGGGAGATCTCAGACTCACAGCCCCGAATTAACGGGTTGGGGTCGAGCTCAAATCCCCAGATGAGAAACACCACATCTCCCCCGTTCTTTTAATTTGAGGGCAGCGACCTCTGTAGATGTGTTTCTAAGGCCTTTCCAGAAAAGTCTGAGGAAGACTGGAAGAACAAAGCATAAGATTATAATGAACAGGATAGCAAAACCAAGATTTATCAAGTAGGACCACCACGTGCTATTAAAAACTGTAGCTTTTATATTATTAAACAAATCTGTTGCAAAGTCCACAGTGGAATCAGTAGCCAGATGGGCATGGCTAATTTCACTCACCCGCATTTGCAGGGAGTGAATATCTGGAGCCACATCTGAGTTATTCCAGATTCCCAGCAAATGGGACTTAACCTTGGTCCAACTATGCTCAGATTTATTGTAACCTAATGGAGTAATGCAAATCCATTTATAGTTAGCATGACATCTAGTTGTCATACGAGTCTTAATATTTTGGATTTGATTTCCCACATAAAGGATGGCTTCTTCTAAAGCATTTATCCTAGCCTCTAACTTTCTATCTATCTTCTCTTGTATAGCCATGGCTGCAGAAATATTTTGAGATAAAGTATTCACATGATTAGCTGTATGAATTTCTCTAACTAAAGCAGTAGAAGAAATAGCAATAGAGCCTAATATTCCTATAAGAGCAGATATTCCTAAAATAAGGGCTGCAACAGATCTTTTAGGCCTAATTAATTCATTTAACTCTTTAAATATTTGGATCCCTTGATCATCATACCATTTTTCATTTAATTTGACAGGAAGCATATCATAGGAAGGCTGATGAACTATTACAAAAGTTGTATAATTTTTGGGTATAATACTTTGCAAACAATTAGTTAGCATACATTTTTGGCAGTCAACAGAATATACATCATTGATCATCATTCTTCATAATTTTATGGTTCCCAATTAATATAGCATGGGGGGCATTTACACAAGCTCTAACGTTATAATGAATAGGTCCAGCTGTAGGCCTGTTCAAGGTGACTGTATTAATAGCTGCAACCAACCTATACAGGCTAGGAAATTGCATTCCTTTGCCATTAGGCAATTCACTTTTGTAGATGGGGGTAACCCATCCGGAAGAAGACCATCTATGTATTGAGCCATCAATAAGCACACCTTTGGTCATATAAAACTTGTTAGAATTAGACATAATGTAATTTCTCCAATCAGTAATAGGAGAGGCAATTGACCAATCAAAAATTTCAGTTTGTGATGACATGGGGTTTAAAACACGAGCTTTGGTGGGATATCCAAATCCACATTCAATCCAATAAGGGAATGAAAAACCGTACTCTTTCATTTTTTTCCAATATAAGTCCCTCCTAGATTGTAATATTATTGAGCAAGAATCTATATTATTGGGCAAACTTTTATTTTCATAAATTTCTCTATTTTCTTTACCCCCTAAAAGGGTTATGTCTAACCTCCAAAGATCTCCTTCTTTATCCCTGGACTGAGAAGGGGAATCACTATAAAGTGATTCAATGCTGGTTGGTAAACACCCAGGGGGAGTAAATTTAGTATTTCCGGTAAAGCAAATAGGTGTATCTTCAATAAGGCCTGAAAAGTTAATATTATATGAGGTCTTATGCAAAACCATAACATGAGAAATTCCCCCAAGTAACTCAGAAACATTGGTAGATACATTAATGTCTGATTGTCCCCAGTCAGTTATTAAGGAGGGGCGGATCTGAGAAATAAGTCCAATAGAACCAGTCAGCAGAAGTTGTAGTTATCCCACAGGCAAGCAGAGTGATGATGGCGAGGAACAGCTTCTCCGGGGTAACAGGTGATCCTTGGCTGACAACCAGATGCCGTGCATGAGCGAGGAGATTCTGTAGTTGACTCCAAGAGGGCAGTGATGATTCTTGTTGAGCCCGCCTTTGAGAGCAAGATGAGAGAAATCGGAACTCAGTTGTTCATCC
The DNA here is from genome assembly GCA_025594165.1 of Tamias sibiricus. Classification (NCBI taxonomy): domain Eukaryota; kingdom Metazoa; phylum Chordata; class Mammalia; order Rodentia; family Sciuridae; genus Tamias; species Tamias sibiricus. The sequence goes on from JAKELJ010000066.1 coordinate 4,336, forward strand.
CGTTTTCATCTTTGAGGTGTCCTCTGTGGGCATGGCCGCTGCTGGCGAGGTCTCCGAGGTCTCCGTCTGTGCCGCGGGGGGCTCATAATGTCTTATGAGGCGGTCCGGTATCCACAAAGGTGTGGGGGCTTCCTGCGGAAACACACATGTGTACCCTCTCCCTGATGTTAACAGGATATCGGGTCCTCTCCATTGACCTGTTAACAGATCTTTTACATAGACGTCTATGTTGACTGAGCCTGTTGCAGTGAAGGGGTGAAAGACAGGTTAGCAAAGTCAAAAGTCAGTTGTTTCTCTTGGGTCTGGTGTGTCCTCTGCAGGTAGGCTGGTGCTAAAACCTCCGTCTGTGCTGGGCCTGGTCTGTGGAAAAAACATAAGCACAGCCTCCACCTACCAGATGTCAAAAGGACATTAAATCTTCTCTATTGACTTGTTAAAAGGCCCTTTTATTTTGAAAAGAGTATGTGGTAATATATGATGAAATTTTCTATTTCTTAATATAGAATTTTGAGCTTTTAATGTCTGATGAGCTCTTAAAGAAATAGCATTATTTTTTAAGAAAATTTATTGTTTTCTTCCCACATAGACAGACTTCGGTTTATATCAGAATTTAACTTTTAACCTTAGGGAAGAGAAAAAACCTTAAATAGCTTTTCATGATTACTTCATATACTCACTTAACCAACTCACACAGGCCTCTTACCTCACTTACATAAACCCTCTTACTTCATCACAAAAAGTCTCTCTTATCTTGAAACATATTCTTTTCCTTCAATTTAATATGGTTTCCATACCTATAACCTTCTGATTACTTTCTCTCACGTGATATCCCTTTTTTCTGTTCACCTTTAGAGACAATTTTTATAATAATTTGAATTTAGACAAATTATTTCATCTTAATAAAAATATTTTGTTATTTATAGTACTCTTAACTGGAACAGGTGAAACTTTTGAGCCTTTGTATATAGAGAAGTCTTTTATAAATCTTTGTATATAAAATTACTTACGTCTGGCAGCCATTTCATGAGAACACAATGCTTAAGTATATAGAATTGATTATACCTGTTGGAACTTTAACCTCCTTCAGTGATAAAAGGGCAACTTTAAAATTTCTTTTTTAATTTACCAACTTATGAAAACAACCAATAATGTCTCTAAATAGAATTTAAGGAGTTATTTAATGGCATATATAACAGTCAGCATCTTTACCTTGCAAAGAAATTAGATGTTAAACAAATAAAGTTATTTATAAATGAGTAATCTCATGTTAAATTGATTTTACCTATTTTTTCTTTGTAGAGGATGAGTCCTGCAACCAAGGGTTATTAAGGCATTAACATATTATTAGCTTTTAGACCAACTGAAGAGAATTGTGAGTTAAGTTCTCATATTAGAAGCACCTTTATTATTTTTATATGTTTATTTAAGTTAAATTGAACTTATAATTCACGTGAATTAAAGGTATTTGGATCCACTTAAAAACACTTTTTGATGAGCAGCTCATTTTGTATTTGCCAAACCTTATATCATTTAAATGACATATGAACATATACATATAGACATACAAACATAAAAGACAAGTGTGCACACATAACACAATAGCAAAAGGCCTTGTAGCTTTTGTAGATGAATCTCCATTGCAATGGTATAGATGTTTAAAACTCTATAATTAAATAAAAAACAAAACTGATCAAAACAATATCAACTCAGATGTATAGAATTAAAGTTATGAGCTCAAAAAAAAATATTATATATATGTTGATTCTAAGAAAAAGCAAAAGTCTTTAGATAAAATGACCAGCCGGTAATGGAAAAACCCAGGTAAAAAGACACCTTTATCTTATGTTTTTTCTTTTGGGGCTTAAGCTTGATGTTTATCCATTTGCCTTTTAACGTAAGTCTTGACTGAGGTCTGGAACAGTGAGAAAACTGCCTTTTTTGTTAGTTTCATAACATTAAACAGTGATTTTTTAGTTAGCTGATCAGTAGAAGCATTTCCTGTGCTTAAAGAACCAAAGAGATTAGAATGTCCCCGGATATGTCCTACAAAAGAAAAATTTATTTACTCTTTGATAAATTAAAGACTGTAATTTTAAAAGACTATATGTTATAGATAATGTAATGATAAAGCAGAAGTCTCAATAGCAGGAAACAAATTAGCAATATATTGAGAATCAGTATATAAATTAAATGCCTGAGGCACCTTTTCAAAGGCAGTAATGATTGCAATAAGTTCAGTTTTTTGAGCAGAAGTCTCAAAAATTTGCTGCACTATAGGTGCATTATTGCAAATAATAGTAACTGCAACTCCATTAGATGATCTATCAGTAAATATTAAAGATGCATTTGATAATGGCTCTTGAGAACACTTTTTAGGAAATATAAATTTAACAAAATTTCTCCATGAAATCATAATCAAAAACCAAGGCTTAGAACCTTTTGTACAACAATCAGGAAATTTTTGTCTGGTAAAAAGTAAGGCATATCTACATTTTTCTCACATAAAGTGGGACTATTTTTCACAAAAGCCTGGCAGGCATGACTGAAATGTCCTGATTGACTGCAAGTGAAATAATGTTCTTTTGCCACGGTAATAAGAAATTTATCATCTATAGAAGCATTATTATATCTCTTTAAAAACTATAAACAAGTTCTTCCTAGTATAGTGGCAACAATAACAATACCTTAGATATGGGCAGGAGTTACATCTACATAGGTTTTAATGAAATTGGCTAAAGATCCTGTTTTTCTAATGGGTCTAGCAATGCTTGATAGGTTGGGTTTGCAATAAACCCAGCTTATCTTAGAGCAGCCTTTTGGTAGCAAAAATTAAACCTGTGTAAAATAAGTTTTACCTATCATAAACTTAGAAAGCATTAAGCCTGTTTTTTTTTTTTTAATATTATAGCCAAATGACCTGTGTAGCCTTTTCTTAATAAGTTGTCTATAAAAGTAAATATTGTTTTGGAGTTAAGCTTAACTTTGTTCTATTGCCAATAAAAGGGAGTTATCTGTTTTGTAGCAGTTGAATTAACTAGTTACAAAGTATAAGGGGAAGTTGAACTGAAATTTTCGACTGAGTTATTAGCTCTTAAACCAATTTAAAGGTTGGGGGAGTGTAGGATTTTTCTAGAAAATTACCGGGCAGGCTTCCGAGGGAAAAGCTTCAAGATTAATTGTCCTTGTTTATTATATTTAGATTTACATTCACGAGCCCAATGAAAACCCTTTTGGCATTTTGGACACACAGTTTTTGGCCTAGGATTGTTTTCCTCTTTATTATTATGTGGGCAGTTATGGCTAAAGTGCCCAACTTGACCGCAAGAAAAACATTGTCCTTTAGTGGTATTATCAAAAGATTTCTTAGGAGCAGGATTTGAGCCATATCTCTTTAAAAACTGTGAATAAGTCTGGCCCTTTAGGGCTGCAGCAAATGCTATGCCTTGAATATGGGCTGGGGTAGTATCCACACATGTCTTAATAAAATCAATTAAAGTTCCAGTCTTTCTAATTGGGCGAAGTAACGCCTGACAGGTGGTATTGGCGTTCTCAAAAGCCAGCTGTTTGGTCAGCAAGTCGACTGCTTCTGCATGAGGAATTACTTTAGCAATAGTGCTTTCCAGCCTAGCAACAAAATCCTCGTAAGGCTTAGAAGCTTGTTGTCTGATATTTGAAAGAAATGCCTGTTTAGATTCAGAAGCAGGAAGATTTCTCCATGCTACTAAAGCACATTTGCTGACCTCTTGCAATGCATGTTGCGGTATTTTCACCTGGTCTTCAGTTGAATAATATTCTCCAGTCCCCATCAACATGGAGATAGTATATTTATATGCCCCGCTTCTAAATGCTGTTTCTGCAACAACTCGCTTTACATTATCCTCATAATCAGCCTTCCACAATAGATACTGACCAGGAGGCAGACAAGACCTTGCAGTTTGTTGCCAATCATAAGGAGTCATCCATTCAGCAGATAAAGAGTCAACCAGTTGTAAAGTATATGGGGAAGTAGGGCCAAAATTTCTAACAGCCACCTTCAACTCTTTTAATAACTTAAACGGGAGGGGCTCCCAATGTGGGGGAGCTTCAAAGTTAGGATCTACTGTTTTTAAAGTTGCCACTGGGCAAGTCAGGGAAATATCTCCTAATTGCCTGGCTATAGCTGCTGCTCCCAAAAATCCACCATGACGACAGGGAGGTAATTGTGGTCCCATAGTTGGCCCTCTCCTTTCAGAGACTTTAGGTGGGGACGGAGGGGCAAATGGAGTAGCAGGAACAGATGACATAGGCCCAGGAAGCTGGTTCTTACATGTTGCTTCCTTTAAATCATTTTGGTCATCACTTAAATTGCTATCAGTTTCATCCTCAGAAATATTAGTTGCAGATTTGCGGTCTGACTTATCTGCAGCAGGCTCTGCAAGAGGAGTTTGTTTTGGCTTCTTTATCCTATTTATAAGGCAAACTGCTTTATGAACAGAATTTAAAGCATCTTTAAATAAATTCCTTAAGGGAAAGACATCTATTGGGGTCCTTTTTGACCCATAATGGTTATAACAAGGTTTTATCTCTTTTCTTAACCCTTTCCATGTGTTTAAACTTAAAGTTCCTTCTTGAGTAAACCAAGGGAAACACTCTTGATTAAAATAAGAAAACTGTTTCAGCTGTTTAGAAGTAGCAGCAGCACCTCTCTTATTTAACCTCTGTTTAACTACATCTATAAAGAGCCCTCTCTCTCGGGACTCGATATGGCCCATGACTTCTCAAAAATAAAAATAAAAGTTCTTTGGTTACTTACTCTTCTCTAAATTGGCCTTTCTCTGCCAACGGACCCCGGACGTCCTTGAGTAAGAAATCTAGTTCCCTCCCGAGCATCTACTATTTCTCTCTATAATTAAATTATAACGCAAAAGGCAGCTTACCAATCGGGAGTCCCTGTTCAGGCGCCAATTTGCTGAAGGCCAGCTTCAGCAAAGATGTTAAGTTCTTCCCGTTTTGGTGCTGAAGGGAACGTCGACGACAGGAATAATCCACACACGAGTCAGGTTGTAGAAAAATCTTTCTACTGTTCTGATTTTACTTTTCTCAGTATGGTTTTTTATACATTTCAACAAGCACAGTAATTCACATTTTTTCTTAGGGAGGTAACATAAAGGAATTTCAGTAAAGAAGATTACAATAAAGGGTTTCAGGAGTTACCTAGGGAAGATCAGTTATCTCAACTACTGATTAATCTTATCTATAGGTAGGGGAAGGTATTCTAAAAATCTTAAAGCTATTGTTAAGAATTCTTTAACTCTAGGTGTGCCTGATCATAAAGTTATGTTGTCCTAGTATCTTCTTTAAACTTCAATTGGGCTCATCCTACCGGCTTAGCTAGTTTCTGGCTTTAGATTCCACAGGGCCATTGAACTGGTTTTATTATAGATAATTAAGTATATTAGAACCTGGTGGTCATACAATAGAAATACATCAAGAGTACAGACAGAAAGCACACAAACTTAATTCTTGGTGGTCGCATAAAGTGGCATCTCATCCGCAAAGAGGAGCCGAGCTCAGACCTCCAGGCATTTGGAGGGAGCTTGGGCTCAAACTCATTTGCATAACCAAGGAAAAACCCAGATCTCTGGATAAGCAGACAGACACCTGGCTTGATTCTTGGATTGGAAGAACTAGGCCCACACAGCCCTGAATTAACAGGTTGGGGGTAAGCTCAATTCCAGGTTGGGGAGATCTCAGACTCACAGCCCCGAATTAACGGGTTGGGGTCGAGCTCAAATCCCCAGATGAGAAACACCACAGTTTACTTTCAATATTCTTCCATTGTTCTCTTTGTAGATCTTATTTTTTTTGGAGGGGGGGTACCAGGGATTGAACACAGGGGCACTTGACCAATGAGACACATTCCTAGCCCTATTTTGTATTTTATTAGAGACGGGGTCTCACTGAGGTGTTTAGCACCTTGCTAAATTGCTGAGGCTGGCTTTGAACTAACCATCTTCCTGCCTCCACCTCCCAAGCCACTGGGATTATAGATGTCTGCCACCACGCCTGGCCTGGTAAACCTTATAAATCCTAAATAAATATTCAAATGATTGTCATGCCAAAAGAAATAAGATATGCTAATGTCACAAAGATAAACTATGTCTTAATATTATGAGACATAATCAAAAATAGCCAGTAAGAATAATTCAAGCACAAAATATTTAAGGAAAAACAAATGCTTGTTTGTTTGTTTGTTTGTTTGTTTGTTTGTTTTACATACCTGGGATTGAACTGAGGGGTATTTCACCCCTGAGCCACATCCTCAGATCTTTTTATTTTTTTTTTAGAAACAGGATATCTCTACATCGATTAGGACCTCACTAAATTGCTTTGGCTCTCTTTGAACTTATTATATTCCTACCTCAGACTTCTGAGCCACTGGGATTATAGGTTTGTGCCAACATGCTCAATTATTTCAAATAATTTTAAGGAAAAAAGATATTGTTCATCCACGTTATATACTTTGTATACAACCAGAGATATGTAAAAATGTGCTCTATATGTGTATTATGAATTGTAATGTGTTCTACTGTCATATACAATAAAAAAAGTGAAAAGAAAAAAGAAGTGAGAATTAATCTCTCTGTTAAGAGGTATTACCAACCAGTAAAGTTTGGGATAAATGTGACCTCTCTAGTTGATAGCTGAAACTGAATTTTCATCTATCCACTACTGACCATTCTTGTTGTGATAGGGCTGGCTTTGCTCACCTCAGTTTTCTGTTAGTATATATTTTTTAATTTAAATTGTTCATTGTTTTCTACTTATTTTCTTTTTTCTTTATTCTTCTTCTTTTGGGGGGGGGTACCAGGATTAAACTCAGGGGAACTTGACCACTGAGCCACATCCCCATCCATTCATTTTCATTTTTCCACTATAACTCATATTTGCTCTACTACCTATTTAGAACAATTTTTAATTAAATATGTTATGGTGCTCTATCAATGCATATATACCATAATCATGGAATCTATTTCCCATTTGAATCTATTACAAATTCTTTTGACAAGTTCCACGTAGCTTCAAGTTCTTGTACAGATATGCCCAGATAAGAATCCCATAAGGGAGTTCTCATACATCTTTGGTATCTTATGTAAAAATGCTGTGCTCTCTTACATGATCTTTTATGGGTTTTCAAATTTTCCATTTTCAACACTCATAGAACACAGATGCAGTCTTCTCTTCATGTTTCCATAGAATATTTTATCACCATGCCCGTGGGATACATTATAGTATTTTCATATTTCTCATTGGTAAAAAATTAAAAATATATTGTTGGTTATTGATTATCTAAATTCAGACCTCTGCCACTTCTGAAATTTATTCAAAGTCCTTTCAAGGACCTTCACAAACATACTCTTGGGGATATTATTCCCACTGGTGAAGAACACAATATGGACACAGATCTTGCTTTTTGGTATGTCTCTATCCAAAACCTAAGAGAATAAGAAAAGTTGCTTGTTGTATGTGGTCTAGTGGAGCTCTTTGGGATTTGGATTTATGCAGAGTTCATTGTGAATTTTGCATTATTTGCTTAATAGCTTTGGGGGTTTGAAAATATTTCTTTCCTTCAAACCATTATATAAGCTTCATGTATAAGAAAATGTAGAAAGATATTGAGCACCAAGATGTCAGCAATTCTTTATTCTTTCCTGTATCTATATAGTAGATAACGTGTTTTTCATCTTCACCTCTTAAAATACAAAGTTGTATTCCAAGTCCTTGGATCTGATATTTCTTTATTTTCTGTGGCTCATAGAAAGCTGTAACTATGAAAGTTCATCCTCTGGTACGTATGCTCAAGAGGTCTTGATTTACTTTGCTTTCATTTTCCAAACCCTGCTGTCTCCAAAATCAGCCCACTTTAGAGGAGGAGATATCAAAGCAGAGAATCAAGGTGTCCTGTGTGATGATGATAGTTAACCATCTGAAGTTCAGCAGTCATCAGCTAACTGCTTCCACTAGAAAAACCCAGATAAGCCGAGCATGAATTGATAAATAAGCTCAATCGTGATCTAATAAGCTTTGAAGTGAATTACTAAGTTAGATAACTCTTACACCCATTGGAAGTGGAAACCATGATTCTGTCACATGAAGTTCTAGAGTCAAGGCTATGGAAAGATCTATTCACATGTGGCCTCTAACTTCTGGGACTCTATTTTCCTTTTTATGCTGTCTGACATCTGAAATGGGAATGGATCTGTGTCCAGCATCAAATGGGAAACAATCATCTCCTTTTGGACCCTATCTTGTTTCAGGGAAGTGCCACTTCTGCTTTGGTTTTGTGGAGAAATATTAGTTAAAAAGTATCCCTGCACCTCTTGCATGAAATGAAGTGGTCCAGCCTCTTAAACTCCATGAGATCAGAGGTTCTCAAAATGAGTTTTCAAAATGGAGTGTGAGTGCTATAAACTCTGATGTACTGGTGGTGCTTGCACACCAATGGAAAACCATTTATTTGTGATCTAGGGGAGATTTGCTTATGATCAGTAAGTTTTACTCCCATGAGGCAGGCAGTAGTGACTCTGAGTCCAAAACCTGACTAGTCTCTAAGTACCTGTGTTTTGGTAAGATTTTATTAATTTAGAATAGTAATATAAATATCATCTGAAAGAAAAGATATAAGAATATAAATTGCAAAATATGTCCAGTTCTTTTTCCTTCCCATATTCAGGCCATTGGAAATTGTGTGTGTGTGTGTGTGTGTGTGTGTGTGTGTGTGTGTGTGTGTGTGTGTGTTTAAATTGCTGTTCTTATCAAGAGGCAGAATCTGTTTGCCAAGACATGATTCCAAAAGGTCTTATATATTATAGCCCAGTAGAATATGGTGAGTATGTAAATATACTGGTATTATGCCTAGGCCTAAAATGTCTTGAATTCTTTCTGTTTTTGTCTTCATAAACCCCACCATCTCAAGGAAAAGAAGCTCATATTATGCTTATGAACAGAAAAGGCCATGTGGATGAGAATGACAATACCAGAGTGGTCAGCCATCTCTCTTCCAGGAGTAGGGGTACCATGCAAAATATGTCCAGTTCTTTTTCCTTCTTATATTCAGGCCATTGGAAATTGTGTGTGTGTGTGTGTGTGTGTGTGTGTGTGTGTGTGTGTGTGTGTGTGTGTGTTTAAATTGCTGTTCTTATCAAGAGGCAGAATCTGTTTGCCAAGACATGATTCCAAAAGGTCTTTATATTATAGCCCAGTAGAATATGGTGAGTATGTAAATATACTGGTATTATGCCTAGGCCTAAAATGTCTTGAATTCTTTCTGTTTTTGTCTTCATAAACCCCACCATCTCAAGGAAAAGAAGCTCATATTATGCTTATGAACAGAAAAGGCCATGTGGATGAGAATGACAATACCAGAGTGGTCAGCCATCTCTCTTCCAGGAGTAGGGGTACCATGCCAAATAGCAGAGCATATGCTTAAAGGATCCCTGCTGAAATCAGCATACCCCAGCTAGGCCAAGTCTAAATTGGGCTTACTCATAAACTGATCATTTCAATCATGAATTAGTTTTGGGGTAGTTTGTTATGCTTGGTAGGTAATCAACAAATACATCTAATGCAAACAGGATGCCAAAACACAAGACATGCTGATTTCAAGTTAACTGAATAGAAGTAGGCATGCAAGAAATACTGATTTCATTTTATTGATTTAATGTTGAGAGTCCTATTAAAAGATCTGGTTATGCAGAAATGCATGTAGACATGAAAATATTATTGGTATTTAAACTTATACCACACATACAACAAATGATGAACCAGAAAACCATAGGTAGATCACTAGGGTGAAGGCCCAATGGCAAAATAAGATGTTTTATTCTTTTCCTTCACAACTAAATTCTGGTGTCAAGGTGTAGACAGATGTGAATATATGAGACTCTTTCCTCCTGGGTTTGCATCATCCTTTCTTCACTGTCTAATATCTGAAAGGGCTTACTGACCTTTCCAGATAGTAGCTGGGAAGTATGGCCTGCCTTTGGGGACTCTCATCTCCTGTGTCTAACAGAAATAGTTTCTTTCTCATTTGGTCCAGAGGAGAAATATTGGTAAAGAAGACATGTTTCCTCACCTCTGATAGAAAGGAGGGTTTAATCATTCAATTACCTGAGGTCAGGGGAACCAGAGCCCTCAGAGGTTGTGGCAGCCAGTTGCCACATGTGGCTAATAAGTTCTTGGAATGTGGCTGAACTACATTGAGAATGATTAGAAGTAGAAATAGTGTGAGATTTGAAAGTTTAATGAAAAACAAATGTAGTTAACTAAAATTTTTCGTTGGTCATATATTAGAATGATAACATTTTGGATATGTTGGTTTAAAAATATATGATTACAAATTATAATCATAATTTTATTATATAATAAAATTTAAACCATTTTAACACTTAAATTATTATAAAGTATCAGTTATTTGTGATAACTTATTCATTATATGAATTTATATTAATTTATTTATGAATTATTATAATTATCTATGGCACTTGTTTTATTTATAACCCCTAAAGGTTTACTGACACATATATTTCTCATTTTATTACTATTGAACTTTGCTGCTGTACAAAATTGTCTACTTTTTCCAAGTTCTAGCTGCATCTTCAAAATTCCAGAACATTAAATGGGCATGTTGGTGCATACCTGTAATTCTAGTGATACAGGAGACTAAAAAACATAGATCACACGCTTAGGGCTGCCTCAGTGATTTAGTGAGACCCTGGAAAAAATAAATTTTGAGAACAATTGGGGATATAGCTCAGTAATGCATCACTGGGGTTTATCTCTGGAACCAACCAATAAACAAACAAACCTCGTGAAGCTAGAGTATGAGGGTGGCAAATTTGAGACCAGTGTCGGTTATTTAGAGAGGCCCTAGACAATTTGGTGAGTCCCTATCTCAAAATTCAAAGAAAAATAAAAGTTCTGGGGATACAGCACAGTGGTAGAGTGTGCTTGGGTTAAATCCCTAATTTTATGAAAAGGCTGTTGCAGAAAAAAGACATCAAAGATCAGAACTTTAAACTAACTCTAGGTATGTGTTTGTTCACTAGTGAATATGACATCCTGAAAGAGGGAATATTTCCACACTGTCAGGGAGGCATTTAGGGTGCAAGAAACTTTCAGAATTCTTTCCTTACCTATATAATATCCCCTCACTCCCTACTTCAAAATGAGCCATATGAATATTCAATAACTTATTGCACCTGTTATTTATCCATTATGATTATGTCAAAAAATTTTCCACTTCTTCAGTGTTTTACTTCACATATGCTGCTCTCTGGGTTTTATTATACTGAATTTATTCACCAATTTCACTGCTTATAACTAATTATTGTGGATTGGGATGTAGCTAAGTTGGTATAGTGCTTGCCCTGCTTGCACAAGGCCCTGGGTTCAATCCCCAGAACCACATAATGTATCACATTTTATTACAACTTATGTCTAATTATAAATTGTGTCAAGGATCATATGGTTAATGTGATATGTATTTACTCATTTATTTTAGGAACCATTTACATTCAGGGATTTGGCCATTGAAGAGGAATGGAAATGCCTGGATACTGCTCAGCAGACTTTCTATAGAGATGTGATGTTAAAGATCTAGAGAAACCTGGTCTCTCTGGGTGAGCAAAATTTTTTCAGAATTCCTATTTTACTGCCAATATTTCAAGTTTTTCCTTTGTAAACTATCTCTTGGAAGCTTCTATTCTGCATGAAAAAGTTTTAGATTCTTGTTTTTAGAATGAGGATGGGGCATTTGTTTTTGTAGAAAAGTAAATGTTAAATATTTTTCTTTTTTAACCTATTTTTTCAAAGCAGTGCTCACAATCTGGAGAATAAAAATGATTTCAAAGTATTATAGTGTTTTATCAGGAAAAATAATTGTCTATAATTTTTTGTGGTATCTTCTCTTTCTTTTTTTCCTAATGAGGACAAGATGAAGAAACATCAGCAGTTACCAAAAGAATAACAACATGAGTCATATTCCATTTTCCAGTGTACTTGTCTTGCTGGCTAAAGATCATCTTTGGTCACCTTTCTGTCCCCTAGAAATAACCTTGTAATTTGAAGAGAAAAGTGATAGTAGCCATATATCCAAGTGGGTAGAAATCAATGAAGCAGGGATACAGACAAGTGGTCCAAATGTCAAAAAGGAAGTCATGTTTTAAAATGTTAATTGAGAAGCTAAGAAGACAACAGAAATGAAATGATATTTCCAAACTTGGGCTTATTTCCCTTGCAATCATTAAAGAGCATAGCCTGCCCTACATTCACCATGCTTCCCAATTCTTTAAGCTCCTTGTTGTTCTCCCGTAGTCTCCCTACATTCAAATTAACAAAGTATTCCCTAATGCCTGTGAGAATACACATAATCTGATGGACATTTATTGATGTTGGAGGGCTCCCTAGAAAATCCGTTCACTTTTCAGAATATCTCTAGGTTAAAACTTTGTAATATATTAGTATTATAGAAGAGTTTATTTAATATAATTTAAATATTTATTCATTCAAATTTTTCTCATCAGAGTTTTTATGAATGCTTATACTGGATTTTCTGTGAAATTTATCTGCCATATTATGCATAGCAGTAATACACAATCCATGCTTCCAGTGGCTATATAAATATAGCTGAAAATTGTGGTCTAAAGCAGGTTTTCTAGGACAGGGGCTGGGGCTCAGAGGCAGAGTGCTTTTGTTGCACATGTGAGGCACTGGGTTTGATAATTAGTACCACATAAAAACAAACAAATAAAATAAAGACATTCTGTACATACACAACTATATAAAATTTTTAAAAGAAAGATTTATAAAGTAATACATTTATTCAGAATTTTGTGGATTACATTTTCTCTAATTCTTATGTCTCTTTTTGATTTCTACTCTTTATATTAGCTTTAGGGTTGTACAGTAGGTCTTCTCACATCAGTGAATATTATTTTCATTTTAAAACCTATATGTTATAATTGAATATAAATATTCATGACTTCTCACCTTAGGACAATATTAGGTAAAATTAAAATGCAGATGAACTACATGCCCATTTTCAGTAAAGTTATATATGCTTTTACTTACATGTATAAATATTACCCCTGGTTAGTTTATTATTTCTATGTAGTGCCTTGATTATTTACATTGTTTATGTGACTATTCATATAATTTATCTAAATTTTATTATATAGGCATATGTATGTATACTGGTGATTGATCACAAGGGTATTCTAACACTGAACTACATCTCCATCTCTTTTGACTTTTATTTTGAAACAGATTCTTGCTAAGTGTCTGAAGCTGAATTTGCATTTCCTTGCTTCACCCTTCCAAGTAGCTATAATTACTAGCACATTCATCATCTCTATATAGATTAATCTGTTGTTTCCTTGAAAAGTAAGAATTTACCACAATTCTGTTCATCTTTTATAGTTTCTCAAATTTTAGTTGTGATCAAATCCATATAACTTACTATCTTATATATTTTAATGTATTGTTCATTAGTGTTGACTCAAATTGTTTTGTGACATATTTCTAGAAAGTTTGTATCACATAAAAGTAAAATTCATTTATCCCCCCCAAACAAGTGCTCATTTGTCCCTAACCTTTCTATCCCAGATGCCATTCCTTTTGGCCTGCGTGTTTTATTATATTAGCTATCTCATATGTAGAATCACATGGTATTTGTATTTTTATGAATGACTTATTTCACTTGGCATAATATCCTAAAGTTTGATCATCATAGATATTATGTAATTTCTTATCTTTGTTTTTTTTTTTTTTAATTGTTGACAAACCTTTTTTTTTAATTTATTTATATGCGGTGCTGAAAATTGAAACCAGTGCTTCACACATATCAGGCAAGTGCACTACCGCTGAGCCATAGCACCAGCCCCAAATTCTTATCTTAAGTTTGAAAATCTTTTGTAGTTGATTCCAAACTGCCTTTATGCACTTATGTGAAAGGACATGTTATTGGCTAACCACACTTATCTCTATTCAATGTTGTTTTAATGAACATAGATATGTTAATATATTTTGATTTGACCATCAAATTGAGGGCTAATTGATGAACTCTCCATTTTGTCACATATGGCTTTCTCATCTAACTTTCTGTTAGCATAAAACTATTGGATATTGTAGATTTTATTATTTTTATACCAGGAAGTATTTTTGTTTATTTATTTATTAATGTATTATTTTATTTATTGTGGTGCTGGGGATTGAACACAGGGCCTTGTGCATGTGAGGCAAAAACTCAATCAACTGAGCTGTATCCCCAGCGCACATTTTTTTTTAATTTTTATTTTTAATGTTTATTATTTATGTACCCTGGATACTAGATAAAATTTTTGTTTTTTACTTTTTTATTTTTATTTTCATTGGTACCAGGGATTGAACTCAGGGGCACTCAACCACTGGGCCACATCCCCAGACCACCTCCCCCTGTTTTGTATTGTATATAGAGACAGGGTCTCACTGAGTTGCTAAGTGCCTCTCCATGACTGAGGCTGGCTTTGAACTCATGATCCTCCTGCCTTAGCCTCCCAAGTGCTGGGATTACAAGCGTGTGCCACCACACCCAGCTAGACATAAAAATTTTAAAATAACTTAGTTTGTTTCTCAAAAATAATATTGAGTGTTTGATAGATATTACATGTACTTCTTAGATCTCCTTGGGTGCTATATTGCAAATTTTTTTGTACCACACATGCTTAACCACTGAGCCACATCCACAGCCCTTTTTTGTATTTTATTTAGAGACATGGTCTCATTGAGTTCCTTAGCACCTCCCTGTTGCCGAGGCTGGCTTTGAACTCAAGATCCTCTTCAGGCTCCCAAGTTGCTGAGATTACAGGCCTGTACTACCACATGGGCTGACAGCCCTTTTCATATTTTATTTTGAGACAGGGTCTTGCTAAGTTCCTTAGGGCCTTGCTAAATTGTTGAATCTGACTTTGAAATCATATTCATGAATTTTTTAATATCACTTCCACTATTCATTTCAAACTAATTATGTTGCGTTAGAAAGTGATAGATGGGCAGGAGCCAATAGGCTTAAAGGTCACCAAAATGTCATCCTATTCCACAGGCAGAGGGCCAAAAGGTCGCTCTGTTCTCAGAGCAAGATGTTTTGTTTTCCCCAGGCAGGAGCCAATAGGCTTGAAGGCCACCCTCAGCCCATGGTCAGGAGCCAATAGGTTTAAAGGTCACCCTCACCCCACAGGCAAAGAGCCAATAGCAATAAAGGTCGCTCTGGCACACCCCCCACCAGAAATCCCTATATAAGCTCCTGTCTGGTCAGAGTTTTTGGAGACACACAGACACCATAGCTCATCCCTGCTGAGAGGAGGCAGCCACTGCACCAGGCTTAGACCCACGATTTCCAGCCCAAGGGCAGCTGGCTTAGCCCACAGCTCCAGAGACCACAGCCAGCCTTCCATCCAGAGCTTGCACACTCCCCTCTCCCTGACTCCTCTCTCCCACCAGAGCTTGCACACTCCCCTCTCCCTGACTCTTCTCTCCCAGCACCTCTTTGACCTCTGACAAGCCATAAAGGCTGGTGAATAAATCTCTTGACTGTAGTTTTCACTGGTGTGATTTTTTACCCTTCAGAAAGCAATTTCAGTATTTTAATATCTATTAACATTTGTTTTGTGATTTTAACCTGGTCTCCTTGGGATAATATTCAATAAACTATTGAAAAGATTGCTTCTAATTCTAATTGGTTTATAATACTTCTTTTATAGTTTTTAATCACCGAGTACTAATCCAATGCTATTTTGTTCCTTTGCATTTATTGGGGATTACTGTCTCCTTGAAGGAGCCCTAATTAGGAAGGGCTGTTGTAGCTAGCTGGAAGCCATAAGTTCCACCTGATATGTATGTGACGCACCTGTAGGCACCCGCAAACCTGAAGGTATATAACCGGGTGAAAGCGGTCCGAGTTAGGAGAACGGAGAATTCAGTTAGCCGGGCAGTCACTCGGTCGGTCAGAAGAATCAGAGCGGCCAGAACGTAGGCAGAGCGGTTACAGAAGAGAAACCAGATAGAAGAAGTAATGACTGGCCAGAGTTAGGCCGAGGCTCCAGAGGACTGGTCAGAGTAAGGCCGAGGCTCCCGAGGAACAGACAGAAGACAGAAGAAAGAAGAGAGAAGAAAGAAGCTCTAGTCTTTCTCTAAGCTAAGCTCTATCTTTCTATACTCTACTCTAAGCTAAGAAGAAAAATCTTTCTTTCCCTCTCTAAGCTCTAAGAAAGTAGAAGTAAAAGTAGTAAAAGCTTAACTCTGCCTCCGAGAGTTTTTCCTCCCGGTTTACGGTACCAGGCAGCTTACATCTCCTACTCTTACTTTGTTGCTTTCTATGATGTTGAATCTTTCAGTGTTTCCTTTCTATATTTGGGAAATATGATTTGAATTACACATATATTTACTACTATTGTATCCCAAGGGATTGACTACATTTATCTTTACATTCTACTTTATCTCTTCTTTTATATAATTATTATCACCTTTGCAATTTTGAATGTAATATTTCTTTCATCCTTTTTCTTTTAGTCTACTTGTGAACTTAAATCTAAAGGGAATCGTCTGTAGATTTAGATCTGACATAGATAGCATATTTTTATGTTTAGATTTTAAGTCATGTTATGTGTTCTGATTAGTGTTTCAAAAAAGTTTATTTATACTTAAATTACTGATAAGGAAGAACTTACTATGTAGCTTCGAAAGTTTTGTTGATTTTTTTATTTTTTATTTTTATTTTTTGGTGGTACTGGGGATTGAACTCGGGGGCACTCGAACACTGGGTCACATCCCCAGCCCTTTTTTGTATTTTATTTAGAGACAGGGTCTCACTGAGTTGCTAAGTGCCTCGCTATTGCTGAGGCTGGCTTTGAACTCGCGATCCTCCTGCCTCAGCCTCCCAAAGTGCTGGGGTTACAAGCGTGTGCCACCACGCCCAGCCTGTTGATTTCTTCTAGTTTTTCCTACTTTTAAAAAATGTGTCGGGTGCGGTGGCCTTTATTATTCTGAAGGTGCTAAAAAATTCTTGCATTCCCTCAGGTGCAATGCTATCTTGATGAAATGCTTAAGGATCTTAATGATCTTCATCCTCTTCAGCTCGTTTGTCTCTCACAGAATTTCAGATGCCACCCAAAATGTTTCCTGGTTAATGACTTCTTCAAATTTCTTCAGGTTGTGACAGCTGGATTGTGACTTAAGTTTAAATAAATCATCTATATATTCAGTAGGTTCGATGTTGCGGAAGAGTTCAAAACTCTGCATGGAGAGCTGTGTGGCAACTTCCACAGGACTGAGCTGAAGGAGGGAAAGTTGACTCTCTTGCAACAAGTTCTGAGCATCCTCATCTGGACAAAGCACTTCTGTTTCCATGTTGCTTTTCAGATAATACCTGTGAAAGCAGAAGTGTGTTAGACATAGTTGAGCCTAAGCAGAAGCCTCATGATACCTGTGAAAGAGTAATGCTACTTTTTAGGGGAAGCTTGAGAGAATACACAATTGAATCAAGGAAGAACCCTTTTTACCCAAGATGGACAGTGCAGTTGCTGCATCCATTGCCAAACAACAGAACCCAGAAGTCAGAAATGGAAAAGAAGGAATCACATGGGATTTCCTTTTTACTGACTCCTTTTCAACATTCCTTTCCTACTTTCTAAACCATTCTACCCTTTTGGCTATAGGTAACAGAAAACAGCTATTTCTCAGTTTAAATAAGGGTACGCTGGTACCCTTATTTATCAGCAGGAAAGATCAGACCCTCGGCATCACTCCATTTTCCCACAGTGAAAAGAGAATCTGACCATTGATGGGATCAAATTAGATCAGTTCAATTTGTTTATTTTTTTTAAATCCCTAAGAAACCTAAAAGCTAATTCCTCATGTGATCTTATGACTACAACAACCCTAAAACAAAACTCAGAGCTAGTCTTTCTCGAATTAAGCAACTTATTGAAAACAGCATTTTGTTACTTGTTGTGTCCTATTTTCTTCCTTCATCCCTCCCTCCTTCCTTCCTTCTTTTCAGGGTGGGCAGATACTTTCTCTAAGTAAAATTTTATAAATGAGGAAACAGTGGAGGTCCCATTAAGCTGGTCTTTTGCATATTTCACAAAACGTCTACGGCAGAAAACATGTATATTGGGCTTTTGACATTCACAGATTTAATGCTCTCCATTTTGATTACTCATTAAGCCCATGACAGGGATCCATACATAAATGTCTTCTATAATGAATGTGAATCATGTGGAGTTTGCTGGATATCTGAAGAATTCCATCATGATTACAAATGTATCAGTGTACATTCAAATGATAATTGAGAAAAATCAACTTCCTAAAATAAAACTATCCTCTACTGTTGAGGTTAGAAATTAAGTGAAGAGTAAGAAAGTTAAAGTTGATAGCTACAAAACAAATTTTGAGTGAAGTAAATCATAGTTTAGATCAATAACATGGAAAAGTCAAGCACAATGGAACACTCTAGAAGAAAAGTAAAAACATGTTATTTTTGTGAAAACTCAAATTTCAGCCAAAATAGGATCCAATTATATGAGATCCAAAACTTAACTACATTTTTTTCAACTTGTGGTTATTTGTGGTTTCAGAGTAAAATTATATGTCCCCCCAAACAGAAATGTCACTGAAAAGAATGACAAAATTGGCAATGTTTTCTTGCATGTAACGTGGGGTATAGGCACTTATACAGCAAGGGACCAAGCTCTATAGCAACTGGAATTTGTTTCCACTGTTCAGGGGTGCTTTCTGTAGTGTAACACAGAATGACTGACTTGACAGAGTTAATTCTGCCAAACACACTGTCATAGCTGTCTCAGCCTAAACTAATGAAGCTCCTTGAAAATGAGATCTGTGGGATCATGTGATGATTGAAAATGATTACAAACTCTGTTTGTGAATACACAAATCCAAAGAGAGGGAGCAGTGGGGTCTACTCCGTGACTGTAGCTCAAGCTCCCTCTACTGTTTTATCAGCAGGTATTCTACAGGGCAAGCCTGAGGAGTGAGTGCTTGTATGCTGGCTGTTAATAACTTTCAGGTCCCAGTGCCCTTGAATAAGTGCTAAGAGCTCCTTGTGAGGGCAGGCAATCTGTTGTACATGTTTACTTTGATACGGAAATTCAGAGTGGGGTGCTTGGCTTTTAATCTGTAGGGATATTTAGTCCTTAAAAAACCCTTAAAATATTCATCTGTTAGAATCTGATGTGGTTTTGAAGAGGGGCTAAGAAATTCAGAGACACAGTGGATACCTTCCACTCAGCTGCATCCTATCCGCAAGTTTGGAAAGCAGATCTGGAAGTCTTCTCTATTTGATGACTCCCTCAGGTGTGACTGTAACCTCACACAGTGAATACTGATCTGGGGTGGCAGTAACCGCAAACTCCCTGATGGCTTGAATGAGCACTTCCTTCGCTGTGGTGTCCTGACTGATCACGATGTATCGGCTTTGCTGATCAGCCTTAAAAACCCTTAGCATTTGATCTGTAAAACCTGGAGGAAAGAAATCCACACACATGTAGAAAGGATTTAGACATATGGTGATGCAAAGTAATCTGGAAAGAATCTCCCTGGAAAAGATGAGGTGAAATTTTGACCTCTTCTCTACTAGAGCTCTTCAAAGATCAATCAACACACTACATTGTAGGATAGATAACTAAAATATTAGACAAACACAAACAAATCAGTGCACGGTAGGATATATACAAGACTACCTTGCAGGTAACCAAAGAAAGAAAAAAAAATTGATCTTTCAAACTGAAAAGCCCAACAGTGACCTCAAATATTTATTTGATATGAATTAGTAGTGACTTCATATCATGTGTTATTATTTTTCATTTTATCAAAGAGGAAACAAGTTGAGAGAGATTAGATTTCCTGTAGCCATATCAAAATAGTCTGCAGAGTACGATGAGAACTGGTTCCAAAGGTTTGGAATTTAAGGTTCATCCTGACTCTATGCATCTGGAGATCAAAGAAAGAAAAAGACAGAAAAAGATGACAATCTTCAGAAAACAAAGGCAGTATTGGAGATGCTCACCAGGACTAGTATTGAAGTCTAAAATAGGATGATGTGACTGCAGCAAGTCAGGATTGTCGGAGGACAAGCATCCACTGACAGGCAATGTGGTCGGGATGTGTTTTGTCTGCCTTAGCCCAACTATGCTGTCATCTGGAGTCTGACCAATTCCAATATCACTGAAGAAAGAAGAAAAAGTGAATTATCAGCAAGATGAAAAGTTGTAAGCTATTACAGAAAACTAGTAAACCACATCCCATTAAACTTCCAATTAGTGTTAGAATGTCATGGCCTGGGGTTGTGTTTCAGTGGTAGACCACTTGCCTAGCATGTGTGAGGCACAGGGTTCGAGTCTCAGCACCACATATAAATAAATAAATAAACAAAATAAAGGTCTATCAACAACTAAAAAATATTTTTAAGAATTCATTTATTTACTTGATAATTGCAAAAGCCACTGCTGCTTAAGAGTATCCAATTCACTTTGCTGTTTCTGAAGTATATGATGTTTCTCTAAACCCATAAACAATAATAGTAATCTCTCAGTCTACAAATAGATTCAAGCAAGTATCACCTCTAGATTCTGGTGGGAATGGACTTAGATAAAATACTAAAAGGAATGCATTCAGTCTCACTCATCCAATGGTTCTGCATCAAAATGATGAAGTTGTAGGGTGCCATTTGCAAGAACCAAAGAAAGTAAAATGAGTAGGGAAAAATCTAAAGTACCCTAATTTCATTCTCCTATATTTTAAGGGAAAATGAGATTTCCATGCAGTTGAAAGTAAGGAAGTCCTGAAAGACATTATTTTTAAATTACACAGAGCATAAAACAAGACTAATCTAAATAAATAATTAAAAAGCTAGAAATGTAAATATATAAAAAACATAATATTACTATAAAGTCTGGATACTATAAATAAAGTACAATTCTCAAAAGACTATAAAATTTAATAAATATTACTATAAATGATAAGAACAGTAAAGATCAAACGAAGTTACTCTACATTACTCATAAACTAAAGATAAATAATAAAAGATATCTAATAAAATATAATAAAAAAAAGTAAAAAACTAAGAAACTTTACTATATTAGAAAATAATTAAATATATAAAAACAAAATATATCTAATCAAAGATATTGGATTACATCATCTAATACAGTTTAACACATCCTATCTATCCTCATATAATCTATGCAAAAATAGACATCTACAATATAATACAGAAGACTAAACCTAAAAAAAGTAGCAATATAAAACACAAAATACATAACCAAAAAAACAACAAAGACAATCGAATCTACTCACCAATGCATAGGTTTCAAAAAATTTAGAAACACATATAAACACAATAAAATATCGCCAACAATCCCTTCTCATTACACCTTACACATAGAAACTCCTCACACTCTCAGTCAACACACCAATTAACAACACATCAAAAAACTCAAGGTAAAAATATAAAATAGTACAATCAAAAGAGTAATTAAAAGAAGAAAATATTATAAAATAATTCAAAATATTAAACTAAAGCTAAACACTTATAAATAATTCGAATCTATAGTATATTAAACTATTAAAATACACCACAGAATATAAAAATTAAAGTATAGTAAGTATACTATCACCCTGAAAGAATTAGTATGTTAATTAAAATTAACAAAAAAAATAAAATAAAAACAGATATTAGATAATAATATAATTGATTACAAAATAGAAAGTCATGAATATTCTGAAAGGGTTTACTGACCTTTCCAGATAGTAGCTGGGAAGTATGGCCTGCTTTGGGGGACTTCTCATTCTGTGTCTAATAGAAATAGTTTTTCCCTTTCTCCATATTGGTCCAGAAGAAGGAAAAAATATGGGTAAGGAAGACAATGGTTGTATTTCCCCCCCTCACCACTGATAGAAAAGGATGGTTTTTAAAAAAATCATTTCCAATTACCTGCAGGTTTTTCCCAGGGAACCTGAGGGGCCCCCTCCCAGAGGTTTTTTGTGGCAGCCCCAGTTTTTGCCACAAGTGGGCCATAAAAATAAGTTCCTTTGGAATGGTGGCTGACCTACAATTAGGAGAAAATGAATTAGAATTCCGAAATAGTGGTGAGATTTGAAAAAAGTTTTAATGAAAAAAAACAAATGTAGATTTTTATAACTAAAATTTTTTTTTCCGTGTGGTTCCCATAGTAGTGTAGAAAATGATAAGCCATTGTTGGATATGTTTATGGGTTTAAAAATATATGAATTTTACCAAATTTATAAATCATAATTTATTTAAATTATATAAATAAAATATTAAATCAATTTTTTAAAACAAAAAATTATTATAAAGTATCAGTTTTTAAATTTGTGGATAAACTTTATATTCATTAATATGAAATTTAAATATTTTATATTTAATTTATGAAATAAAATTTTATAATTACTTAAAAATGTCCCACTATTGGTTTATTTTTTTATTTAAATAAACCCCCTAAAAGGTTTAGGTCCCCACAACAAATATTTCTCACCATTTAATTACTAGTTGAAAACTTTTTGGGCTGCTGTACTAAAATTGTCTACTTTTCCAAGGCTTCCTCAGCTGCATCTTCAAAATTCCCAGAACCATTAAATGGGCATGTTGGGTGCATACCTGTTAATTTCCTAGTGATACCAGTAGAACTAAAAAAAAACATAGATCCACCGACTCTTAGGGCTGCCTCACGTGATTTAGTGAAGACCCTGGAAAAAATAAATTTATGAGAACAATTTGGGGATATAGCCCTTCAGTAATGCAAATCACCTGGGTTTTATCTCTGCGAAAACACAAACAATAAAACAAACAAAAACCTCGTTGAAGCTAGAGTTAATCAAGGAGGGGGTGGCAAAAAAATTTTTGAGACACCAGGTCCCAGGGTGGTTTACGGTTATTTTTAGAGCCCCTAGGCCCCAAAAAGACAATTATTGGGTGAGAGTCCCTAAACTCAAAATTTCAAAGAAAAAAAAAATAAAGTTCTGGGCCCGGGATTCTACAGCACAGTGGTAGTAGTGTGTGCTTTGGGTTAAATCCCGTCCTTTTTATTATGAAAAGGGCTGTTGCAGAAAAAAAAGACATTCAAATGAGAATCAGAAATACTTTAAAAACTAACTCTAGCGTATGTTTTGTTACCAAACTAGTGAATTATCCCCGACCAGTGATCCTGAAAGAGGGAATATTTTCCCCACACTGTCAGGGAGGCGTCCATTTAGGGTTGGCAAGGAAACCTTTTTTCAAGAATTCATTCCCCTTAAACCTATAATAATAATCCCCCCTCCACTCCCCTAACATCAAAATAGAGGGCCATATAAAGGAATAGTCCCCAATAACTATAAATGCAAAAACCCTGTTATAAAATTTAACCCCAATTAAGGAAAAAATTATAGTCACGAAAAATATTTACCCCACTTCTTTCCCCTCAGAGTTATATAGCCTTCTACATAATGGCCCCGCACTCTCGCTGGGTTTTTAATTAAATACTGAATTTTAATTCACCAACTTTCACTGCTTATAACTAACTTAATATTTGGTGGATTGGGGAATTAGCAAGAAGTTGGTATAAAAAAGAGAGTTGGGGCCTTTGCCCCCGCTGGGCTTGCACATAGGCCCCCCAGGGTTTCCAATCCCCAGAAACCACATAAATGTAAAAAAATCAACAAATTTTATACAAAACCTTTATGATCAACATTATAAAAATTGATGTCAAGGAACCATAATATTGTTAAAGTGGATATGTATTTACCTCAATTTTATTTTAAGGAGACCATTTAATTAACATTTCCAAGGGAATTTTTGGCCCATTTGGAAGAGTGGAATTGCAATGCCTGGAAATTTACTGGCCCCCTCAGCAAGACTTTAAATAGAAGGAATGTTTGAGGTTATTAAAAGATCAATCTTAAGAGAACAAAACCTGGTCAACCCCCCCACCCCCCCCTCTCTAGGGGTGGAAGCTAAAGTTTTTTTTTTTTTCAGATTTCCCTAAGTTTTGACTGGCAAATATATTCAAAAAGTATTTTTTCTCTTCTTTCCCTTTGTGTACTAAACTAACATTCTTGTGAAAGCTTCTATGTCGGGCAATGACATAAAGTTTTTTTAAGATTCTTGTTTTTTTAGGAAGGAAGGGAAGGAAATGGGGGGCCCAATTTGTTTTTGTAGAAAAAAGTTTAAAATTGTTTAAAAAAGTAAAATATTATTATTTTTTTATCTTTTTTAACCTATTTTTTTTTTTCAAAGCAATGGCCTCCACAAATCTGGAGAATAAAAAAAAAATGGATTTTCCCAAAAGTATTATTAAAGAGTGTTTTTTAATTAACAGGAAAAACATGTAATTTGTCTATAAATTTTTTTTTGTGGGTAAATCCCTATCCCTCTATTCGTTTTTTTTCCCCTAATGAAGACCAAGAAATGAAAGAAAACATCAGCCAGTTAGCCAACATAAGAAAAATATTCAAAAACCATTAGTCCATTAAATTGTTCCCTCCCATTAGTCCCCAGTGTAACTATGGTCCCCCCCACTTGCCCCTTGGGCCATACAGAAATCCATTCTATGGTCACCTTTCCCTTTCAGGTACCCCCCCCTAAGAAAAAATTAAAACCTTTTTTTTATTTTGTATTAAATTTTGAAAGAAAGAAAAAGTTGGATAGTCTCCCCATAAAGTATGCCAAGGTGGGAAAAAGAACTTTCAATGAAGGCAAGTGCAATCAAACAAGAGAAAAAGTTGGGTCCCCCCCCCCCCCCCCCCAAATATTGTCCCCCCAAAAAAGGAAAGTCCAAATGGTTTTTTAAAATGTACAGATTAGGAGAATCGAGCTAAGAAGACAAACCAGAAAATTGAAATGGAATATTTTCAAAGTTGTGGGGCCTTTTTATTTTTCACCATTTCCAAATCGCATATACACAAGACCCAAAGCCCTTGCCCCTTACATTTTACCCCAAGCCCATACTTTCCCCCAAAATTCCTTTAAAGCCCCTCCTTGTTTGGTTTTCACTCCCCCGTAAGTACTCACCGCTAACATTTTCAACTTAAACAACGAAATTTCCCATAATTGCCCTTTTAGGGAATGGAACACAAAATTTCCCCCTTGATTGGACCAATCTCTTAGAAGTTATGGAGGGCACCCTAAGATAAAATCCTTGGCAACTATTTTCCGAATATCTCATTACGGTTTAAAAACGTTTTGGTTAATATATTAGTGATTAACAGAAAAAGAAGTTGTGAATTAATAATAAATTTTTAAATAATTTGAGTCCATACCAAAATTTTTTTTTTCCTGCAGTACATAGTATGTTAAATTGACTTCTTATTTAATACTGGGATATTCCTTGTGGAAATTATATCAGCCTCAAAATGTAATTCAAAGCCGTAAATACACACAATCCCGATTGGGGCCCTTTTCCATTGGGGCGTAATTATAAATAATAGCTGATACAAAATTTTTGGTGGTCCCCCTAAAAGGCAGGGTATTTCCCTAGGAACCCATTTGGGGGCCCTTGGTGCTCCAGAGTCAAGACAAGTGGCTTATGGTTGTTATTTATGCAACCAATGTTCGGCACAGGACCTGGGTTGTGTTGGTGATCAATTAAAAGTACCCCACAATCAACACAGAGCCAACTCGCAAGTAAATGAAACAATTCTGTTCACATCCAGCCAACTCTCTCACAAAATATATTTTAAAAGCAAAATCGAAACAACAGTCAGAACCCTTAATTCATCCAAGAAATTAATTGTGCATTACCCAAAATTATACCTAAATTACCTATATGTCACCTCTCCTTTGTAATTCTCACACCAATATAATACAATTAATGCCTTTATGGGTTTTGTATACAGTAAGGACCTGTTCCCCCTCCCAACCAGTTGGGAAAATATTAATTTTATTTCAATTTTACAACCTAATAAGTATTTTTAGTAATTGAATAGAAAATATTCAATGACTTCTCACCTTAGGAAACAATATTAATGTAAAAAATAAAATTGGCAGAAAAACTAACATGCCCCCCATTTCAGATAAAGTTAATCATATGCTTTTACATTACCATGTATAAATAATTAGCCCCTGGTTAGTTTTTTATTATTTTCTAATGGGGGGAGTGGCCTTAGATTATTTACATTGTTTATGTGACTATTCATATAAGAATTTAATCTGGTAAATTTTTATTATATAGTTCATATGTATGTATACTGGTGGGAAATTGACTCACAAGGGCAATTCCTAACACTGAAGGCTACATCCCCCAATACTCTTTTGACTTTTAATTTTGAATACTAGATATACTTGCTAAGTGTCTGAAGCTGAATTTGGTATTTCCGTTAGGCTTCACCCTTCCAAGTAGCTATAATTTAAACTAGCACATTCATCAAACTCTATATAGATTAATCTGTATTGTTTCCTTGAAAAGTAAAAAGAATTTACCCACAATTTCCCCCTGTTTTATTCCAATCCTTTTATAGATATTCCCCACAAATTTTTAGTTTTGGTGGATCAAAAATTCCAGCAATAAATAACTTACTAAATCATATAATATTTTGAATGTATTGGTTATTCGTTCATATAGTGGTTTTTTGACCCTCAAATTGTTTTTGTGACATATTTGTCAAGAAAGTTTTTTGGTAAATCACATAAATAGTACGAAAAATTCAATTTTATCCCCCCCCCAAACTAAATGTGGCTCATTTGTCCCCCCCCCCCCCTAACCTTTTTCCTATCCCAGAATATGCCCATTCCCTTCCCTATTTTTGGCCCCCAGCGTGTTTTAAATTTTATTTAAGCAAATTCCACTCAAATAATGATAAGATATCAACAAAATGGTATTTTTTGTTATTTTTTTTTATGAATGGAAACTTGTATTTTTTCACCAATGGCCCAATAATATCCTAAAGTTTGAATCCAATTATAGGATATTATGTAAATTCCCCTTAATCCTTTTGGTTTTTTTTATTAATTGTTGAGAAACGCCTTTTGTATTTTTTAAAATTTATTTAATATATGCGGTGGCCTGAAAAAATTTGAAAAAACCATTGCCGTTCACACATATCAGGCAAGTTGCCCAACTTAAGAAACCGCTGAGGCCCCATATAAAAAAAAGCAACCAAACACCAAAGCCCCCAATTCCTTTTATCTTAAAGTTTTCGGGAAAAATCTTATTATTTTTGTAGATTATTGAAATTTTTCCAATAAACTGCCTTTTTATGCACTTATTGTATGAAAGGAAAACCATTGTTTATTGGCTATTAAACCACAAAAACTTTAATCGTACCTATTTCAATTTTGTTTGTTAATGAACATAGATTATTTATAATATATAATTTTTGATTTTGACCATTCAATCAAATTGAAGGGCTAATTTGAATGACACTTCTGTCTCCCCTATCCATTTTGTTCCCAAACATTTGGGCCCCCCTTTCCCCCCTCATCTAAACTTTCTGTTAGCAATAAAAAAACTTTTTGGGATATTTGTTTAAGATTATTATTTATTTTTTTATACCAGGGGAAGTAAATTTTTTGTTCTTGGTTACTTTTTTTTAAATAAATGTATTTATTTATTTTTAAATAGTGGTGACTCTGGGGGATTGGGAAACACCAGGGCCTTGTGGACAATGTTGATGGCCAAAAAAACTTTCCAAATCAACTGGGAGCAGTTTTAAAAACCCCCAGCGCGACCATTTTTTTTTTAATTTTTTAAAATGTTCTTTAAATGTTTTTAAACTTATATTATGGTACACCATGGTTTACCTAGAGAAATTAAAATTTTTTTTGTTTTTTTTTTTTACTTTTTTTATTATTTTATTTTCCATTGGTACCAGGGATATTGAAAACACTCACGGGGCAACTCCAAAACCACTGGGCCCCCACATTCCCCCAGGCAACTCACCCTCCCCCCACCCCTGTTTTGTATTGTATATAGGAGACAGGGATTTCCCCCCCCCCCCCCTCCACTGAAGTTATATTTGGCCTTAAGGTGCCTTCCTTCCAAATGAACTGGAGGCTTGGCCTTTTTGGGAACTCCATGATTTCCCTCCTGCCCCCCTATAAGCCTCGCCCCAAGTGCTGGGGATTACAAGCGTGGGGTGGGCCCACCAAAACCACCCCAGCTTAAGACATTACAAAATTTATAAATTAAATAACTTTAGTTTGTTTCTCAAAAATAAATCAATTGAAAGTGTGTTTCTTGATAACGAATATTTACCATGGTAACTTCCGCTAGATCCTCACCTTGGGTGGCCTTATATTAGCAAAATTTTTTTTTTACCAACAAACATGCTTAACCAACTGTAGCGCCACATCCCCCACAGCCCTTTTTTTTTATGTGTATTTTATATTAGAGAAATGGTCTAATTGAGGTTCCTTAGACTCCCTGTTGGCAGAGGCTGGCTTTGAACTTTCAAGATCCTCATTCAGGCTCCCAAGTTGCTGAGATTACAGGGCCTGTACTACCACAGGGCCGACAGGCATTTTCATTATTTTATTTGAGACAGGGTT
>JAKELJ010000066.1:33008-90114 GCA_025594165.1 Tamias sibiricus
ACAGAAAAGCGTTTTAGCCAACTGGAAATAATTCCATGTTTCTTAGCTTCTGGGTACTAGGTTTCTTTGTGTATTTCAATGAAACTCTGACAAAATGATTCTCTCTTGTGCCCCTCATGGCTCCCCAAATTTGGTCAATCCCACCATCACGGGTTTTTTGTTTAGAGCCTATTGGATGTTTACCCTGATTAGGCGAATTTCACTGAAAACGCCTGTTAGTTTAATTTCTCAATGGTTAATGCTAGAACTTTGAAAATGCAGAAAAGCATTCAGATCACAAGAGCACACTGTGCTTTTCTCCTGTTTCAAGTATCTCAAAAGCTGAATCACTAGGTAGCAAAAAGAGTTTCAAACTCACAGAAAAGCGTTTTAGCCAACTGGAAATAATTCCATGTTTCTTAGCTTCTGGGTACTAGGTTTCTTTGTGTATTTCAATGAAACTCTGAAAAAATGATTCTCTCTGTGCCCCTCAAGGCTCCCCAAATTTGGTCATCCCACCATCAAGGGTGTTTTTGTTTACAGTCCTATTGGATGTTTACCCTGATTAGGCGAATTTCATGCCTGAAACGCCTGTGAGTTTAATTCTTAAATGGTTAATGCTAGAACTTTGAAAATGCAGAAAAGCACTTTAGTTCACAAGAGCACACTGTGCTTCTCTCCTGGTTCAAGTATCTCAAAGCTGAATCACTAGGTAGCAAAAGAGTTTCAAACTCACAGAAAAGCATTTTAGCCAACTGGAAATAATTCCATGTTTCTTAGCTTGTGGGTACTAGGTTTCTTTGTGTATTTCAATGAAACTCTGACAAAATGATTCTCTCTTGTGCCCCTCATGGCTCCCCAAATTTTGGTCATCTCCACCATCACGGGTTTTTTGTTTAGAGCCTATTGGATGTTTACCCTGATTAGGCGAAATTTCACTGAAAACATGCCTGTTAGTTTAATTTCTCAATGGTTAATGCTAGAACTTTGAAAATGCAGAAAAGCACTTCAGATCACAAGAGCACACTGTGCTTCTGTCCTGGTTCAAGTATCTCAAAGCTGAATCACTAGGTAGCAAAAGAGTTTCAAACTCACAGAAAAGCATTTTAGCCAACTGGAAATAATTCCATGTTTCTTAAGCTTCTGGGCACTAGGTTTCTTTGTGTATTTCAATGAAACTCTGAAAAATGATTCTCTCATGTGCCCCTCATGGCTCCCCAAGTTTGGTCATCCCACCATCACGTGTTTTTGTTTAGAGCCTATTGGATGTTTACCCTGATTAGGCAAATTTCACTGAAAACGCCTGTTAGTTTAATTCCTCAATGGTTAATGCTAGAACTTTGAAAATGCAGAACAGCACTTTAGTTCACAAGAGCACACTGTGCTTCTGTCCTGGTTCAAGTATCTCAAAAAAAAAAAAAAAAAAAAAAAAAAAAAAAAAAAAAAAAAAAAAAAAAACTGAATCACTAGGTAGCAAAAGAGTTTCAAACTTACAGAAAAGCGTTTAAGCCAACTGGAAATAATTCCATGTTTCTTAGCTTGTGGGCACTAGGTTTCTTTGTGTATTTCAATGAAACTCTGAAAAATGATTCTCTCATGTGCCCCTCATGGCTCCCCAAGTTTTGGTCATCCCACCATCACGGGTTTTTTGTTTAGAGTCCTATTGGATGTTTTACCCTGATTAGGCGAATTTCACTGAAAACGCCTGTTAGTTTAATTCCTCAATGGTTAATGCTAGAACTTTGAAAAAATGCAGAAAAGCACTTCAGATCACAAGAGCACACTGTGCTTCTCTCCTGGTTCAAGTATCTCAAAGCTGAATCACTAGGTAGCAAAAGAGTTTCAAACTCACAGAAAAGCGTTTTAGCCAAACTGGAAATAATTCCATGTTTCTTAGCTTCTGGGCACTAGGTTTCTTTGTGTATTTCAATGAAACTCTGACAAAATGATTCTCTCATGTGCCCCTCATGGCTCCCCAAATTTGGTCATCCCACCATCACGGGTGTTTTGTTTAGACAGTCTATTGGATGTTTACCCTGATTAGGCGAATTTCACTGAAAACGCCTGTAGTTTAATTCTCAATGGTTAATGCTAGAACTTTGAAAATGCAGAAAAGCACTTCAGATCACAAGAGCACACTGTGCTTCCCTCCTGGTTCAAGTATCTCAAAGCTGAATCACTAGGTAGCAAAAGAGTTTCAAACTCACAGAAAAGCGATTTAGCCAACTGGAAATAATTCCATGTTTCTTAGCTTCTGGGCACTAGGTTTCTTTGTGTATTTCAATGAAACTCTGACAAAATGATTCTCTCTTTGTGCCCCTCATGGCTCCCCAATTTGGTCATCCCACCATCACGGGTGTTTTTGTTTAGAGCTATTGGATGTTTACCCTGATTAGGCGAATTTCACTGAAAACGCCTGTTAGTTTAATTCCTCAATGGTTAATGCTAGAACTTTGAAAATGCAGAAAAGCACTTCAGATCACAAGAGCACACTGTGCTTCTGTCCTGGTTCAAGTATCTCAAAGCTGAATCACTAGGTAGCAAAAGAGTTTCAAACTCACAGAAAAGCGTTTTAGCCAACTGGAAATAATTCCATGTTTCTTAGCTTCTGGGCACTAGGTTTCTTTGTGTATTTCAATGAAACTCTGAAAAAATGATTCTCTCATGTGCCCCTCATGGCTCCCCAAATTTGGTCATCCCACCATCACGGGTTTTTTGTTTAGAGTCTATTGGATGTTTACCCTGATTAGGCGAATTTGCCTGAAAACGCCTGTTAGTTTAATTCTTCAATGGTTAATGCTAGAACTTTGAAAACGCAGAAAAGCACTTCAGATCACAAGAGCACACTGTGCTTCTCTCCTGGTTCAAGTATCTCAAAGCTGAATCACTAGGTAGCAAAAGAGTTTCAAACTCACAGAAAAGCGTTTTAGCCAACTGGAAATAATTCCATGTTTCTTAGCTTCTGGGTACTAGGTTTCTTTGTGTATTTCAATGAAACTCTGACAAAATGATTCTCTCTTGTGCCCCTCATGGCTCCCCAAAATTGGTCATCCCACCATCAACTGGTTTTTTGTTTAGAGCCTATTGGAAGATTACCCTGATAAGGCGAATTTCACTGAAAACGCCTGTAAGTTTAATTCCTCAATGTAAAGCTAGAACTTTGAAAAATGCAGAAAACCCTTCATAACACAAGAGTACACTGTGCTTCTTCCTTGTTCAAAGTATCTCAATAGCAGAATCATACTTAGGTACGCCAAAATAGAGTTTCAAACTCACAGAAAAGTGTTATTAGCGAACTGGAAATTCATTCCTTGTTTCTTAGCTTGTGGGCACTGGGATTCTTTGTGTATTTCAATGAAACCTCTGAAAAAATGAATCTCTCATGTGCCCCTCAAGACTCCCCCAAATTAGGCTCCAATGCCTCCATCAAGTGTGTTTTTGTTTACAGTCGTATTGGATGTTTACCCCTGATTTGGCAAAAATTCACTTGAAAACGCCTGTGAGTTTAATTCTTAAAATGGTTAACACTTGAACGTTAAAAACGCAGAACAGGCACTTTAAATCACTCAGAGCACATCCCCCCTGTGCTTCTGTCCTGGTTCAAGTATCCTTCAAAGCTGAATTCACTCGGTAGCCAAAAGAGTTTCAAACTCACAAGGAAATAAGCGTTTAAGCCAACCTGGAACTTATTCCATGTTTTCTTAGGTTATTGTGGGTAACTAGGTTTCTTTGTTGTAATTCAATAAAACTACTGATCAAAATGATTCTCTCTTGGGACCCCTCATTGGATCCCCAAATGTGGACCAATCCCACCATCACGTGTTTTTTGTGTTAGAGACTATTGGATGTTTACCCTGAATTAGGCAAATATTCACAGAATAACGGCCCTCTAGATTTAATTCCTCAATGGTTAAATGCTAGAACGTTGAAAATGCAGAAAAGCACTTCATATCACAAAAGCACACTGTGCTTCTGCTTACCTGTTTTCAAGGGTATCTCAAAAGCTGAATCACTTTAGGTAGCAAACGAGATTCCAAACTCAGAGAAAAGCGATTTAGCCAACTGGAAAATAATTTCCATGTTTCTTTGCTTTGTGGGGTACTAGGGTTTCTTTGTGTATTTTCAATGAAACTCTGACAGAATGATTCTCTCTTGTGCCCCTCAAGGGCTCCCCAGGTTTGGTTCATTTCACCAACACGTGTTTTTTGTTTAGCAGCCTATCGGAGGTTTACCTCTGATTAGGTGCGAAAATGCACAGAAAACGCCTGTAGTTTAATAATGTCTTCAATAGGTAAATAGGTATAACTTTTGAAAACGCAGAAGAAGCACTTCAAATCACAAGAGCAAACTGATTCTTTTGTTCCTGGTTCAAGTATCACAAAGCTTTATCACTAGGCTGAAGCCCAAAGAGTTTCATCAAACACTCAGAAAAGCATATTTAGCCAAATGGAAAATAATTCCATGTTTCTTAGCTTGTTGGTACTCAGGTTTATTTGTGTATTTTCAATGGAAACTCAGACAAAAATGATTTCTCTCATGTGCCCCTCATGGCTCCCCCCTAATTTTTGTCATCTCACCATCAAGGGTGTTTGTTTACCAGTCTAGTTGGATGTTTTACCCTGATTAGTGCCGAAATGTCACAGAAACCGCCTGTGAGATAAATCCTTACAATGGTTAATTCCTTAGAACATTACAAACGCAGAACAACACTTTAGTTCACAAAAGCACACTGTGCTTCCTATCCTGGTTCAAGTAACTCTAAAGCTGAAATCACTAGGTAGCAAAAAGAGTTTCAACAACTCACAGAAAAGCATTTAAGGCCCAAACTGAAAAATAAATTCCAAGGTTTTTAGGCATGTTGGTACCGAGGTTTCTTTGTGTAATTCCAAATGAAACTCTGACAAAATGATTGTCCCTCTTGTTGCCCCTCTCGCTCCCCAAATTTGGGTCAATCCCACCATCAACCGGGTTTTATCGTTTAGAGCCTATTGGGGATGTTTTATCCCTGATTAGGGCAAATTTCACTGAAAATTCCTGTAGTTTAATTCCTCAATGGTTAAAGCAAGAACGTTGAAAAATGCTAGAAAAGCACTTCACATCCACAAAATCACACTGAGCTTCATGTCCTGATTCAAGTATCTCATAGCTGAATCACTAGGTAACAAAAGATTTTCAAAAGCTCACAGAAAAGTGTTAAAAGCAAACTGGAAAATAATTCCATGTTGTCTTAGCTTGTGGGTACTAGGATTTATATTTGTGTATTTCAAAGAAAACTCTGACAAAATGAATCTCTCATGTGCCCCTCAAGGGCTCCCCAAGTTATTGGTCATCACCTCTCACCTTCAAGTGATGTTTAGTTTAACAGTCTATTGGATGATTACCCAGATTAGGCGGAAAATGCCAGAAAACGGCCTGTGAGTATTAATTCTTAAATGGTTAATGATAGAACTTTAAAAACGCAGAACAAATACGAACACTTCTGAGTTACACAATAGCACACTGTGCTTCTGTCCTGGTTCAAGTATCACAAAGCTGAATCACTAGGTAGCAAAAGAGTTTTCAAACTCAACAGAAAAGCATTTTAGGCCAAGCTGGAGATAATTCCATGTTTCTTAGCTTGTGGGTACTGGGAGGTTTTCTTTGTGTATTTCATGAAACTCTGACAAAATGATTCTCTCTTGTGGCCTCTCATGGCACCCCAAATGTTGGTCAAAAAATCCACCATCACGGGTTTTTTGTTTAGAGCCTATTGGATGTTTTACCCTGATGTAGGCGATTTTGCACTGAAAAACGCCTGTGAGGTATACTTCTTACAATGGATAAATGCTAGAACATTAAAAACGCAGAACAAAGCCACATCAGTTTCACCAAGAGCACACTGTGCTGCTGTATACTGTTCAAGTATCTCACAAGCTGAATCACTTCACTAGGTTGCAAAAAGAGTTACCAAACTCACAGAGAAAAAGAGATTTAGCCAAAAACTGGAAATTAATTCCAAGTTTCTTAGCTTCTGTTGGTACAGAGGTTTCTTTGTGTGAATTTCAATGAAACCTCTCACACAAAATGATTCTCTCTCTGTGAGCCCCTCAAGGCTTCCCACAAATTGGTCAATCCCACCATCAAGGGTTTTGTATTTTTGTTTAGAGCCTATTGGATGATTACGCCACCCTGATTAGGCGAAATTTCACTGGAGAAACACCTGTAGTTTAATATTCCTCAATGGTTAAAGCAAGAACGTTGAAAATGCAGAAAAGGCATCTTCACATCACAAGTGCACACTGTGCTTCTGTCTCCATGGTTCAAGTATCTCAAAGCTGAATCACTAGGTAGCAAAAGAGTATATCAAACTTCACAGACAAGCGTTTTAGGAGCCAAAAGGAAAAATTACCATGGATACTTAGCTTCTGGTGTCACATAGGTTTCTTTTGAGTATTTCACTGAATGAAAAGTCTCTGAAAAAAAAAAAGAATCTCTCCTGATGCCCCTCCAGACTCACTAAATTTGGTCCAACGCACCATCAAGGGGTGGTTTTTGTTTAGAGTTCTATTGGATGTTTTACCCTGATTAGGCGAAATTTTACTGAAAAAACCGCCTGTGAGTTTTCATTCATCACATGGTTAATGCTAGAACGATGAAAATGCCGAACAAGCTCTTTAGTACACAATAGGCACACTGTTCTTCAGGTGTCCTCATTCAAAGTTTATACAAAGCTGAATCACAAGGTAGACAAAAGAGTTTCAAACTCACAGAAAAAGCGTTTTAGCCAACGGGAAACCTAATACCCATGTTTTCTTATCTATGTGGGAACTAGGTTTCTTTTGTATATTTTCAATGAAAGTCTGACAAAATGATCTGCTCTCTGTGCCCCCTCATGGTGCTCCCCAAATAGAAGTCAACCATCCACCAACACGGGTTGATTTTTGTTAGAGCCTATTGGGATGATTACCCTGATTAGTGCAAATTTCAACTGAAAAACGCCTGTAGTTTAATTCTTCCTCAATGGTTAATGCTAGAAACGTCTGAAAACGCAGAAAAGCCACTTCAGATCACAGGCGCACACTGTGCATTATGTCCTAGGTTTCAAGTATATCATAGCTGAAATCACAAGGCTAGCAAAAGAAGGTTTCAAACTCAGAGAAAGAGGCGTTTTAGCCAACTGGAAATAATTCATGGTTCCTTAGCTTGTGGGTACTAAGGGTTTCTTTGTGTAATTCCCATGAAAACTCTGACAGAATTGATTTCCTCTCCATGTTGCCCCTCATAGGCTAACCACGTTTTGGTCATATCCACCAACAAGGGTTGTTTCATTTATGTTGTCTATTGGATGGTTTTTAGCCCTGATTAGGCGAATTGCCCTGAAAACGCATGTAGATTCATTCTTCAATGGGTTACAAGCAAGAACCTTTGAAAATGCATAAACAAGCACATCATATCACAAAAAGCAACAACGGTGCTTACTGTGCCTGGTTCAAGTATCATCAACAGCTGAACTCACTAGGGTCGCAAAAAGATTTTGCAAACTCACAGAAATGCGATTTTAGCCAAATGGAAAATAATTCCATGTTTTCTTAGCTTGTGGGTTACAAGGATTCATTGCGTTTTTCAAAGAAACTCTGACAGAAATGGAATCTCTCTTAGTGCCCCCTCATGGATCCTCCCAAATTAGGTCAATCTCTACCATCACGTGTTATTTGTTTAGAGCCTATTGGATGTTAACCACTGATTAGGCAATATTTCCCCCCACTTGAAAACGGCCCTGTAGTTTAAATTCCTCAATGGTTAAAGCTAGAACGTTTAAAAACGCTAGAACAAGCACTTTTTAGAATCACAAAACACACTGTGCATCTGTCCTGGTTCAAGTATCCTCAAAAGCTTGAATCACTAGGGAGCAAAAGAGTTTCAGACTCCAAAACAAAAAACGCGATTTAGCCAACTGAAAAATAATTCCATGTTTCTTAGTAATCATCTGTGGGGTACGAGGTTTCTTTGTGTATTTCAATGAATCTCTGGACATGAGGAGTAATGCTTCTCTTTTGTGCCCCTCAAGTTTCCCCAAAAATTGGTCAATTCCACCCATCCACGGTGTTACTTGTTAGGAGCACTATAGGAAATGTTTATACCTAGATTAGGCGAAATTTCCCTGAAAACGCCTGTAGTTTAAATTGCTTAAAAATGGTTAAAGCTAGAAACTATGAAAACGCAGAAAAGCAACTTCCGTATCACAAAAGCACCACTGTGCTTTTGTATACCGGTTCAAGTATCTCAAAAGCTTGAATCACATAGGTAGCAAAAGATTTTCAATCTCACAGTAAAGGGTTTTATCGAACTGGAAATATAATTCCCATGATTTTTTTAGCTTGTTGGAATTTAGGTTATCTTCTTTGTGTATTTCAATGAAACTCTGACAAAATGATTGTCTCTTAGTGCCCCTCATAGGGCTCCCCCAAATTTGGTCAATCCCACCAAGCACGGGTGTTTTTGTTTAGAGCCTATTGGATGTTTACACTCCTGATTAGGCAAATATCCACTGAAAATTCCTGTAGTTTTAAAAATTCCTCAATGCGTTAACTGCTAGAACCGTTGAAAATGCAGAAAGCACTTCACATCACAAGGGGTGCACACTGGCTTACTTTCCTCATTCAAGCTATCCATAGCAAGAATCAACTAGGCACGCAATACAGAGTTTCACAAACTCACAGAAATAAGTGTTTTAGGCGAACTGGAATTAATTCCATCGTTTCTTAGCTTCCTGGGCATCTAGCGTTTTATTTAGTGTATTTTCAAATGAAAATTCTGAAAAAAATGATTCTCGCATGTGCTCCCTCAAAGCAAATTAATTCCCCATGTTTGGTCATCCCTCCATCAAGGAAGTTTTTTGTTTAGGAGTCCTATTGGATGTTTAACCCTGATTAGGCGAAAATGCTTGAAAACGCCTGGTGAGTTTTAATTCCTTAAATGGTTAATGCTAGATACTATTAAAAACGCAGAACAAGCCCTCCAGATCACAAAAGCACACAGTGCTTCTGTCCTGTTTCAAGTATCGTCCAAGCTGTAAATCACTAGGTAGCAAAATAGTTACCAAAATCACAGAAAAAGCTATTTTAGCCAACCTGGGAAAGTAATTCCATGTTTCTTTAGCTTGTGGGTAACTAGGTTTCTTTTGTGTATTTCAATGAAACACTGACAAAAATGACTTCTCTTTCTTGGGCTCCTCATGGCTCCCCAAAGTTAGGTCCAATGCACCATCACAGTGGTTTTGGTTTTTAGAGCCTATTGGATGTTTACCCTGATTAGGGCAAAATTTTCACTGTAAACGCCTGTAGTATAATTCCTTCAATGGTTAATGCTAGAACGTTGAAAAATGGCAGAAAAGTCAATTCAGATCACAAGAGCACAACAGTGCATTCTGTTCCTGGTTCAAGTATCCTCAAAGCTGGAATCACTAGGTCGCAAAACAGTTTTCCAAAACACACAGAAAAGAGATTTAGCCAAATGTAAAATATTCCATGTTTCTTTGCTTGTTGGGTACTAGGGTTCTTTGTGTATTTCAATGAAAAAGCTCAGACAAAAATGATTCTCTCTTGTGCCCCTCATGGCTCCCAAAATTGGTCCATCCACCATCAAGTGTTTTTTGTATTTAGAGGCCTATTGGAAAGTTTACCCTGATTACGGCCGACTTTCACTGAAAAACGACCTGTAGTATTAATTTCCCTCAATGGTTAATGGTAGACAACGGTTTAAATGCGAAAACAAGCACTTCATAACACAAAAGCACACAGTGCTTCTGACCAGGTAGCTAAGTATCTCAAAGCTGAATCACTATGTAACAAAAGAGTTATCAAACTCAGAAAGAAAAACGATTTAAGCCAACTGGAAATAATTCCCAATTGTTACTTAGTCTTGAGTGTAACCTAGATTTCTTATGTGTATTTCAATGAAACTCTGGACATAATGAATTCCTCTCTTGTGCCCCTCAGGGCTCCCCAAGTTTGGTCATCTCACCATCAAAGGGTATACTTGATTAAAGCCAATTGGAGGTTTACCCTGATTAGAGCGAATTTGCACTGGACAAAAACGCCTGTTAGTTTAAATTCCTCAATAGGTTAATGCTAGAACTTTGAAAACGCAGAACAACCACTTCAGATCACAATCAGCTAACAACTATGCTTCTATCCTGGTTCAAGTAACTCAATAGATGAATCACTACAGGAAGCAAAAGAGTTTTCAAACTCACAGAAAAGCATTTTAGCCTAATTGAAAAAATTAATTCCATGTTTCTTAGCACCTGGGTCCGAGGTTTCTTTGCGTATTTCAATGGAAACTCTGAAAAAATGAGTTCTTCTCTTGTGCCCTCATGGCTCCCCAAAATAGGTCAATCCCCATCACGTGTTTTTTGTTTAGGAGCCATCGGATAAAAAACCCTGAAAAAAAAAAATTTCAAAAAAAACGGGCCTGGTAAAAAAAAAAAAAAAAAAAAAATTCTTCGAAAAAAAATAAAATGCAAAAAAAAAAAAAAAAAATCTAAAAAAAAACCACGTAAAAAAAAAAAAAAAAAAAAGTATAAAAAAAAAAAAAAAATAAAAAAAAAAAAAAAAAAAAAAAAAGAGAAAAGCGTTTTAGCCAACGGAAATAATTCATGTTTCTTAGCTTGTGGGTATAGTTCCTTTGTGTATTTCAATTGGAAACTTGAAAAATGATTCTCTCATTTTTGCCCACTCAAGGCTCCCCACGTTTTGTCAATTCCCCCATCAAGGGTGTAACATGTTTACATCCTATTGGATTGTTTTACCTTGATTATGCTGCGAATTTCACTGAAAACTCCTGTGAGTTTAATTTCTCAAATGGTTTAATTCCAGAACTTTAAAAATGCAGAACAACACTTCAGATCACAAAAGCACACCGTGCGTCTATACTGGTTCAAGTATCCTCAAAGACTGAATCACTAGGTAGCAAAAGAGTTTTTATCAAGAAATCTCACAGAAAAAGCATATTTAGCGGCAACTGTGAAATAAATATCCAGGTATCAAAGCTTTGAGGGTTCAAGGTTTCTTTGTGTATTTCAATGAAATTCTGAAAAAAAATGAATCTCTCATTGTGCTCCTCATGGCTCCCCAAGGTTTGTTGGTCATCCCACCATCACGAGTTTTTTGTTTAGCAGCCGATTGGGATGTTTTACCCTGATTCGGCGAAAAATGCACTGGACAAATTCATGTAGGTTTTAATTCCTCAATGGTTAAAAATGCTAGAACTATGAAAACGCAGGAAAAGCACTTCAGATCACAAAAGCACACTGTGCTTCTGATCCTGAGTTCAAGTATCTCATAGGTGAATCACTAGGTATGCAAAAGAGTTTCAAAAACTCACATAGACAAGTGTTTTAGCGAAATGGAAATCATTTCCATGTTTTCCTTAGCTTCGAGCTGGGTCACTAGATTTCTTTGCGTATTTCAATTGAAACTCTGAAAAAAAAGATTCTCCTCATGTTGCCTCTCAAGACTCCCCAAGTTAGGTCAATCCCTCCATCAAGTGTGTTTTGTTTTCGGAGCCTATTGGAAGTGTACACCCTGATTAGGCAAATTATGCACTGGAAAAAACCGCCTGGGAGGATTAATTCTTAAATGGTTAATTCTAGAACGTTGAAAAAGCAGAACAACACTTCAGTTCACAAGAGCACACTTGTGCTTCTGTCCTGGTTCGAAGTATCCTTCAAATCTGAATCACTAGTTAGCAACAAGAGTTTCAAACTCAGAGAAAAGCGGGTTTTAGCCAACTGGAATTAATTCCATGTTTCCTTAGTCTACTGGGTACTAGGGTTCTTTGGTGTATTTCAATGAAACTCTGACATAAATGATTTCTCTCATGTGCCCATCAAGGCTCCCCAAGTTTGGTCATTTCCCACCATTACGTGTTTTTTGTTTAGAGCCTATTGGATGTTTACCCCTGAATTAGGCGAAAATCACCTGAAAACACCTGTATTTTAATTCCTCCAATTGGGGTAAAGCTATAACCTTTAAAAATGCAGAAAAGCACTTCATATAACAAAAGCACACTGTGCTTCCTGTCCTGGTTCAAGTATTCTCAATGCTTTATCACTAGGTAGCAAAAGAGTTTCAAAACACACCAGAAAAGCATTATTAGCCAAATGGACCTAATTCCCCATGTTTCTTAGCATCTAGGGGTTCTAGGTTTATTTGTGGATATTCAATGAAACTCTGAAAAACGGATTCTATCTATGTGGCTCCCTCAAGACTCCCTACGTTTTGTCTTCGCTCCATCAAGGGGTGTTTTGTTTACAGTCTATTGAAAGTTTACCCTGATTAGGCGAAAATTGCCTGAAAACGCCTGTGAGTTTAATTCTTAAATGGGTTTAATGGTAAGAACCTTAAAAATGCAGAACAACACTATAGTACACAAAAGCACACCTGTGCTTTCTATCCTGGTTGAGTATATCAAAGCTGAATCACAAGGTAGCAAAAAGAGTCTTCAGACTCACAGAAAAGCGAATTAGCCAAACTGAAAATACTTCCATGTTTTCATAGCATCTTGTAACGCAGTGTTTCTTTGAGTTGTTATTTCAATTGAAAACCCCTGACAAAATGTTTGTCTTTTGTGGCCTCTCAAGACCACAAGTCTCCCCATATTTAGGTCAATTCCACCATTCATGTGATACTTGTTTAGAGCCTATTGGGCTGTTTAACCCTTGATAAGGCAAATATCACTGAAAACGCCTGTAGTTTAATTGCACAATGGGTAATGCTAGAACGTTGAAAATGCAGAAAAAAGCGAACTTCACATCACAAGAGCACACTGTGCTTTTGTCCTCACTCAAGTAACACAAAGCTGAAATCATCTAGGTAGCAAAAGAGTTTCAAACCTCACCAGAAAAATCATTTTAGCGAAACTGGAAATAATTCGCAGGTTTCATAGCTTTTGGGTTCTAGGATTTCATTGTGTAATTCTCAATGAAATTCTGACAAAAATGATTCTCTTCATGTAGCTCCCTCAAGGCACCGCCAAAGTTTGTTCATCCCACCATCACGGGTTTTTTGTTTTAGCGCCCTTAATTGGATGTATTACCCTGATGAAGGCGAAAATGCACTGAAAATTCCAGTAAGTTTGATTCCTTAAATGGATAAATGCTAGAACTTTGAAACGCCAGAAAATCACTCCAGATCACAAAAGCCACACTTGAGCTTCATATCCAGGTGCACAGTATTCTCACATATCTAGAATAACAAGGTAACCAAAATAGTATTCAAACTCACAGAAAAGCTGTTTTAGCTAACTGGAAAATGATTCCATTGTTTCTTAGCTTGTGGGTACAAGGTTTATCTTGTGTTATTTTCAATGAAACTCAGAAAAAAAAGATTACTCTCAATGTGCCCATCAAGACTCCCCAAAATTGGTCAATGCCCTCCATCACAAGTGATTTTTTTTTTACAGTCTATTGGATGTTTACCCAGATTAGGCGAAATTTCACTGAAAAACGGCCTGTGGAGGTTATAATTCCTCAATTGGTTAATGGTAAGGAACGTTGAATTAAAAAAAAAAAAAATTTTGGCAGAACATAAACACTTATAGTATCACAAGAGCACCACTTGGTTCCCTTCTGACCTGGTTCAAGTATATCAAAGTCCAGAATCACTAGGTAGCAAAAGAGTTTTCAAACTCAGAGAAAAGCGATAAAGCCAAATGGAAATAATTCCATGATTCGTAGTTATGGTGGGTACCTAGGGTATTCATTGGGTATTTCAATGAAACGTACTGACATAAATAGATTATCTCATGTCGCCCCTCATGGCTCCCCAAGTGTGGTCGATTTCACACTTCACGTGTTTTTTGTTTGATAGCCAAT
Source organism: Tamias sibiricus (assembly GCA_025594165.1). Classification (NCBI taxonomy): domain Eukaryota; kingdom Metazoa; phylum Chordata; class Mammalia; order Rodentia; family Sciuridae; genus Tamias; species Tamias sibiricus. The sequence continues at coordinate 46,843 of JAKELJ010000066.1, forward strand.
TGGGATGTTTACCATGATTAGGCGAATAGTCACTGAAAACGCCTGTTAGTATAATTTCCTTAAATTGGTAAAGGTATAGAACTTTAAAAAACGCCGAAAAAGCACTTTCATATCACAAGACGCCACACAGTGCTTTTGTCCTGGATCAAGTAATCTCAAAGCTTTATCACTAGGTAGCAAAAAGAGGTTTCAAACTCACAGAAAAGCATTTAAGGCCAAATGGAAAATAATACCATGTTTCTTAGCTTGTGGGTACTAGGTTTCCTTTTGTGTATTTCAATGAAACTCTTGAAATAAATGATTCTCTATGGGTGCCCCACAAGGCTCCCCACGTTTTGTCATACCTCACCATAACGGGTGTATTGTATACAGTCTATTGGATGTTTTACCCTGATTAGGCGAATTAGGCACTTTAGAAAACGCTCTGTGTGTTAAATTCTTAAATGGTTAATTCTAGAACTATTAAACCGCCAGAACAACACTTTAAATCACCAACAAGAGCACACTTTGCTTCTAATACTGGTTCAAGTAACTCAAAGCTGAAATCAACTAAGGTAGCAAAAAGAAGTATTCAAACGTCACAGAAAAGCGATTTTAGCCAACAGAAGAAATAATTCCATGTTTCTTAAACATACTGGGTAACGAGGTTTCTTTGGTGTATTTCAATGAATCTCTGACAAAATGATTCTCTTTTGTGCTCCACAATGGGTTCCCCAAGTTTTGTCAATCCCACCATCAACATGTTACTTGTTAAAAGCCTATAGAATGATAACTTTGATTAGGCGAAAATTGCACTGAAAATGCCTGCTAGTTTAATTTCATAAAATGGTTTAATAGCTAGAACTTTGAAAATGCGCAGAAAAGCCAACTTCAAGATCACAAGGAAGCACACTGTGCTTCTGTTACATGGTTTCAAGTATCTCAAATGCTGAATCACTAGGTAGAAACAAGAGTTTCAATCTCACAGAAAAGCATTTTAGCAAACTGGAAATAATTCCATAATTCATAGCTATGTGGGTATCAAGGTTTCTTTGTGTATTTCAATGAAACTCTCCAAAAATGATTTTCTCTTGTGCCCCTCCATGGGTCCCCAAATTAGGGTCAATGGCCCCCATCACGTGTTTTTTGTTTAGAGCCTATTGGGATGTTTTACCATGATTAGGCGAATTTCACTGAAAATTCCTGTAGTTTAATTCCTCAATCGTTAAAAGCCTAGAACGTTTTGAAAATGCCAGAAAAGCACTTCAGAACACACAGAGCACACTGTGCTTCCTTTCCTGGATCAAGTATCTCAAAGCTGAATCTCACTAGGTAACAAAACATTTTTCAAACACACTAGAAAAGTGTTTTGGCGAACTGGAATTATTCCATGGTTTCTTCGCTTCCATGTGTACTAGAGATTTATTTGTGTTATTTTCAATGAAACTCTGAAAAAATGATTCACATCATGAGCCCCTCAAGACATCCCTCAAGTTAGGTCATCCCATCCATCACGGAATTTTTTGTATACAGCCTAATGGATGTTTACCCAGTTTAGGGCGAACATTTCACAGAAAAAAGCCTGTAAGTTTAATTCTTTAAATTGTTACTTCTTAGAACTAATAAAAACGCAAGAAGCAACACTTTAGATCACAAAAGCACACAGTGCTTCTGTCCTGGTTCCAGTATCTCAAAGCTGAATTCACTAGGTAGCAAAAGATTTTCAAACTCACAGAAAAGCGTTTTAGCCAACTGGAAATAATTCCATGTTTCTTAGCTTGTGGGTTACTAGTTCGTATTTGTGTATTACAATGAAACTCTGACAAAATGATTCTCTCATGTGCCCCTCAAGGCTCCCCAAGTTTGGTCAAATCCCACCATCACGGGTTTTTTTGTTTACAGAGCCTATTGGTTGTTTACCCTGATTAGGCGAAAATGCACTGAAAACGCCTGTAGTTTAATTCTTCAATGGTTAATGCTAGAACATTGAAAATGCAGAAAAGCACTTCAAGATCACAAAGCACAACGAGTGCTTCTGTCCTGGTTCAAGTATCTCAAAGCTGAATCACTAGGTAGCAAAAGAGTTTCAAACTCACAGAAAAGCGATTTAGCCAACTGGAAATAATTCCATGTTTCTTAGCTTGGGGGTACTAGGTTTCTTTGTGTATTTCAATGAAACTCTGACAAAATGATTCTCTCTTGTGCCCCTCATGGCTCCCCAAATTTTGGTCATCCCACCATCACGGGTTTTTTGTTTAGAGCCTATTGGATGTTTACCCTGATTAGGCGAATTTCACTGAAAACGCCTGTAAGTTTAATTCTCAATGGTTAATGCTAGAACTTTGAAAATGCAGAAAAACACTTCAGATCACAAGAGCACACTGTGCTTCTGTCCTGGTTCAAGTATCTCAAAGCTGAATCACTAGGTAGCAAAAGAGTTTCAAACTCACAGAAAAGCGTTTTAGCCAACTGGAAATAATTCCATGTTTCTTAGCTTCTGGGTACTAGGTTTCTTTGTGTATTTCAATGAAACTCTGAAAAAATGATTCTCTCATGTGCCCCTCAAGGCTCCCCAAGTTTGGTCATCCCACCATCACGGGTTTTTTGTTTAGAGCCTATTGGATGTTTACCCTGATTAGGCGAAATTTCACTGAAAACGCCTGTAGTTTAATTCTTCAATGGTTAATGCTAGAACTTTGAAAATGCAGAAAAGCACTTTTCTAGATCACAAGAGCACACTGTGCTTCTGTCCTGGTTCAAGTATCTCAAAGCTGAATCACTAGGTAGCAAAAGAGTTTCAAACTCACAGAAAAGCGTTTTAGCCAACTGGAAATAATTCCATGTTTCTTAGCTTCTGGGTACTAGGTTTCTTTGTGTATTTCAATGAAACTCTGAAAAATGATTCTCTCTTGTGCCCCTCATGGCTCCCCAAATTTGGTCAATCCCACCATCACGGGTTTTTTGTTTAGAGTTATTGGATGTTTACCCTGATTAGGCGAATTTCACTGAAAACGCCTGTAGTTTAATTCCTCAATGGTTAATGCTAGAACTTTGAAAAAACGCAGAAAAGCACTTCAGATCACAAGAGCACACTGTGCTTCTGTCCTGGTTCAAGTATCTCAAAGCTGAATCACTAGGTAGCAAAAGAGTTTCAAACTCACAGAAAAGCGTTTTAGCCAACTGGAAATAATTCCATGTTTCTTAGCTTGTGGGTACTAGGTTTCTTTGTGTATTTCAATGAAACTCTGACAAAATGATTCTCTCTTGTGCCCCTCATGGCTCCCCAAATTTGGTCATCCACCATCACGGGTTTTTTGTTTAGAGCCTATTGGATGTTTACCCTGATTAGGCGAAAAATCACTGAAAACGCCTGTAGTTTAATTCTTAAATGGTTAATGCTAGAACTTTGAAAATGCAGAAAACACTTTAGATCACAAGAGCACACTGTGCTTCTGTCCTGGTTCAAGTATCTCAAAGCTGAATCACTAGGTAGCAAAAGAGTTTCAAACTCACAGAAAAGCGTTTTAGCCAACTGGAAATAATTCCATGTTTCTTAGCTTCTGGGTACTAGGTTTCTTTGTGTATTTCAATGAAACTCTGAAAAATGATTCTCTCATTGTGCCCTCTCATGGCTCCCCAAGTTTGGTCATCCCACCATCACGGGTTTTTTGTTTAGAGCCTATTGGATGTTTACCCTGATTAGGCGAAAATGCACTGAAAACGCCTGTGAGTTTAATTCCTCAAATGGTTAATGCTAGAACTTTAAAAATGCAGAACAAGCACTTCAGATCACAAGAGCACACTGTGCTTCTGTCCTGGTTCAAGTATCTCAAAGCTGAATCACTAGGTAGCAAAAGAGTTTCAAACTCACAGAAAAGCGTTTTAGCCAACTGGAAATAATTCCATGTTTCTTAGCTTCTGGGTACTAGGTTTCTTTGTGTATTTCAATGAAACTCTGACAAAATGATTCTCTCTTGTGCCCCTCATGGCTCCCCAAATTTGGTCATCCCACCATCAAGGGGTTTTTTGTTTACAGCCTATTGGATGTTTACCCTGATTAGGCGAAAATGCCTGAAAACGCCTGTGAGTTTAATTCTTAAATGGTTAATGCTAGAACTTTGAAAATGCAGAAAAAACTTTAGTTCACAAGAGCACACTGTGCTTCTGTCCTGGTTCAAGTATCTCAAAGCTGAATCACTAGGTAGCAAAAGAGTTTCAAACTCACAGAAAAGCGTTTTAGCCAACTGGAAATAATTCCATGTTTCTTAGCTTGTGGGTACTAGGTTTCTTTGTGTATTTCAATGAAACTCTGACAAAATGATTCTCTCTTGTGCCCCTCATGGCTCCCCAAATTTGGTCATCCCCATCACGGGTTTTTTGTTTAGAGCCTATTGGATGTTTACCCTGATTAGGCGAATTTCACTGAAAACGCCTGTAGTTTAATTCCTCAATGGTTAATGCTAGAACTTTGAAAATGCAGAAAAGCACTTCAGATCACAAGAGCACACTGTGCTTCTGTCCTGGTTCAAGTATCTCAAAGCTGAATCACTAGGTAGCAAAAGAGTTTCAAACTCACAGAAAAGCGTTTTAGCCAACTGGAAATAATTCCATGTTTCTTAGCTTCTGGGTACTAGGTTTCTTTGTGTATTTCAATGAAACTCTGACAAAATGATTCTCTCTTGTGCCCCTCATGGCTCCCCAAATTTGGTCATCCACCATCACGGGTTTTTTGTTTAGAGCCTATTGGATGTTTACCCTGATTAGGCGAAAATGCCTGAAAACGCCTGTGAGTTTAATTCCTCAATGGTTAATGCTAGAACTTTAAAAACGCAGAAAACACTTTAGTTCACAAGAGCACACTGTGCTTCTGTCCTGGTTCAAGTATCTCAAAGCTGAATCACTAGGTAGCAAAAGAGTTTCAAACTCACAGAAAAGCGTTTTAGCCAACTGGAAATAATTCCATGTTTCTTAGCTTCTGGGTACTAGGTTTCTTTGTGTATTTCAATGAAACTCTGACAAAATGATTCTCTCTTGTGCCCCTCATGGCTCCCCAAATTTGGTCATCCACCGAATTTCACTGAAAACGCCTGTAGTTTAATTCTCAATGGTTAATGCTAGAACTTTGAAAATGCAGAAAAGCACTTCAGATCACAAGAGCACACTGTGCTTCTGTCCTGGTTCAAGTATCTCAAAGCTGAATCACTAGGTAGCAAAAGAGTTTCAAACTCACAGAAAAGCGTTTTAGCCAACTGGAAATAATTCCATGTTTCTTAGCTTCTGGGTACTAGGTTTCTTTGTGTATTTCAATGAAACTCTGAAAAAAATGATTCTCTCTTGTGCCCCTCATGGCTCCCCAAATTTGGTCATCCCACCATCACGGGTTTTTTGTTTAGAGCCTATTGGATGTTTACCCTGATTAGGCGAAAATGCACTGAAAACGCCTGTGAGTTTAATTCTTAAATGGTTAATGCTAGAACTTTAAAAATGCAGAAAAACACTTTAGTTCACAAGAGCACACTGTGCTTCTGTCCTGGTTCAAGTATCTCAAAGCTGAATCACTAGGTAGCAAAAGAGTTTCAAACTCACAGAAAAGCGTTTTAGCCAACTGGAAATAATTCCATGTTTCTTAGCTTGTGGGTACTAGGTTTCTTTGTGTATTTCAATGAAACTCTGACAAAATGATTCTCTCTTGTGCCCCTCATGGCTCCCCAAATTTGGTCATCCCACCATCACGGGTTTTTTGTTTAGAGCCTATTGGATGTTTACCCTGATTAGGCGAAAATCACTGAAAACGCCTGTAGTTTAATTCCTCAATGGTTAATGCTAGAACTTTGAAAATGCAGAAAAGCACTTCAGATCACAAGAGCACACTGTGCTTCTGTCCTGGTTCAAGTATCTCAAAGCTGAATCACTAGGTAGCAAAAGAGTTTCAAACTCACAGAAAAGCGTTTTAGCCAACTGGAAATAATTCCATGTTTCTTAGCTTCTGGGTACTAGGTTTCTTTGTGTATTTCAATGAAACTCTGAAAAAATGATTCTCTCTTGTGCCCCTCATGGCTCCCCAAATTTGGTCATCCCACCATCACGGGTTTTTTGTTTAGAGCCTATTGGATGTTTACCCTGATTAGGCGAAAATTCACTGAAAACGCCTGTAGTTTAATTCTCAATGGTTAATGCTAGAACTTTGAAAATGCAGAAAAGCACTTTAGATCACAAGAGCACACTGTGCTTCTGTCCTGGTTCAAGTATCTCAAAGCTGAATCACTAGGTAGCAAAAGAGTTTCAAACTCACAGAAAAGCGTTTTAGCCAACTGGAAATAATTCCATGTTTCTTAGCTTCTGGGTACTAGGTTTCTTTGTGTATTTCAATGAAACTCTGACAAAATGATTCTCTCTTGTGCCCCTCATGGCTCCCCAAATTTGGTCATCCCACCATCACGGGTTTTTTGTTTAGAGCCTATTGGATGTTTACCCTGATTAGGCGAAAATTCACTGAAAACGCCTGTGAGTTTAATTCCTCAATGGTTAATGCTAGAACTTTGAAAATGCAGAAAAGCACTTCAGATCACAAGAGCACACTGTGCTTCTGTCCTGGTTCAAGTATCTCAAAGCTGAATCACTAGGTAGCAAAAGAGTTTCAAACTCACAGAAAAGCGTTTTAGCCAACTGGAAATAATTCCATGTTTCTTAGCTTCTGGGGTACTAGGTTTCTTTGTGTATTTCAATGAAACTCTGACAAAATGATTCTCTCTTGTGCCCCTCATGGCTCCCCAAATTTGGTCATCCCACCATCAAGGGTTTTTTTTTTTAGAGCCTCTATTGGATGTTTACCCTGATTAGGCGAAAATTCCTGAAAACGCCTGTGAGTTTAATTCTTAAAATGGTTAATGCTAGAACTTTGAAAATGCAGAAAAACACTTCAGATCACAAGAGCACACTGTGCTTCTCTCCTGGTTCAAGTATCTCAAAGCTGAATCACTAGGTAGCAAAAGAGTTTCAAACTCACAGAAAAGCGTTTTAGCCAACTGGAAATAATTCCATGTTTCTTAGCTTCTGGGTACTAGGTTTCTTTGTGTATTTCAATGAAACTCTGACAAAATGATTCTCTCTTGTGCCCCTCATGGCTCCCCAAATTTGGTCATCCCACCATCACGGGTGTTTTTTTTAGAGCCTATTGGATGTTTACCCTGATTAGGCGAAAATGCACTGAAAACGCCTGTAGTTTAATTCTCAATGGTTAATGCTAGAACTTTGAAAATGCAGAAAAACACTTCAGATCACAAGAGCACACTGTGCTTCTGTCCTGGTTCAAGTATCTCAAAGCTGAATCACTAGGTAGCAAAAGAGTTTCAAACTCACAGAAAAGCGTTTTAGCCAACTGGAAATAATTCCATGTTTCTTAGCTTCTGGGTACTAGGTTTCTTTGTGTATTTCAATGAAACTCTGACAAAATGATTCTCTCTTGTGCCCCTCATGGCTCCCCAAATTTTGGTCATCCACCATCACGGGTTTTTTGTTTAGAGCCTATTGGATGTTTACCCTGATTAGGCGAAAATGCACTGAAAACGCCTGTAGTTTAATTCCTCAATGGTTAATGCTAGAACTTTGAAAATGCAGAAAAGCACTTCAGATCACAAGAGCACACTGTGCTTCTTCCTGGTTCAAGTATCTCAAAGCTGAATCACTAGGTAGCAAAAGAGTTTCAAACTCACAGAAAAGCGTTTTAGCCAACTGGAAATAATTCCATGTTTCTTAGCTTCTGGGTACTAGGTTTCTTTGTGTATTTCAATGAAACTCTGACAAAATGATTCTCTCTGTGCCCCTCATGGCTCCCCAAATTTGGTCATCCCACCATCACGGGTTTTTTTTTAGAGCCTATTGGATGTTTACCCTGATTAGGCGAAAATTCACTGAAAACGCCTGTAGTTTAATTCTTAAATGGTTAATGCTAGAACTTTGAAAAACGCAGAAAAACACTTCAGATCACAAGAGCACACTGTGCTTCTGTCCTGGTTCAAGTATCTCAAAGCTGAATCACTAGGTAGCAAAAGAGTTTCAAACTCACAGAAAAGCGTTTTAGCCAACTGGAAATAATTCCATGTTTCTTAGCTTCTGGGTACTAGGTTTCTTTGTGTATTTCAATGAAACTCTGACAAAATGATTCTCTCTTGTGCCCCTCATGGCTCCCCAAATTTGGTCATCCACCATCACGGGTTTTTTTTTAGAGCCTATTGGATGTTTACCCTGATTAGGCGAAAATCACTGAAAACGCCTGTAGTTTAATTCCTCAATGGTTAATGCTAGAACTTGAAAATGCAGAAAACACACTTCAGATCACAAGAGCACACTGTGCTTCTGTCCTGGTTCAAGTATCTCAAAGCTGAATCACTAGGTAGCAAAAGAGTTTCAAACTCACAGAAAAGCGTTTTAGCCAACTGGAAATAATTCCATGTTTCTTAGCTTCTGGGTACTAGGTTTCTTTGTGTATTTCAATGAAACTCTGACAAAATGATTCTCTCTTGTGCCCCTCATGGCTCCCCAAATTTGGTCATCCCACCATCACGGGTTTTTTTTTTTAGAGCCTATTGGATGTTTACCCTGATTAGGCGAAAATCACTGAAAACGCCTGTGAGTTTAATTCTTAATGGTTAATGCTAGAACTTTGAAAAATGCAGAAAAACACTTCAGTCACAAGAGCACACTGTGCTTCTGTCCTGGTTCAAGTATCTCAAAGCTGAATCACTAGGTAGCAAAAGAGTTTCAAACTCACAGAAAAGCGTTTTAGCCAACTGGAAATAATTCCATGTTTCTTAGCTTGTGGGTACTAGGTTTCTTTGTGTATTTCAATGAAACTCTGACAAAATGATTCTCTCTTGTGCCCCTCATGGCTCCCCAAATTTGGTCATCCCACCATCACGGGTTTTTTGTTTAGAGCCTATTGGATGTTTACCCTGATTAGGCGAATTTCACTGAAAACGCCTGTAGTTTAATTCCTCAATGGTTAATGCTAGAACTTTGAAAATGCAGAAAAGCACTTCAGATCACAAGAGCACACTGTGCTTCTGTCCTGGTTCAAGTATCTCAAAGCTGAATCACTAGGTAGCAAAAGAGTTTCAAACTCACAGAAAAGCGTTTTAGCCAACTGGAAATAATTCCATGTTTCTTAGCTTCTGGGCACTAGGTTTCTTTGTGTATTTCAATGAAACTCTGAAAAAATGATTCTCTCATGTGCCCCTCAAGGCTCCCCAAGTTTGGTCATCCCACCATCAAGGGTGTTTTTTTTTACAGTCTATTGGATGTTTACCCTGATTAGGCGAAAATGCCTGAAAACGCCTGTGAGTTTAATTCTTAAATGGTTAATGCTAGAACTTTAAAAACGCAGAAAAACACTTTAGTTCACAAGAGCACACTGTGCTTCTGTCCTGGTTCAAGTATCTCAAAGCTGAATCACTAGGTAGCAAAAGAGTTTCAAACTCACAGAAAAGCGTTTTAGCCAACTGGAAATAATTCCATGTTTCTTAGCTTGTGGGTACTAGGTTTCTTTGTGTATTTCAATGAAACTCTGACAAAATGATTCTCTCTTGTGCCCCTCATGGCTCCCCAAATTTGGTCAATCCACCATCACGGGTTTTTTGTTTAGAGCCTATTGGATGTTTACCCTGATTAGGCGAATTTCACTGAAAACGCCTGTAGTTTAATTCCTCAATGGTTAATGCTAGAACTTTGAAAATGCAGAAAAGCACTTCAGATCACAAGAGCACACTGTGCTTCTGTCCTGGTTCAAGTATCTCAAAGCTGAATCACTAGGTAGAAAAAGAGTTTCAAACTCACAGAAAAGCGTTTTAGCCAACTGGAAATAATTCCATGTTTCTTAGCTTCTGGGCACTAGGTTTCTTTGTGTATTTCAATGAAACTCTGATAAAATGATTCTCTCATGTGTCCTCATCATGGCTTCCCACTTTTGGTCATCTCTCCATCACGGGTGCTTTGTTTAGAGCCTTATTGGATGTTTACCCGATTAGGCGAATTTGCGTGAAAACGCCTGTTACTTTAATTCATCTATGATTTATGCTAGGACTTTGAAAATGCAGGAAAGCACTTTAGTTCACAAGAGCACACTGTGCTTCTCTATTGTTCAAGTATCTCAAAGCTGAATCACTAGGTAGCAAAACTGTTTCAAACTCACAGAAATGCGTTTTAACAAACTGGAAATAATTGCCTGTTTCTTAGCTCTTGGGCACGAGGTTTCTTTGTGTATTTCAATGAAACTCTGATAAAATGATTCTCTGATGTGCCCCCCATGGCTCCAAAATTTTGGTCATCCCACCATCACGGGTGCTTTTTTAGAGACCCTTATGTATGTTTATTCTGATTAGGCGAATTTGCCTGAAAATGCCAGTTATTGTAATACATAAATGGTTAATGCTAGAACTTTGAAAATGCAGAAAAGCACTTTAGTTCACAAGAGCACACTGTGCTTCTGTCCTGGTTCACATATCTCAAAGCTGAATCACTTGGTAGCAAAACAGTTTCAAACTCACAGAAAAGAGTTTTAGCAAACTAGAAATAATTGCCAGTTTCTTAGCTCTTGGGAACGAGGTTTTTTTGTGTATTTCAATGAATCTCTGATTAAATGTTTCTCTCATGAGCTCCTCGTGGCTCCCCAAGTTAGGTCATCCAACAATCACGGGTGTTTTTTGTCTACAGCTTCTTCGATGTTGACACTGATTAGGCGAATTTTACTAAAAACATCTGTTATTCCAACTCCACAATGGTTTATGCTACCACTTTGAAAACTAAGGAAAACTGTTTCTTTCATGGCAGGACAATTTGCTTAATGCCTGGTTCAAGTAGCTCGAAACATAATTGCTTGGGATTGCAAAAGATTCACACTTACAGAAAAAGCGTTCTAGCAACGAGGAAATAGTTGCATGTTTCCTAGCTCTTGAGCACGAGGTTTCTGTGCATATTTCAATAAAACTTTGGTTAAATGATTCTCTCATGAGCCCCTTATGGCTCCCCGTGTTTGGTCATCCCACCATCACGGGTGGTTTTTTTAGAGCCTATTGGATGTTTTCCCTGATTAGGCGAATTTTTCTAAAAACGACTGTTAGTTTAATTCATCAATGGTTTATGCTAGGACTTTGAAAACGCAGGAAAGCACTTTACTTCACAAGAGCACACTGTGCTTCTCTCCTGGTTCAAGTATCTCAAAGCTGAATCGCTTGGTAGCAAAACAGCTTCAAACTCACAGAAAAGCGTTTTAGCTAACTTTAAATAATTGTCTGTTTCTTAGCTCCTGGGCACGAGGTTTCTTTGTGTATTTCAATGAAACTCTGATTCAATGATTCTCTCTTTAGCCCCTAATGGCTTGCCAAGTTTGGTCATCCCACCATCACGGGTGTTTTGTTTAGAGCCTTTTGGATATTTACCCCGTTTAGGCGAATTTGCCTGAAAACGCTTGTTAGTTTAATTCCTCAATGGTTTATGCAAGGACTTTGAAAACGAAGGAATGCCCTTTAGTTCACAAGACCACACTGTGCTTTTCTTCTGGTTCAAGTATCTCAAAGCTGAATCGCTTGTTATCAAAACAGTTTCAAACTCACAGAAAAGCGTTTTATCGAACTGGAAATAATTGCCTGTTTCTGAGCTCTTGGACAGGAGGTTTCTTTGTGTATTTCAATGAAACTCTGATTAAATGATTCTCTCATGAGCTCCTCATGGCTCTCCAAGTTTGGTAATCACATCATCCTGGGTGTTTTGTTTCAGCTTCTTGGATGTTGACCCTGATTAGGCGTATTTGACAGAAAACCTCTGTTTATTTAGTTAAATGAAAGAAACAGTAAACCAAATTAAATGTTCAATTGAAAACATCAACACAGATTAGACCACTTGGAATAAAGGACTTCAGATAATGAAGACAAAATATATAATCTGGAGACAAATGTAGACTGCACAGTGAAAATTGTAAGAAATAATGATCAGTACATTCAAGAAATATGGGATAGCTTGAAAAGACCAAATTTTAGAGCGATTGTTGTAGAGGAAGGTTTAGAGTTCCAAACCAAGGAATGAGTAATTTATTCATCGAAATAATACCAGAAAATTTTGCAAACAGAGGAATGAATGGGAAAATCAAGTTCAAGAGGCTTACTGAACACCAAATATACAAAGTCACAACAGATCTACGCCAAGGCACATTATAATGAAAATGCCTAATATACTGTGCCGGGACTGCTGTGTTATTAATGGGGCCGAGGTCTAACGCTACCCCCCTTTTTGGGCCCTAAAAGGGGGTTCTTTCTGCCAGCAGAAAGAACGTAGCTTACCTGGCGAAGATAGGCTTAGCGGCCAAAATCGCCGTTCGTCTCACCCCGCCTGATTGTCGGACACACGCCACACCCGGGGAGTTTTGTAGAAAGCAAGAGCCACAACTCAAATTTATTGAACAAGGTGCTGCTCTTATATAGGCCCAGAAATAACCAATCCTCGGCCAGTAGGTGGTTCCGGCTCTCATGATACGTCATAGCCACACCCCCTTGCTTAGCCCCGGTCCTCCCAAAGGGCGTTGTAAGCAACCAGAGCCCCATCCCCTTGGCAGACATCGTCCAGAAAGTCCCAACAATTCCCCTTTTTCGTTTTTTTTTTTTTTTCAAAATGGGGCCTCTCCATTTTATATTTCAAAAATGGGATGTCCCATCCTGTAGGGTGTCCAACTCATTCGAGAGTGTGCCTGTCTAGGTTGATTTCTCCTCTCTGGGAAAAATCTTACCCGTCATTGGCTACCACCCTAGCACTTCAGGTGGACACACCTAGGGCCAGCAAGTGGCCAAGTGGAGCACACGGGACACAACAGTCACCTTTGGGAAGGCTTGACTGGGTGGCAAACCTCTGCATCCTGTTAAGGACCGTGGCCAAGCCTGTAGGGCTTTAGCTCAGCGTGACAGCAGACCACCTAGCTGTATCAATCTGGTTAGTTATATAGGGCCAAAAAGTGAACACAAAGACAATGACAATCAGGGATTTTACCAAAGGGAGAAAGTCCACCCATTTAGCAGGGATTTTATCAAAGGGAGAAAGTCCATCCATTTAGCTTAGTTTAAAGGAAGTCTTTTGGCATAATGTCCGGACAATTGTCACAGGAATGGCATTCTTCTTTCAGAGTCCAAAGGAAGTCGTCTAGCATAAAGTCCAGATAATTGTCACAGGAATGGCATAGTCCCTCTTCTCTCATCGCAGAGGGTTGAGATACTGACAAAGAAGGAGTCCAAGATAGTGTTTTTGATGAATTTTGGAATGGATGTGATGATGAGAAGTTTAATCACAACAGGACAGGAGGTTTGTCACGGTGTTTTCATTTCTGTGGAAAAAAAAAAGGATCACTCCTCAAGAGCTTGTGCTCCTGGGTAGTCATTTTGATCGGATTGGCAGTATTTGAGATCTCTGGCAGGCACCCATATAGGGTTTTGTTCTCCCATTGGGAAGACACATCCAAAACCTCTGCCAGCACTTATTAACGGATCGGGACCTCTCCAGAATCCAGTTAATGGGTCTTTCCATCGGACCTCAACTTTTACATAAGGCGTTTGGTTAGACCAGTGTCTTTGAAATGCAGACAGAGGCTGCTGTTTGGAAAAATTTAAAATATTTAAAGTAAGCATAGCTGTTTTCAACTGGTCATGGGGGTTGCTTCCCCCATTTTGTTTTATTAATTGGTCCTTTAGGGTTTTATTATGTCTCTCTATGATGGCTTGTCCTTTTGGGTTATATGGGATCCCTGTGGTATGCTTAATATGCCAAGTTTGGAAGAACTTTTGTAATGATTCGCTCACAAAACAGGGTCCATTATCGGTTTTAACCTGTTTTGGCAATCCAAGAATAGCAAAGCATTGTAAAAAGTGACTTTCAGCATGTTTAGCCCTTTCTCCAGAGTGTGCCGTGGCCCAACAAGCATGTGAATAAGTATCTATGGACATAAATATATATATTTTAATTTTCCAAATGGCACATAATGGGTTACATCAGTCTGCCAGATAGTGTTGGGCCGTAGGCCTCTGGGATTTACCCCAGGGGACTGGAGAGGTGGGACCTGTAAGAAGGGCAAACAGGACTTACATGTCCTTACAATCTTTTTTAAATCTTTTATAGGAACTAAAGGAAATTTATGATGTAGTCCTCTCCAATTTAAATGAGTAAGGTCGTGAAGACCTTGGGCTAACTGAAGGTCTTGTTGATATGGGACTGAAACTGTTAATACACCTGTGGTGGCCAAACGGTCAGCGGCCTGATTTCCCTCAGAGAGGGGCCCAGATAAGCCTTGATGTCCCCTAAGATGTTGGAGGAAAACAGGTTCATTACGCCCCTTTAACAGGGATCGAACCTGAATCATCAGAGGGGTTATAGGATTATTATCTATCTTTATATATGAGGCATTTAGAGTAGGTAATAGGTTAATTACATATAAACTATCTGAGAAAAGGTTCATAGGCTCTTGGACATGGGTCAAGGCTAATGCAACAGCATATAATTCTTTAAATTGAGCTGAACCAGTAACTGCTTCAAAGTATTGTGTCCTTTGACCTGAGGATGGGTGAAATACTACAACTGCTGACCCTTCTTTTCCTCCATCTGTGAAGACATTTACTGCCTTGGGGAGTGGCTTGATGGAAAAAAGGATGGGGGGAGTCCACTCCAGTTTGGGAAAAGAAGAGGTCCATTTGGTTGACCCGTAATGACAGTCAACTTTTCCTAGAAATCCTTCTAAAGCATAGGAGACTCTAGGGTTGTTTCTCCGTATCCACTCAAAGTCTGACAAACGGTAAGGAATTGTTAAAATATCTTGGTCTTTTCCATAATGCCTCAATGATGTATCTCTCCCTTTTATTATAAGATCTGCTAATTGATCTAATTGGGAATAAACTCGAGGTGCTCCTCCCACAGAGGAGTGTATCCACTGTAAGGGGTTACCCATCTGGGTGAGAACAGCTGTAATGAGCTTAGCACCTGAGAAAATCCACAGATATAGAGGTTGCTTTGGTTGGTATCGAGCCAATTGGGCTGAATTGAGGGCATCTTGGACTTTTTGTAATATTGACAGATGACCTTCTTCTAGTATAATCATATCAGAGGGGGATTTTCCCCGTAGCAATTCAAAGAGAGGTAATAAATCTTCAGTAGAGATATGAAGCCATGGTCTTAACCAGTTTAGCTCTCCTAATAGCTTCTGTAACTCTGCCAAGGAATAAGATTTTTGAATGACTAGTTGAGGTTTGAGAGGACAAACTGAGTCTAGGCTAAGTTTTGTCCCCAATATTTTTGAAGGGAGGAATAGTTTGGACCTTGTCATTGGATATGTGTAACCCTCCTTTTTCTAAGAGCTCTCAAAGGGTCAGGTAAGCTGAGCTCAGTTGCTGGACATCAGCAGCTCCCAGGATGATGTCATCCATATAAACATATAGGGTGAGCTGCGATTTTTTCATTAATGGTGACAGAAGACATGAAACATAATATTGACAAAAAGCTGGGCTGTTAGCCATACCTTGAGGGAGAACTATCCATTCATATCGCTCATCTGGCTTCTGAAAGTTAACTGAGGGGATAGAGAATGCAAACTTTTCATAATCATCTGGATGAAGAGGTATTGAAAAATAACAATCTTTAATATCAATAACAATTAAGGTTAAATCTCTTGAGATAGAAGGGATCCAGGGGAGGCCACGCAGAGGTGTGCCAACAATGAACATCCTATCATTAATTTTTCGGAGGTCTTGTAACATCCTCCATTTCCCTGTGACCTTTTGTATAACAAAAACAGGACTGTTCCATGGGCTAAGAGAAGGTCTAATGTGTCCTAGGGCTAACTGTTCTTGGACAATTGCCCTCAAATGGTTTAGTTTTTCAGTAGGAAGGGGCCACTGCTCGACCCAGATTGGGGGGCCATCTCGCCATTGAATGGCAGGAACTTGGGGAGCAGTGGCCCTTAGGATTGGGGGTGAGACCCTATTTGATGATTGGAAGTTTTTCTCCCCCGTATCTTTAGTTAATATGTCATTTTGAAGCTCTCTATGGGTTGTAGTAATGTAAGCTTCAGCTTCTCCTAAGATGTCTTGGCCTAATAAATTAGAGGTTAATCCAAAGGCCACAAGGGGACGAACTTCCCCTTGATTTCCATCTATGTCTCTCCATCTAAGCCAATCTCTGGTTTCTTCTGAATGAGTGTTCCCACCTACCCCAAGTAACTGGGGCCCTGGAATTATTTCCCATTGGGGAGGAATCTCTTCCTTCCTTAGTATAGTATGATCTGCCCCAGTATCAATTAGGCAACGAAATTTCTTTCCTGATATATAAATATCCATCTTTGGTCTAATCCCTGGAACAATAGGAACTGTCCAATGGACCTTAGGGGGACTGTGAGCAGGGGAACCTCCTTGGTGTAACGGGGCTGGAGGATGCCCCTTTAGGAGTTTAAAGGTTTCCCCTGAATATCAAATTTAGATCTGCAAACTTTTTTCCCAATGATATCCTCTTTTACACCTAGGACAAAGTGTTCTAGGGGCAGCTGGACTTTGAGTCTGGCCAGGGGAGCATTCTGGAGGCCGACCAGGGCCATTGGGGCAGTCTTTTTAAAAATGGCCCTGTCGTCCACATTTAAAACAGGTCCCTTTTCCATTTAAAACTGTTGCTAATACCTCAGTATGGGCATTAAGGGCAGTGGTTAATATTTGAGATTGGTGAGTTGTCGAACCCACATCTTTGGTGGCAATAATGCATCTCCCCATAGATCTATCCTTTAACCCGGCACAGGCTAGCTTGTGATCTGTGGTCATCCCTTCCCAAACTAGCATTTTTGCAAATTGGTCTCTCATCGTACCAGGTGGAAGTTTCCTTTGAAGGCTTTTTTCCACTCTCTCAATAAATGTGGCCAGATCCTCATTAGCTTTTTGAGTGATTCCAGCTATAGGAGGCTCTGTAGGGCCTGCCTCTAGCTTTTTCCATGCTGCCAGCCCTAAAGCTCGCACCTGCTCTCGGTAAGGGGCTGGTATTGCTGTCTGTTGAATGCCTGTGGCATATTGGTCACTAATTCCTGCCAGCATTCCAAAGGTTATTGGTATGGGAGGATTCGCAGCTCGGTTCCTCTCAGCCTGCATATGGCATTCATCAGAAAAATATGCACACCATTTAATAAATAAAGGTCCCGGGAGCACGGCTTTGGCTAGATCGTTCCAATCTTTAGTCGTGCGGGCGTGATGGGCTATGCTTTGTAAAATACATTCTGCCCATGGCGAGTTGGGACCATATTCCGACACAGCTTTTTTTTAATTCTTTTAACTCTTGAGTCTCCCAGGGGTACCAAATTTGCGGCCTGTTCCCCCCCCCCCCCCGGATTTAAATGAACTGGAAATGCCATTACAGGTGAAAGCCCACCAGGGGGCGCTAGCAGCTGCTGTGAAATTGGCACCTCTTGGTAAAGCGGTGGGGCAGAAGGCCCGGCAGGGGCAGACTCATAAAATGGTGGATCCCGCTCATAGGGTGGTGAGCCATGTGGCCGATGGCCTTTGTCCTCAGGGAATTTGTTAAAGCTCTCTAAGGGAGGGGCTGTAATTTCTTGATTTTTAGTTTTTCCTAATTCCCTGGAGTGGGATTTCTCTACTTCTAGGGAGTGGTTAGGCTTCTCCAAATCTGCGGACCGGGAGGGACTGTTTAATTCTCTGGACCGGGAAAGACTAGATTTAGATATTTTATTTTCCCGCAGGGCCTGCCCTGCTCTGTTACCTCAATTCGAATGATTTGAGGTGCCTGATCTGTGGGCCCTGCAGATTCTTTTGCTGTTTGCATGAGAGAGCATGCTTTTAGAGCAGATAAAGCTGGATAAACTCCCGGAGGTGGGACTTCCCCGTTTTCATTTTCTCTTCTCTCTTAAAATTTGTTCCGCTTGGTGCCACGTTTTCCATGAATTAAAATCAGCCTTTGAAAGCCAGGGAGCCGCCCGTATTAATGAACTCCAAATTTTTTTCAGCTTGAGTATCAGAAATTTTGAGACCTTGCTTTCTTAAAATACACTGCCATGCCTCGAGGGCTGGGTCTTGAGATTTCTTAAATATTAACGCTTGCCCCATATTAGAGGATACTTTTGCCAGAGAGATGCTGCGTCTCTAACCGTGCTGAGCCTACCGATAATTTTTGTGCCCCATGTTGGGCGCCAACCTGCCGGGACTGCTGTGTTATTAATGGGGCCGAGGTCTAAAGCTACCCTCCTTTTTGGGCCCTAAAAGGGGGTTCTTTCTGCCAGCAGAAAGAAAGTAGCTTACCTGGCGAAGATAGGCTTAGCGGGCAAAAATCGCCGGGCGTCTCACCCCGCCTGATTGACGGACACACGCCACACCCAGGGAGTTTTGTAGAAAGCAAGAGCCAAAACTCAAATTTATTGAACAAGGTACTGCACTTATATAGGCCCAGAAATAACCAATCCTCGACCAGTAGGTGGTTCTGGCTCTCACGATACATCATAGCCAAACCCCCTTGCTTAGCCTCGGTCCTCCCAAAGGGCATGGTAAGCAACCAGAGACCCATCCCCTTGGCAGACATCGTCCAGAAAGTCCCAACAATACTGAACAAAGCCAGAATGTTAAAAGCCACGAGAGAATAGGGGGAAACCAATTAGATTATGTGCAGATTTTTCAACCCAGACCTTAAAAGCTAGAAGATCCTGGAACAACATATTTCAAGTTCTGAAAGAAAAGGGATGTCAACCAAGAATCTTATATCCAGCAAAGTTAAGCTTTAGATTTGAAGATGAAATAAAACCTTCAATGACAGAAAAATGTTAAAAGATATCACAACTCAAAATCCTGCACTAAAGAACATAATGGGCAAAATATTCCATGAAGAAGAAAAAAATAACAATGAAAATCAGCAACAGGAAATATTAAACTAAAGGAAACACCAACCAGAGGAGAAACCAAATCAAGTTAAATACCATAAACAAATAAAAATGTATGGGAAGACGAATCATGTCTGAATAATAACCTTGAATGTTAATGGTTTAAACTCATCATTTAAAAGACACAGACTTTCAGACTGGATTAAAAGAAATGACCCAACTATATGCTGTCTCCTAGAAACTCACCTCATAGAAAAAGACATCAACAGACTAAAGGTGAAAGTCTGATAAAAAATCTTACCACTTACATGGGCTGCAGAAGCAAACAGGGTTTTCCATTCTTATATCAAATAAAGTAGACTTCAATCAGAGCTGAAATTAATGAAATTGAGTCTAAAGAAACAATTGAAAGAATTGACCAAACCAAAAGGTGGTTCTTTGAAAAAATAAATAAAATTGACAGACACTTAGTGATGTTAATATAAAGAAGGAGAGAAAAAACTCAAATTACTAGCATCCATGATGAAAAAGGAAATATCACAACAAAAAAACCTCAGAAATATAGAAGATAATTAGAAATTACTTTGAAAACTTGTACTCTAATAAAATAGAAAATATCGAAGACATGGACAGATTTCATATGAATTGCCCAAACAGGATCTGGAGGCTATACACAATTTAAACAGATCAATTTCAAGTAAAGAAATAGACACAATCAAAAAGCTTCCAACCAAAAAAAAAAAAAAAAAAAAAAAAAAAAAAAAAAAAGCCAGGACTAGACAGGTTCACAGCTGAGTTCAACAAGCCCTTCAAAGAAGAACTAATACCAATGGTCTTCAATTTATTTCAGGAAATTGAGAAAGAGGGATCTCTTTTAGACTCATTCCATGAGGCCAATATTACACTAATTCCAAAGCCAGGCAAAGACAGTCAAAAAAGAAAACTTCAGGCCAATATCTCTAATGAACATAGATGCAAAAATTCTAAACAAAATTCTGGCAAATTGAATACAAAATCATATCAAAAAGATAGTGCACCAAGATCAAGTAGGGTTTATACCAGGGATCCAAGGTTGGTTCAACATATGGAAATCAATAAATGTAATACATCACATCAGTAGACTTAAAGAAAAAAACCATATGATCATCTCAATAGATGCAGAAAAAGCATTTGACAAAATACAGCACCCCTTTATGTTCAAAAAGCTAGAAACAGCAGGGATAACAGGACTGTATCTCAACATTGTAAAAGCTATTAATGTGAAGCCCTAGGCTAACATCATCTTAAATGGAGAAAAATTGAAAGCACTCCCCTCTAAAAACAGGAACAAGACAGGGATGCCCCCTTTCACCACTGTTGTTTAACATAGTACTTGAAACTCTGGTCAGAGCAATTAGATAAAAGAAATTAAAGGGATCCACATAGGAAAAGAAGAACTCAAATTAGCACTATTTGCTGATAATAGGATAATATACCTAGAAGACCCAAAAAACTCTACCAGAAAACGTTTACAACTAGTAAATGAATTTTGCAAAGTAGCAGGATAAAAAATCAGTACCCATAAGTCGAAGGCATTTATGTACATCAGTGACAAATCCTCTGAAAGGGAAATGATGAAAACTACCCCATTTACAATAGTATTAAAAAAAAAAAAAAAAACTTGGAGTCAATTTAACAAAAGAGGTGAAACACCCCTATAACAAAAACTACAGAACACTAAAGAAAGAAATTAAGGCTGGGATTGTGGCTCAGCAGTAGAGTGCTCGCCTAGCATGTACGTGGCCTGGGTTCAATCCTCAGCACCATGTAAAAATAAATACATTGTGTACAACTAAAGTAAATAAATAAATGTTTAAGAAAAAAGAAAGAAATTATAGGAGACCTTAGAAGATGGAAAAGACCTACCTTGTTCTTGGATAGGCAGAACTAATATTGTCAAAATGACCATAATACCAAAAGCACTATACAGATTTAATGCAATTCCAATCAAAATCCCAATGACATTCTTCAAGTAAATATAAAAAGCAGTCATGAAATTCATCTAGAAAAACAAGAGACCCAGAATAGCTAAAGCAATCCTTAGCAAGAAAAGTGAAGCAGGTGGCATCATTATACCAGACCTTAAATTATACTACAGAGTAATAGTAACAAAAACAGCATGGTATTGGCACCAAAATAAACTGGTAGATTAATGGTACAGAATAGAGGGCACAGAGATTAATATATGTAATTTCAGTTATCTTATATTAGACAATGGTGCCAAAAATGTACATTGGAGAAAAGATAGCCTCTTCAACAAACGGTGCTGGGAAAACTAGAAATCAACATGCAACAAAATAAAATTAAACTCTTATCTCTCACCATGCACAAAACTCAAAGTGGATCAAGGACCTAGGAATTAGACCAGAGACACTACGCCTACTAGAAGAAAAAGTAAGCTCTAATCTCCAACATGTCAGATTAAGCCCCAAGTTCCATAATAGGACTCCTGTAGTGCAAGAATTAATATCAAGAATTAATAAATGGGATAGATTCAAATTAAAAAGCTTCTTCTCAGCAAAAGAAACAATCAGTGAGGTGAGTAGAGAACCAATTAATTGGGAACAAATTTTTACCACATGCACCTCAGATAGAGCGCTAATCCCTAGATTATATAAAGAACTCAAAACTCTTAACACCAAAATAAAATAAACCCCAAACCAAAACAAATAACCCAATCAATAAATGGGCCTAGGAACTGAAAAGACACTTCTCAGAAGAATATACACAACCAATCAACAAATACATGAAAAAATGTTCAACATCTCTGGCAATTAGAGAAATGCAAATCAAAACTACTCTAAGATTTTATTTCACTTCAGTCAGAATGACAGCTATTAAGAACACAACAATAAGTGTTGGAGAGGATGTGGGGGAAAGGGCACACTCATACATTGCTCGTGGGACTGCAAAATGTTGCAGCCATTATGGAAAGCAGTATGGAGTTTCCTTGGAAAACTGTGAATGGAATCACCTTATGACCCAGCCACCCCACTCCTGGGTCTCTTCCCAAAGGACTTAAAAGCAGCATACTACAGAGACACAGCCACATCAAAGTTTATAGCAGCACAATTCACAATATCTAGGTTATGGAACCAACCTAGATGCCCTTCAGTAGCTGAGTAGATAAAGAAAACTGTAGTATATGTACACAATGGAATATTACTCATCGATAAAAGAGAATAAAATAATGGCATTCACAGGTAAATGGATGAAGTTGAAGAATATAATGCTAAGTGAAGTTAGCCAATCTCAAAAATCCAAATGCCAAATGTTTTGTCTGATACAAGGAGGCTGATTCACAGTGGGGTTGGGTCAGGGAACATAGGAGAATTAGAGGAACACTAGAGAGGTCAAAGGGGAGGGAACGGAAGGGAGGGGGCAAGGGAGAATGAGGGAAAAAATAGAAGATGGTAGAATGAGATGGATAGCATTATCCTAAATGCATGATTGAAGACATGAATAGTATGAATATACATTGTATATAAACAGTGATACATTAAAAATTGCTCTATATGTGTATTATGAATTGTAATGCATGCTACTGTTATATATACAACAACTTTGAATAAAAAAATTAATACCTCTACATGAGGTTTAAAAAAATATATTTTGATGTTTATTTTTTTTTAATAAATCTTTATTTTGGTGCAAAAGCTGTATACACTTTCAGTAAAAGACATACTTTGAATTATGAATTTTGATCTTTTCTCAGGTGAGTGGAATGTGGTATGACTCTCAGGATGCCAGCTAGTTGTAGCTCCCAGTCAGCCACAAGATTACAAGGGTAAACAATGGACTGTTAGCAACACAGTGTTGCTAAGCTATGATGTTTGGTTTTTGATTTACAATATTTTCACTTTACAATGGGTTAATCTGGGTAAACCCCATTATAAGCTGAGAAGCATCTATGCAAATTTTTAAGTATTTACAGAGTTCGGATATTTCATACAAAGGGAATCCTACATTAATATACTTTCTGTGTATTAAGAGTAATGGCTATTAATGTTTATGCACAAATATTTACATTGACATTTTTTGATTTCTCTTGGGCATATCTAGGAGTGAAATTAATGAGTTATAAGGTAACTGTGTTTAACATTTTTTAGAATTGTAAAACAGATTTTCAAAGTAGATGAAACATTTTATAATCTAAGCAATATTTGTGAAAGTCCCATTTTCTTCACATTTTTGTGGTTTTCATATTGATTAATGATGTTGAGGATATTTTCATGTGTTTGTTAGTCATTACATACCTCTTTTGGAGAAATATCTATTTAGATCCCTTGCCTATTTGAAAAGGTTTCTGTCCTCTTACTGTTAACAAGTTCTTTACATATTCTACATACTAGACCCTCATCAGATATATGATCTTCAATATTATCTCCCATTGTGCAGATTGTCTTTCACTCTCTTCATGGTATCCTTTGAAATGAAAAATTTTACATTTTTCATGAAGTCCAATGTATTTTTTTTTATTTGGTTATTCGTGTTTTAGGTGGTGCTTGTAAGCAATCTTAACCTAATCCAACCTTGTGAAGATTTATTCCTATGTTTTCTTCTAAATTTGATATAGTTTTAGGTCCTACATTTAGATCTGTTTTGAGTCATTTTTGTATATGGTGTATGATAGGACCTCTAGAAACAAAAGACATAATATTTCCATTGTTTAAGAAACTTAGTTTGTAATACTTTATTACAGCAACCATAGCAAACTAATAAGCAAGTATTTCCCCTTCCTGTTATTCTTCCTTCATTCTTGAAGTTTCAGACTTTCATGTAGTATCATTTCCCTTCAGACTGAACACTGTTCTGTAGTATTTCTATTGATCTATTTTCACATTGACTCAATCATTCCTTTATTACCTTTATTCTGCCATTATGCCTGTAATGGGGTGAATTGTGTTCCCTCAAATTCATGTTCAACCGTAAACTTAGAATGTTTCTTTATGTGGAATAAGTGTTTTTGCATATGTAATTTGTTAAGGATCTCAACATAAAATCATCCTGGATTAGGTGGGTCCTAAGTGTGTTCACTTGAGTCTTAATGAGAAAGTAGGAGAAGATTTGAATGTGGAGACACATAGGGGCCCATGAAGATGGAGAAAGAGATTGGAATGATGCTGCCACAAGCCAATGACTGCCAGGAGCTACAGGGGCTGAAAGAGAGGCAAGAAAGTATTCTCCCTTGATTTTCAGACTGCTTGCCTCCAAGGCTGTGGGAAAAGAAATTTCATTTTTTTTTTTTCAGTCAACCAGTTTGAAATAATTTTTACAGCAGTCCTAAAAAGCTAATACAGGTTTGCTTTTGTTCAGTTTGTTTTTTTTCTTTTTAAAATTTGCACTTGGTTCCTCTTTATAGTTCCTATTTTCCCTGCTTTCCCTACCTTTGGCTTTTTTTCATGAGTGTATACTTATACTTTGTGGAACCTAGTTGTAAAAGCTGTTAACTCTGTTGAAAATTACTTCTAACTTGTCAGGTCATACATCTGTTCATTGTCCACTCACCCCAACATTTACCTGGTATTTTTAATGTGGAGTAATTTTGGACTCTGTCCCAGACAGTATGAATACTACTCATGGTCCTATTTTATTTTCACAAGAAATCAACCTAGTTGGTTTTAGATCCCAAGATTTATTTCTCTTTCTGTCACCCTGTTCCCTAAGTTCAGTATGTGCAACTTTGTTAGGCCGTATCTGTGCATCCCAGGCATGCCTGGCTCACACAGCTCATTGCAAGGCTAGGGAGTCCCCTCATGCATCTTCTCTCTTTGGGTGCACCCATGCAATCTTGTCTTCCCAGGGACCCAATTTCCCAGTCATCTAGCCAGAAAGACAGGTTTATTTTAGAATTTTAGTTACCCATGATCTTGCCACCCATTTCGGCATGACTGACATCCTCAGGCAGAGTGGCAAGGTAAAAGAGCAAGAGAAAAGCCACGGAATTCCAATACCTATGCTGGCTTCACCCTTCCCTTCACAGCACAGGGTCCCCCTTTCAACATTCCTCCTACCAGAAAAGGAGTGTGTTCCTCAAAGTTTCCACTGCTTTTACTGTTGCCAAACAATTCTCCAGTTGAAAACAGTCTATTGGCTGAACCAGGAGAATAAAAGAGAACCAGGAGAAGGAGAAGGAGGTGGAAGAAGGAGGAAGAAGAAAGAGAGCGTTTCTGCATTTCCCAGCTTAGAGTGTACCTTTCCTCAGTTCTCTGGCCAGAAAGATGGAGTTTCTCTCTGTGTCTGAATTGCTCACACTTGTTTGTCCTTTCCAATGGAGACCTTCTGTGGGTCAAACATGAGGACTAGAAGATGAAAACAAACTGACCCCCTGGGGAGAAAAAAAACGGGAAATGTTCTCATGCAGATTTCTTCTTCATTCAATTTTGTTTTCCCCTCCTAATTGGCCTGCTACTCTCTGTTCTTTAGGTAGTCACTTTTTGCATTTTCAAGATGCTTTAATTTTGATGTCTGGTAGTTTTTAGTGTGGTACTTGATGACAGAGAGAGGCTATAATCCATTTTCTTTATCTTGTCTGTAGTCAGGAGAAGGTACATCTTCTAATATTTCTATTTTATTTTTCACTTCTGCATGACTACACTCAGGAGATGCTTCAGAGTTTGACTTCAGAGTGCTATTATCACTGGAAATATTTGGTACTTTTAGAAAATCTCAGTTACTTTATTTAAATATTTTGAATATGTGTAAGATGAGTAGAAAAGATTCCGCTGAAGACTGCCCAGTGCACAGACTTGGAAATTATCACTGGTAGGTGATTGTATCAGCAATGTCTGGCATGATATCTGGCTCAATGAATAAGCTCAATGCACATCTTTGTGTACCTGAAGCTCTAGCACTCATTCCATTTGAACATTCTGGTTGCATAGAATTGAAACAAACTCCAAGAGTGAAGGGGGAAGTAGTTGTGAGGGTTCTAGACTCTCATGGAATTCAAGAATGAGAAACAAGAGGTCCACCTCAGCTTTAGAGCTAGGAAACCTGGAAGCCAGGATGTTAGAAAAGACCAAGGCAGCTTCCTTTCCATATGCTTGTTTGACTACACAGGGACTACACAGGGCCTCATATCTACTATTCTGTGTATTTACCTAATCTTCTCCCCTTTCTACAGTGTGTGTGTGTGTGTGTGTGTGTGTGTGTGCGCGCGTGTGTGTGTGTGCATGAGCATATCCTGGTGGGGCAACAATGGAGGGGGGAAGGTCAGCTTCATAGTGACAGTTTTGAGCCATTGCATCAATCTTGCCCAAAGCCAACACTGCCCCTGGCGTGATCCATTTACATGAATCAATCCATTTCGTGTTCTGTTTTTATTAGAGATGGCTCCAAATGTGAAAGGACCCTGGAACAGCATTAGCAATTTATCCTATTTGATCTAAGCTTCTGTCAGTTTTAAGATTATGTTTCCTTCTCTTTCCATGGCCGTTTCTACACTTGCACTCTGGTCTACATCTGACTTGAAGTCAACAGACAAACATGACTCCTCTTTTAAAACTGCCTCCCTGAAGTCAATTTCCAGGGTCCATCTGTTACAAATTGCAGCACTTAATGACCCTGTTGGTAAGTTTTCCCTGTCACGTCCAACTTTCTTGCATCTCTGAACTTCACTGGCGTTTGTGCCTTTTCTCTGGTGGCTGATGACTTAAATAACTCCATGTATATCTTTGCTCATTAAAAATGGTTCAAAATCATCAACTCCCCATCTCTTCACTGGCTTCTTGTGCACAAATATAATAGGTACATATAAAATCTTAGTCCTTCAGTTTATTTTGTTTTAAATTATTATTCGTCATGCCAATGTATTAAGTCTCCTCCTCTAAAATGGACACATCCTAATCTATATTTGTCTCTTCAAGTAGTATTAGATTAACAAAGGACAAAATATTGCCAAATAACAATCAAAAGCTTAGTGTATATTGAGCACCTATTAAACCCAACACTGTTACATATTTTCTGTGTATTCACACATTTGACCTCCACTTAAGACTGTGGAAGATGTGTATAAAACTATTTTTTCTTCCTTTTCATATAAGGAAACTGAGGCCCAGAGAAGTTAAGTAAATAGTTATTAAATGGTAGAAGCAGAACCAGAACCTAGGTGTATCTTACTCTGCAGCTCAAATTATGAATGACTCACCTGAATGTCTCCAGGACCTGTCAGGCAGTGGTCCCTTTAGGAGGGAAGGGTATATACATCATATTATCAAGTAGGGAGAATAGGGAAAAGACCATTTGCAGGGAGCAGTGATAGCTAGACCGCCTATTAAATTTTTGTGTGTGCAGGCACCATATCTCCATGGTGTCTTTGAGTAAATGTGAAGGGTGATTCACCTGATTTATTTAGATTAATAAAATGTTAGCTTAAGAGTTATTAATTTTGGTGCTTAATACTTTCTTTATACCCAAGGGCCAGTGGACATAGCTCACCCATTGTATGTGAGAACAAAGAGGAGTTTCGCATCATAATTAACTGAATGTTTGCTTTTTCTCTCACTTCTGGGCAAAACAGATAATAGAGTTCACCTGGGTATGCTAGAAAAGGGCACTTACCAGGGAGGACCCACCTGGAAGACTGTGGTAGGTGATGTTTAGCTTTGGGTGAACACACAAGCCCTTGAGAGAGTTTAGTGGAAATGCAAACACCCCCTGCAGAGTGATGTCTCAGCAAAGAGCTGGGGGGAGCTGGGCCCTTCTTAGTAGACTCAAGGTAGAGTTGATTGTGGCATGAACCACTGTCTCTTTGGTCTTGGCCAGAGGCCTTTGCAAAGACAGATAACACCTGGCTTAATTTCCCAGGGCAGGGTGGCACTTTAGGAAAAGAGATGATGAGAGTAGTGTGGGACTGCTCTCTTGCTTTTTGAGAGCACAACCTTGATCTGGTGTCAGTGGTGAGAAACACGGAAGGAAGGAAGAAGGCTCATAAGGCTCTTGGTTGGAGTGGGTGCTTTCCTTTTGGCTTCCATGAACATTCAATAACAATGGGATTCTAAAGGGCTCCAGCATAGGAGGAACATGATCAGGGAATTAAATAATAGCCCAGATAAAGTGATGGATTTCCCCCTAATGGAATCTCCTCCCTCCTGCAGCGTTTGGCTCCAGCTGTGTGCATGGCATGGGCAGTAGTGGGAACATTGTGTTCCACATCTGCTTGTCATGATGCTTCATCTGATGCCATATGTCCCCAGTGAATACTGTTTTGTTGTTGGATGTGGTGAGATCCTTACTAGTAAGCCCCAGAGGACACCTGCCTTCCCTGTGACAGCACCACGCTAGGCACGCTCTGGAGGGAGTTCTCTTCCTCTGCTTCAGGCACTGTGAACAGCCCACCACCAGTCCTTGCTGGTGCTGGCAAAGTTAGGGTCCTCCCTGTCTTCTAGAAGCTTTTGAACTGCATGAGGAGACAGGATGTGTCTGTGGAATGCATTAGGTAGCCATATAACAGTGACAGCAAGACAGAAGTGTATGTATCAATGGGCACTGGTCTGTACCAGGGTGTGCAGCAGGGATCTCAGGTCTGTACCAGGGTGTGCTGTGGCTGGGAGCTCAGGGCATAGGAGGTAGGCACTGCGCTGAGGGGCTAGGTCAGGCAAGGGCAGGCAGCTCTGTGCCCTGTGGCACTATGGCCCACGTCAGACCTCAGCTTTCATTTCTCTAATCGGACCCTTGGGGTTGGTAGGGCGAGCTCCTGTGCCTAGGGAGATCTGTCTGGAAGCCTTCCTCCCTGACTAAGTAGCATAGCAACAGCCATGTCTCCCATGTTCAGGCAGCCTGGAGCACCTCACCAGATGATGCTGGACAGTGAGAGCTGAGGTCAGAAAGAATTTTACCTACTGAATGCACCAAAGAGTCCACATGATGTAGATGTACCCAGCGTTTTGTAGAGGAGGGAGCTTTTCATCTTTTGCATAGGAGTTTCTCACAACTAAATTTTGTAAGCAATGGGAAAACATTATCTGAATTAAGGTTACATCAGATGTGTGTTTTCAGAGCACAGTCCACCAAATCTGAGGATTCACCCAGAAGTCATGGCTGTAAGTTGGGGAGGGAAAGACTGACCCTGGAACTTCAACTCTCCCATGATGAGAACCAGCCTATCTCTGGACAGAAGATGGACGCTTCATGGACACTAGGTGCCAAAGATCAGGAAGGTGCTGAACAAGACGTCCATCCCATGACATTCAGTGCATCCCCCTCCTCAGGTGGGCCCAATACTCACAGGCTTTGCTTCATATCTTGACTTTTTCCACAAAGTGGAAAACAAAGTGTTTTTCACCTCCAGTGTAATGGGAATGCTCATTTCATCCCCACTTTGATGATGCCAAGGCTTTCAGTACAATAAAGCACATGGGAAGACACAGTTTCTTCACGGGACAAATGAGACAAAGTGGTTGCTATTGATATCACCTGATCACACGGGGATTGCTGCCCCTGACTCTGGCCTCAGCCCACCTTGTTTTCTCTGCTGGGCAGGCCCAGCAAAGTCTATCAGTACTCTTTCTCCTGGAAGATTTTCTCCACCCTCAGAGTGATAGTGTCCCTCAAAATAGATCCAAAATTAATACCATCTACCTTTGTGATCACACACAATCTGCAAATCACCTCATGCCTGTGATACCCACTGTCCTGAGTGTTGGCACCTGTCTCTAGGGCACTCTGCCATATGTTATTTTTTGCAGGGCATGTGTCAGGGTGACCTGTGGTCAGACATTCTCACTTACAAGGCATTCAAAAGGAACTACACTGTACCAGGAGAGAGCTCAGCCTGTATCAGCTCTCCCTGCATCATGTAGACCTTACCTAGACCTCTGAGTCTGACAACTCCCAGGGTGTATTTCATTGTGGCTATGCAAGGCATGGTCTGAAAGCTGGTCCCTTGTATATGGTGAATTCTGGGGTTTTGTTTCCAGGACACTAATTAAATGTGTGTAAAATCCTTAAAAAGGATCCTTAGAAAAGGATCCCATAGAGTCCACCCTGAACTTTTGGGGACAACTTTAGCAGTCCTGAAAGGAGATACACATAGCTGGGTTTGGTGGCCCACACCTTTAATTTCAGTATCCTGAGGGAATGAGGAAAAAAGGATTCAAGTTCAAGACAGTCTTGGCAAATTTGTGAGATCTTCTTTAATTAAACAACAATAAGTGTCGTGGAAGAATTTCAGTGGAAAAGCACCTTGAGTTCATTTCACACTACTGCAAAAGATTGGAATATTTAATTTAACCATAATGGTTTGAACACCTTGAAAATATGGACATGTCCCCTAAAAATTAACAACTGTGCTCTTCAGTGGTCTGTGTTGTGTCTTTGCATGTTGGCAATGGTGTGTACACAGTCTTAGACCAAGTTTGGCCAAGTAGGCCCAGATGCCGTCATATTCAATTTAGATTAATACCACACATGAAGGTTGACTTCCATTTCATAGATTAGAACAAGAAACCCAAATAAAACCAAACTTCCAAAGACAATTGTTCTGTCTGATTCTGTGTTCCAGGTTCATTTCCATTATTGCCCCAGGAAAAGCAGCACCCTCTCTTGGCCTGGAATCTTCACACCATTTTAGGCACTCTTCTCTGCCCAAACACAGGGTTCTCTCTCTCAGCTCCTACATAATGGCCTGTGTGTGTCTTCTCCACCAGGACCCATATACTTTATAGTTAAGTAGTGCTGGTGGTGACACAGCAATGTCCATGGATTGAGCACTTTTATAATGACATAAATGTTGACTTCTAATTATACTTACAAATGCCATCCTAAAGAATGAAAATATCTTTCATCAGAACAATTGAAATGGACAATTTCAGAGGGGAAGGAAAGGATAGCTCTGCTGGGCTATCTGGCACAGCTTAATGCTCAGGTGCTCAAAGTGTGGGAGGTGCCATGGAGGACCTTAGAACTCGGAATTTGGGGAAAGTTTCCAGCAGGGTGGAGTGGTATTGGCCTAATAGATTTTTGACCTCTTGCATCTGGCATTTTGGTGCCTGAAATGTATGTGGCTACCAGGAAAGCTGGCTCTGTTTGAAAGAATGAGATCACAGACAGATCACTATTCAAACTGAAGGACATTGTTCATTGTACTCTAGCTTACTTAGTGACAGCTTTATTGTCTCCTCTTCCTGGAGACACACAGTGATATCCACCTATATTATGATATGTAAAGGGGTGTTGAGATGAATTCTAGGATGTTTGCCCTTGATATAAACTGGATCAGAATTCCCTGGATCCTGGAATGGGATCCACAAGTTGATGCAGATATATGATAATATTTTGTTTATGTTATTATATGTAATACATAAGACTGAATTTTATATACATATATCACAAATCCAGCCTTTTAAAATAATTGTCACTTTCCAAGTCTCATGAAAGTAAGGAATGTTGCAAGAGAGGATCTGTCTTTATTTGTTTATTGAGTTGCAGTGAATTGCATTAAGTGCCTCAGGATGTAGTTATTTTATGGCAGAGTTTCCTCCCAGTAGTAGGATCTAGCCCAAACAGAAGTGCATTTACATTTATCACTGTATATAAAGTAAAATCAAGTTTTGAGCCGGGCGCAGTGGCGCACGCCTGTAATCCCAGCACTTGGGAGGCTGAGGCAGGAGGATCGTGAGTTCAAAGCCAGCCTCCGCAATGGCGAGGCACTTAACAACTCAGTGAGACCCTGTCTCTAATAAAATACAAAAAAGGGCTGGGGATGTTGCCCAGTGGTGGTTGAGTGCCCCTGAGTTCAATCCCCGGTACAAAAAAAAAAAAAAAAAAAAAAAATCCAGTTTTGAACATATATGTATATAGTTTTACAAATGGAAATGATATCACAATTACTTTAAAGTTTCACTTAACTCTTCTGTTCTCTGGTCTTATGAGAAAACAGAAACTTACTGGCTCATGTTTGTATTGTTCATCAGTTAGGCTGAGATCATCTGGGATCCTTTTGCTGCATGTTTTTAGGTGATGGTTGATAAGATTACTGAACTTCAGAGGGCAACTGGCTGCCAAACAAAGCACTCTGATTCTCTTCCCCAGGATATCTCATAATTAAATAAATTAATGTGGGCTTGTTCTCATGGAGCTGATGGTGTTCTGAAAGAAAAATCATTCAAAATGTTTCCCAAATGATCTCAGCCTGACTGGTGAACAACACACAGGTGAGCTAGTAAATTTTCAAGTGACTTCCTATACAGTGAGAGACAATACAACCACTGTCAGGAAGATGTCAAGATTCAATCACATGTGGTACAGAAATTACCTAAAAACAGCAGCTATCTTATTGGTAGTGTTTTAGTTTCTCTATTTTAAGTTCAAAGTTGGATGTCTCAATATATGGTATCGAATTATTTAGAAACATGTGTAGACATGTATGCCTTTGATGTGGGCTAATATTTTCACAGTACTCCATACCAAATAAGGAAACAAACATCACAAACCTGCCAGCAGGCTCAAGGCAAAATTGCAAATAAGTTTTCCTTTAATGTGCCTATACTCTAGAGTTTGGGATACTGACAAATCTGAAGACCTGTCCCTCCACCTTGTGGGACACCAATTCTTTTAGTTTACAGTGTGGTATCTGAAATGGAAATGGATCTGTGCCCAGCACCTTATGAAAAACAGTGTTCACTTTTGTACACTTTAGGGTTGGAAATGCCAGCTCGTTACCATGCACTGTATCTTCTGTTCTTTGGCCCTCAGGTGAATATTGTTCAGGACAAAAAATGAGTGGTCTGGGCCTTTCACCTTGCTGAGGTCAAGGAATTCATAGCTCTCATACATGGAATGTGGATGTGGTGAACTGAGATGTGCCTGAGACTTCAAGAAGGAATTTTAAAATGAATTTCCAAACATACATATATTCATTAGTAAATTCACATTGTGATTAAATTTCTGTCATACTAATGTGATCAGCATTATGTGGTAGTTATCAAAACATTCACCAAACCTACTGGAAAAATCAGCTTCACCGACTTTTTTGAGTGTCACCAACACTTGATCAGGTACCTTTTTAATTCTGATTGATATGTAAGTGTATTTGTGATTATATTCTTAATACCAACATCCTTGTGATGTGACACATGTGGTGTTCCTTGAGGCACTATTCCTATCATGCTAGACACTTTTTGCTTTCAGTTATTTCTGGTAACTTCTTCATTAACTGCCATTTCCTTATGAAATTAATGGTGATGCATTTTATTTTCTGAAACTGAGAACGCTGATTTTCAGAGAAAGAGTTTTTCTACTTTTATTCATCTTCTGAGTACTCTTGTTTTACATTTGGGAGATTGGCTGATACATTTTCAGCATTTTTTTTCCTGCTCAGTTGAAACCTGGGCATTTTGTTGGCTGGTTTTTCTTACATCTCTTGCATTGAGTGAATGTTGTTTGGTCAAGATTAGGGTCCCATCCTCTACTTTCCTACCTTGTAGATATTGGTGTATTCTGCATTTCCCATCTAAGTTTTTTTTTTAAATATTTATTTATTTGCTTTAGTTGTACACAATGTGTTTACTTTTACGTGGTGCTGAGGATCGAACCCGGGCCGCCCAAGTGCTAGGCGAGCGCTCTACCGCTGAGCCACAATCCCAGCCCCTCCCATCTAAGTTTTTGACTTCAGACTTTATCAAGTAAGGAGTGCTTTGAATAGCTTGGGTCTTTTGCAGTCTAATTTCGGTTTTCTCCTCATTATACTTACCCTGAGGTAAAACTGTGTTTCATGAGGATAGTTTCTAAATAAACACAAATGCAGATGTGAGGAATTGGATAAAGAGAATGGAAAATAATGAAAGGCAACCAAGTGATTTGGACTATGGTGGTGACCACTGTGACCAATTTGAGATCTCTCTGGTTGTACATTTTTTGTGGTTTGTGTGTGTGTGTGTGTTGTGCCAGGAATCGAACCCAGGTCCTCCTGCATGCTAGGCAAGAACTCTACCATTGAGCTACACACCCAGCCCTTGGTTGGATATTTTCTAAGGGACTACATTGTATGTTTCTCAGTTCTCATTTGAACCATTGGAGGGTGACAGTTTGATCTCTCATGTGAGAGTTGACTGTCCGCTGTATGACTGCTCTTACAAAGAGGTGGATTAGTGCTTTTAGACTTGAGAAAATATTACTTGTGGCTGTAAAATTGAGTGTGAAGGCTTAAATTGGTGTGCATCTTGATCCCCATGGAAGGGACTGTTTTCTACATCAGTAACTAGGCTGTTGGTTGTAGGCAGGATCACCCAATTTTCTGTGTACTTCTTTTGTGGCAGTGTTCAAGGAAATTGAAATTCCACTTCCAGTTTCCATTTCCTCTAACTTTACAAGGCACCAACCAGAAGTAAAATCTCAAAAAGAAGCTACAATAGAATGTTTAGTATTTAAAAAATCAATTCATTGTGATTCAACTGATTTTGAGAATAAAATTTTAATTTTTATGTGCTATAGATATTGCATCTTTTAATTTGATGCTGTGGGAAACTTGCACATATAACTATGTTGAACTTAGAGAAGATATATTTCCAGAGAGTAGATATCTATTGATGTGGTAGAAAAATTGCTGTATAATGTTTCTTGATGATTTTTTCTGTATTCTTTACTAAATTAAATACATATCATTAAGTTAGTTTTATCTTCTTGACAGTGTTTTACAACATTTAAAATTTTTGTAGCTATGTTGTAACTAAAAGTAAATGAGCTCATATTTCTCCAATTTTTATTATTAATTAATTTATTTATTTTAATTAGGTATATGTGACAGTAGAATACATTTTGATTCATTGTACACAATTGCTGCACAACTTTTCATTTTTCTGGTTGTACACAATGTAGTATTGCACCATATGTGCCTAGGGTAAGGATGTCCATCTCATTCCACCATCTTTCCTCTACAATCTTATGTGATCCCAGTATAGTTACTTTAAGACATAATTTTCAGCATTTACAATCAAATTTGTCTTTTTCTGATGAGTTTACCAATGGCAAAGTTTTGATTCATTCTAAAATACTCAAACTGCATTTATCCAGGTCATCATCACATATGAAAAGCCTGTAATAGAGGCCATAACAGTGTGACTTATTCATAGGTGATTGTGAGTTGTTTCAGTTTAATTCTGCTTAGTGGTTAATGTGACACTGCAACGTGTTCATTAGAAGCATAGCTCATAAGTCACTTACTATACATTCATTACAAATATGATTCTATGAGGGACTTTTGACATGACAGCATAAAGAAATCCATGAAAGTTCAATCCAGCAAAACGGATGAAAAGAGAAAGAACTGCAGCACCAATTCCAACTATTCATACTTACTGGTCCAGAAATATTGAGCAAGAAAACAGAAAAATAAATGTAAAAACAGGACTATAAAAGGCAATATAAGTAAACACTTTTCTTCTTTATTAATGTATCTTGAAAGCAACAATATAAAACTGCATATATAGTATGTACAATTCTACTAGCACAAAAATAGAAATAGGAAGACCTCACACCACGTGAGAAGCAGTCTCAGGATTATACCTTATCTTCTTTGTCGCACGTTTAGGTGTTCATAAAGAAAAAAAAAAAACATAAAGACATAGGGATTTTCTGCAGCTGAAGTGTTTAACGTATTTATTCTCCCACCTATACATGTACATTTGGCTTGGTTCACAAATAGTGGTTTAATTTTATCAATTTACATTGTTTTTCAAAGAGTGCATTCAAAAGCTTGAGAATTGTGTCTTTTGCAGTGTACCATATGCTTAATGCCAGTTTAATTTTTCAGTTTCTGAAATTAGTCCTCACATGAGCTGAGGAAAAACCATCATTCATTTGCAGATTATCCTGCTTTATTTCTTGATGAATGTGTAGGAACAACTCTCTTTTGTTAATCACCAACTTAACTCTACCAACTTAACTCACATACTGATTAATTTATATTTTAAATTTTACTTTGGAATTTACCTTAGTAAATTAGTTGTCTTCTCCCTACACTAGATAGATTTTCTTATGTATTTTCCATGGCTCTGTCTTTATCTCAGTTACAAAACAGTTTTATTTCATTATTCTTGTTCTTGTTCTCATATTCTTGTTCTGCTGAAGACCAGCTTCAGCAAAGATGTTAAGTTCTTCCCAATTGGTACTGAAGGGAACGTCGACGATATGAAAATAATCCACACACAAGCCAGGTTGTAGAAATCCTTCTACTGTTCTAATTTTTACTTTTCTCAGTATGGCCTCTTATACATCCCAACAAGCACAGTAATTCACATTTTTTCTTAGGGAGGTAACAAAGGAATTTCAGTAAAGAAGATTACAATAAAGGATTTCCAGAAATTAACTATACAATAAAAATTTCCAGTAATTAACTATAGGGGGTTACATTAGGTTTCCAGTAATTAACAATAAGGAATTTCAGGAATTAGCTATAATAAAGAATTTCCAGTAGTTAACTATAAAAGGTTTCAGGAATTACCTAGGGAAGATCAATTATACTAACTACTAATTAATCTTATCTATAGGCAGGGGGAGGTATTCTAAAAATCCTAAAGCTAATGTTAAAAATTCTTAAACTTTAGGTATGTCTGCTCATAAAGTTATATTGCCCTAGTATCTTCTTCAACTGGGCTCATCCTACCAGCTTAGCTAGTTTCTGGCTTTAGATTCCACAGGGCCATTGAACTGGTTTTATTATTGATAATTAAATGTATTAGAACCTGGTGGTCATACAATAGAAATACATCAAGAGTACAGACAAAGCACACAAAGTTAATTCTTGGTGGTCGCATAAAGTGGCATGTCATCCACAAAGAGGAGCCAAGCTCAGACCCCCAGGCATTTGGAGGGAGCTTGGGCTCAAACTCATTTGCATAACCAAGGAAGAACCCAGATTTCTGGATAAGCAGCAGCGCGGACACCTGGCTTGATTCTTGGTTTGGAAGAACTAGGCCCACACAGCCCTGAATTAACAGGTTGGGGGTCAGCTCAATTCCAGGTTGGGGAGATCCCAGACTCACAGCCCTGAATTAACGGGTTGGGGTCTGTTGGGACTATGTCTGCCAAGGGATAAAGATTTGACTGCTTACCACACCTTAAAGGACCGGGGCTAAACCAAGGGGTGTGGCTATGACGTAGCGTGAGAGGCTGAACCGCCTTGCTTGCTGATTGGTTAGTTCTAGGCCTATTTAAGTCAATGCTTGTTCAATAAAAGTTGTTCTCCGGACATCCCGTGAGCTATATACAAGACTTTGTAGGTGTGGCGTGTTATCTGTTCAAACAGACAGAGGTAAGGCATCTAGCGATTTCTGTTCTTAAGCTCATTCTCGCTGAGTAAGCTATATTTTCTTGCTGGCAAGAAAAAAACTTCCTGTTAGGGCCCGATAGGAAGATAGCTTAGAACTCGGCCCCTTTCGTAACTCAGCTACCCCGGCAGGTTGGCGCCCAAACGTGGGGCGGAAACAAGGAAAAAATTATCGGTGAGCTTAATAAGGTTAGAGACACAGCGTCTCTTTCACTGGCAGAAATCCCCTTTTATTATGGGACAAATCTTAACATTCAGGAAGTCAGGAGACCCAGCCCTTGAGGCATGTCGAGATATTTTGAGAAAGCAAGGTCTCCAAATATCTGACAGTCAATCGGAGGTGATCTGGAGTTCATTAAAACGGGCGGCTCCCTGGCTCCCAAAGTCTGATTTTAATTCTTGGGAGATTTGGGACGAAATAACACAAATTTTAAGGGACCGAGAAATTGAGTACGGGGAATCCCCGCCTCCGGGAGTTTATCCAGCTTTATCCGCCCTAAAAGCGTACTCGCTTTTACAAGAAAAACAAACACCTAATTTTTCCCGGTCCGCGAATTTAAAGAAATCTCACTCCAGGGAATTAGAAACTACAGCCCCTCCTTTAGAGAGTTCTAACAAGGTCCCTGAGAACAAAGACCTCCAACCACGTGGCTTGAAACTTTCTGAAAGTGATCCGTCATTTTCTGAATTAGCTCTTATTAAGCCTTCGGCGCCATTACCATACCAAGAGGCGCCAGGGCCCTCTAATGGGCTTTCACCTATAATGGCATTTCCAGTTAATTTAACAAAACTTCCTATAGCTAAAATCACTCAAAAAGCTAATAAAAATCTGGCCACATTTATAGAGAAAGTAGAAAAAGGCCTTCAAAGAAAACTTCCACCTAATGACCAATTTACAAAAATGTTAGTTTGGGAAGAAATGACCACAAATCACAAACTGGCCTATGCTAAGTTAAAAGATAAATTTATAAAAAGATGGATTATTACCACCAAAGATGTGGGTTCAACAACTCACCAGTCTCAGATATTAAACACTCCCATTAATGCTCATACTAAGATATTAACAACAGTTTTAAATGGAAAAGAAACCTATTTTAAATACGGACGACAAGGCTATTTTAAAAAAGACTACCCCGATGGTCTTGGTCGGCCTCCAGAATGCTCCCCTGGCCAGATCTCAAAAGATTTAACCTTAATTATTATTGATATTAAAGATTGTTATTTTTCAATACCTCTTCATCCAGATGATTATGAAAAATTTGCATTCTCTGTCCCATCAACCAATTGTCATAAGCCAGATGAAAGATATAAATGGATAGTTCTCCCTCAAGGTATGGCTAATAGCCCAGCTTTTTGTCAATATTATGTTTCATGTATTCTGTCACCATTAATGAAAAAATCACAGCTTACCTTATATGTCTATATGGATGACATCATCCTGGGTGCTACTGATGTCCAACAACTAAACTCTGCTTACTTAACCCTCCAAGAGCTCTTAGAAAAAGGAAGATTACACATATCCAATGATAAAATACAAACAATTCCTCCCTTTAAAATATTGGGGACAAAAATTAGCCTAGACTCGGTTTGTCCTCTCAAACCCCAACTTCTCATTCAAAAATCTTATTCCTTGACAGAGTTACAAAAGCTATTAGGAGAGCTAAACTGGTTAAGACCTTGGCTTCATACCTCTACTGAGGATTTATTACCTCTCTTTGAGTTGCTACGGGGAAAATCCCCCTCTGATGTGATTTTACTAGAAGAGAGTCATCTGTCAATATTACAAAAAGTCCAAGATGCCCTCAATTCAGCCCAATTGGCTCGATACCAACCAAAGCAACCTCTATATTTATGGATTTTCTCAGGTGCTAAACTCCTGACAGCTGTGCTCACCCAGATGGGAAATCCATTAGAATGGATACATTCCTCTGTGGGAGGAGCACCTCGAGTTTATTCCCAATTAGATCAATTAGCAGATCTTGTAATAAAAGGAAGAGATACATCATTGAGGCATTATGGAAAAGACCCAGATATTTTAACAATTCCTTACCGTTTGTCAGATTTTGAATGGATACAGAGAAACAACCCTAGAGTCTCCTATGCATTAGAAGGATTTCTAGGAAAAGTTGACTGTCATTACGGGTCAAGCAAATGGACTTCTTCTTTCCCCAAACTGGAGTGCACTCCCCCCATCTTGTTTTCTAGCAAGCCACTCCCCAAGGCAGTAAATGTCTTCACAGATGGAGGAAAAGAAGGGTCAGCAGTTGTAATATTTCACCCATCCTCAGGCCAAAGGACACAATACTTTGAAGCAGTTACTGGTTCTGCTCAATTTAAAGAATTATATGCTGTTGCATTAGCCTTGACCCATGTCCAAGAGCCTATGAATCTTTTCTCAGATAGTTTATATGTAATTAACCTATTACCTACTCTAAATGCCTCACATATAAAGATAGATAATAATCCTATAACCCCTCTGATGATCCAGGTTCGATCCCTGTTAAAGGGGCGTAATGAACCTATGTTCCTCCAACATCTTAGGGGACATCAAGGCTTATCTGGGCCCCTATCTGAGGGAAATCAGGCCGCTGACCGTTTGGCCACCACAGGTGTATTAACAGTTACAGTTCCATATCAACAAGACCTTCAGTTAGCTCAAGGTCTTCACAACCTTACTCATTTAAATTGGAGAGGTCTACATAATAAATTTCCTTTAGTTCCTATAAAAGATTTAAAAAAGATTATAAGGACATGTAAATCTTGTTTGCCCTTCTTACAGGTCCCACCTCTCCAGTCCCCTGGGGTAAATCCCAGAGGCTTAAGGCCCAACGCTATCTGGCAAACTGATGTAACCCATTATGTGCCATTTGGAAAATTAAAATATATATTTTTGTCCATAGATACTTATTCACATGCTTGTTGGGCCACGGCACATTCTGGAGAAAGGGCTAAACATGCTGAAAGTCACTTTTTACAATGCTTTGCTATTCTTGGATTGCCAAAACAAGTTAAAACTGATAATGGACCCTGTTTTATAAGCAAATCATTACAAAAATTCTTCCAAACTTGGCATATTAAACATACCACAGGGATTCCATATAACCCAAAAGGACAAGCCATAATAGAAAGACATAATAAAACCTTAAAGGACCAATTAATAAAACAAAATGGGGGAAGCAACCCCCATGACCAGTTGAAAACAGCTATGCTTGCTTTAAATATTTTAAATTTTTCCAAACAGCAGCCTCTATCTGCATTTCAGAGACACTGGTCTAACCAAACACCTTATATAAAAGTTGAGGTCCGATGGAAAGACCCATTAACTGGAGTCTGGAGAGGTCCTGATCCATTAATAAGTGCTGGCAGAGGTTTTGGATGTGTCTTCCCAATGGGGGAGAAAAACCCTATATGGGTGCCTGCCAGAGATCTCAAATATTGCCAATCCGACCAAAATGACTACCCAGGAGCACAAGCTCTTGAGGAGTGATCCTTTCTTTTTCCACAGAAATGAAAAAAAACGTGACAAAACTCCTGTCCTGCTGTGATTAAACTTCTCATCACATCCATTTCAAAATTCATCAAAGACACTATCCTGGACTCCTTCTTGGTCAACATCTCAACCCTCTGCGATGAGAGAAGAAGGACTGTGCCATTCCTGTGACAATTATCTGGACTTTATGCTAGACGACTTCCTTTGGACTCTGAGAGAAGAGCGCTATATCTTAGGACAATTATTTAGACTTTGTGCTGGACGGCTTCCTTTGGACTCTAAGAGAAGAGTCCCATTCCTGTGACAGTCATCTAGACTTTATGCCAAAAGGCTTCCTTTAAACTGAACTAAATAGATGGAATTTCTCTTTTTGATGAAATCCCTAATTGTCATTGTCTTTGTGTGCACCTTTAGCCCTATAGAACTGGCCAGATACAGCTGGGTGGTCTACTGTCACGCTGAGCTATAGCCCTATAGGCTTGGCCACGGTCCTTAACAGGATGCAGAGGTATGCCATCCAGTCAAGCCTTCCCAAAGGTGACTGTCATGTCCCTTGTGCTCCCCTTGGCCACCTGCTGGCCCTAGGCACGTCCACCTAAAGTGCTAGAGTGATAGCCAATAACAGGTAAGATTTTTCCCAAAGAGGAGAAGTCGACCTAGACGGGCACACTCTCTATGAGTTGGACACCCTAAAAGATGGGACATCCCATTTAAAAATAAATGGAGAAACCCATTTTTTAAATAAACAAAAAAAGGGGAATTGTTGGGACTATGTCTGCCAAGGGATAAAGATTTGACTGCTTACCACACCTTAAAGGACCGGGGCTAAACCAAGGGGTGTGGCTATGACGTAGCGTGAGAGGCTGAACCGCCTTGCTTGCTGATTGGTTAGTTCTAGGCCTATTTAAGTCAATGCTTGTTCAATAAAAGTTGTTCTCCGGACATCCCGTGAGCTATATACAAGACTTTCTAGGTGTGGTGTGTTATCTGTTCAAACAGACAGAGGTAAGGCATCTAGCGATTTCTGTTCTTAAGCTCATTCTCGCCGAGTAAGCTATATTTTCTTGCTGGCAAGAAAAAAACTTCCTGTTAGGGCCCGATAGGAAGATAGCTTAGAACTCGGCCCCTTTCGTAACTCAGCTACCCCGGCAGGGGTCGAGCTCAAATCCCCGGATGAGAAACCCCACATTGTTCTTCTTTGTACTGGGGAGCCAACATAAGAATGCTCTATCACTGAGCTATATCATCTCTGACTTGTACTTTTGTTTGGACCAGGGATTTAACCCCAGAGCATATAACCTCTGAGTCATATTCCCAGAACATTTTTATAAATCATTTATTTATTTATTTTTCTGGTACCAGGCACTGAAACAAGAGGGTCATAACCACTAAGCCACATCATCAGGCCTTCTTCTATTTTATTTTGAAATAGTGTCTCACTAGGTTTTATATAGCCTTGCTAAACTGCTTAGGGTGGCTTTGAACCTGCAATCCTCTTGCCTCAGCCTCCCAAGCCACTGGGATTACAGGTATGTGCCACCATGCCCAGCTTATCTTTTGTTTTTGAGGGAGGGTCTCACTAAGTTGCTTCCCTAAGCAATTTAGGGAAGTTGATTAATTCCTAGAGTGCCTTAAACTTGAGGACTTCCTGCCTTAAATTCCTGAGCTACTGGAATTACAGGTATGCACCATCATGACCCAGGGCCTAGACACTAGTACAAGTAAGAGAAATGGCCAACACTAAACTAGAGCAAAAGCAGGAGTAAGGAGGCTTAGGTGCCAGAGAACTGAGGAGTGTGTGAGACTCAGCACACTAATCAGCTGGGAGATCAAGTTTCTGTTCTATGTGAAACAAATAGGCAATACAACAAAGCACATGTGTAAAGTAGTAGAAGATTGTTGTTAATCATGTGGAATTTTCAATCACTTATAAAACAGCAACAACAATCATAAGAGTAGTAATACCAATGTTAACTAGGATTTGATAAAAGTTCATTTTAAGAATAAGAAATACATAAAATAAAATAAAAGATATTAAATTATATATCCTTTCAAAAAGAGATAAATAACCAGGCATGGTGGCACATGCCTGTTATTCCAGGACTAGAGAGGCTAAAGCAGAAGGTTTATATGTTTGAAGCCTGCCTAATCAATGTAGCAAGACCCTGTGTCAAAATAAAAATAAATAAAAATAAAACGTTTTGGTGATATAGCTCAGTAGTAAAACATCCCAGGTTTCAATCTATGTTGGGGGGTGGGTGGGGGAGAGAGAGAGAGAGAGCACACCAAGATTAGAAATGTACATTTGTACTGGGATGTGACAAAACAGTAAAACATTTGCCATGCTTGTGTAAGGTCTTATGTTTGATCTCAAGCACTGAAAACACACACACACACACACACACACACTCACAAAAATGCATATTTAGTTACATAACAACAGGAAAAACTTAACTCTACAACAGCAGTTGATATATGAATATATTTTTCTTATACATGTATCTCAAATTATCAGTAAGCAATAAGGAAAACAAAAATGATGATTGTATACATATAGCCACAGCATAATCAAGTAAATGTAAGTGGAACTCATAATGATATATCAGTGTTTTCTTGAAC